>LNAC01000282.1:1455871-1596650 GCA_002007465.1 Ailurus styani
GGGGGGGGGGGGGGTCCTGCCCCTAAAACCTGTGGTATGAACAACTGGCTTCAGCAAAAGGACCATCACTTTTGTCCTCAGAACATCAGGACCAAACTTCCTTCTCCAGAGTAGAGAAAAGGTACAACCTACTATTTCCTCTCAACTCCTCTGGTGAGTAGGAGCTCAGTAAGTATTTTTTTGTGACTTTTTTCTTCACAGGGTTGATATGGGAAGCAGATATGTATGAAAAAACTGGGAGATCATTTTCATAGCATGCCTTTTCATGCCAGGCACTGTGCTTTATGTTTCTTACATGATATTTCATTCACTTCCTCCCCATCTGAGAGGCATGAATTCTTATCCCACATTACACAGGGAAAATCAAGGTTCAGGGCTGTAAATGGACTTCCTGGGCCAGTAAGTGCTAAAGCCAAGATAAGAATCCAGGTCCACTGAGTAAAGTCTGTTCTCTTCCTTACCTCACCACGCTGGTCAAAATTACCTATGATTCCATCTGCCAGATGTGACACTGATCTCTCTTATCCTTGTTAGTCTTGTGCCATCAACCAGTAAAGGTCAGTATTAAGGTCCAGGACTTGGAATGTGTTACTCATTGTATCAGGCACCTCTCCCAGTTTTAAACCATCTGTAGATGCACAGAACTTTGGGGTCAAAGAGAACACCTCCAACATTTCCTCAAAGACCCAACATTGGGTCTTTAAGAATAGGTCGGACTTTGCGAGAGCCAGAAGTGAGGAGGAGGGCAGCTCTGGCAGAGAGCTGTATGAGAGTATGCGCAAAGGCACAGGGGTACGAAAGGGAGGGGCATCTGGGGGAAGACTGATAGATACACAAAGATGTATATGCCTATATACATACACATAGGGAACATTAAATATGTGTAGAACCATATCTGTATGGACTTATATACAATAGTACAGATGAGCATTTATATCCCAGCATGATAACGATGGTTCCCATTTGGTGGTAGACATATGTGATTTTCTTTTCTTCTTTCCTAAGTGTTTTGTAGAACGGTTATTACTTGAGTGATAAAGTATATGGACAAAGAAAACAAAGTTCCCTGTGGTCTGTGCAATGGATGTGGGAGGACAGAAGGTCAGAAAGGCAGGTGTTGGCTCACTGATGAAGCAAGAGAGGTCAGCTGGGACCACCTTGGCATCTCACACTAGTCATTAGGAAAATGCCCCTGCTGCTCGACCTCTATCTTCCTCTCCCTTGAAGAACTTGGAGAACCACCTACTTCATTCCTAAGTGAGAAAAATGAACATCCAAACAGAGGGAGTGGCTATTATGTTCCATGCGGAGACTCAGAACCATCGATTATCCACTGGCTTCTCTGAGTCACATGCAGTCATTCAATAAGCACCCTGGAAATAACAGAGACCTGATTAAGCTGCCCTGGGGGTGGTGGTGACACACAATTATGCAAATCCCTCACTGAGGACAGTGAAGGAGGCACAGAAGGACAACTTGCACCTGATTTTAAAGGATGTCAACAGAAACTAGGGGTTAAGAGCCTGAGGGTGAGACAAGCTGGACTGAGAAATTATCTGGGAAATTTGCTTCTTGAAAAATGATTCCACAAGAGTAAAACCTAAGATGGCACGAAAGGATGTTGACTTTCTTTCACTGGATCCCACCGGCTCCATGTGCAAGTGTCACAGCGATGTGCCAGGTACAGTCAGATGGGCACACTTCCCACGTACAGATTGATTTCACGTCTTTAAATGTGCGATGACGTCTGTCCTCTCCACAGATCAAGAAGAGGAGTTTCAGAGAATAAAATCTAGGTTTCCTCACTATCTTGAGAGTCAGGGTAGAAGGTGAGGAGTTCTAATTGTGCCAGCCTGGGGCACTTCAGCTTTAGAGAACGTAGGGAAAGGCTCTGTCCCCCAGTCAGCAGCGCTTCTCTCAGAGTGGTGGGATTATGGGTGAATCTGCTTTTCGTCCTTATAGCTTTCTGCATTTTTTTTCCAGTGAGCTTGTACACCTTTATAACTATTTAAAAAGAAAATAACTCATTTCCACTTTGGGAAAACAGTGGCTCACCAGAGGAAGGAGGACAGCGGCAGAACTGACCCTGACGCAGACCCCTGACGGAAGCACTCTGTGAGGCCGGAAGAAGGCAGGGGCAGAGGGGGCGAGGCCAGGGGAGACCTGGGAGAAGGTGGTTGTGGTACAGGAAATGGCACTGCCCGTGACTCTCCCGACCTGGGTTCGCATCCTAGCCACACATCCACTGTTCATGTGACCTGGGCTAGTCACTGACCTTCTCTGATGCTCAGCCTCCCAAACTCCCAAATGGGATCACAAATCACAATACGGCCTTCTTCGTGAAGTGATGAGAATGACATCACATCTCAAGTATGAAAGCTCTTGTAACCCAAAGTTAGTTGATGATGTGTCGGTGCTAGGGATTATAGGGTTTGGGGTATAAAGGGGTGAGTCCATGGGAGGTGAGGGGAGGAGTAGGGAGGAGAGGGAGAATTCCTGGGGCACCCGCCACAGGCCAGGCAGACCGGAGGCTGGGCACCGGGTGACCAGACCATAGCAGGGAAAGGCGGAGGTGTGGGCCACCATCAAACGCAGACCAACGGCCTGCTCTCTGCCACCTTTGCACACTCGGCTCCCATTCACGGTTATAGCAGCCCCTCCAGGGAGCAGCATCCCCACCACACAGACCAGGAAAGGGCCCAGATGGCTCATACCTTCGTCCACCACAGGCCAGCCCAGGACCTCAGGGCTGTTGGATTCACAAGCGCCCGCTCTTCCTACCCCACGCTGCTCCACCACTGCCCTTCTCTACCTTCTCTGAGCCAGCCAGAGGGCCGCCTCTTGGAGCAGCTCCCTGCCCCCAGCCACCCAGGCCAGGGAGGTGGGGGACCCCCCCCCAAAGAGCCCCCAGTGCCCCTGCAACTCAGCCCCACCCGCCCGCCAGCCCCGCACCTGGTCTCCAAGGGGATGTTGCTGTTGAGCAGCCAGTTGTCCTGGGCGTGGGCCGGCTCCTGGGCGCTGCTGGCGGAGGGCTCTCCCGAGAGCGAGTGGTCCGTGGGCGCCGGACTGGGGTTGCTCCTTGGAGTGAAGTTTCCCCGGTTTAGGGAGTTGATGGAGGCCGCGTGGTGCTGGTTGGGGGTATGGGCGTGTGAGAGAGGCGGCGGTGGCGTCCGGAGCCGCGGGTGGTTCTGCAGGCCGCCGGGGTGATCTAGGGCACAAACACGTGCGGTCAGCGGGGTGCTGAGCCCCTGCCATGGCCACAGCCATGGCCACAGCCATGGCCACAGCCAGGCTCCAGGGCCATGCGGGAGCAGCCAGGCGGCAACTGGCGAGGCCGGTCGTGCGTGTCCATGAGGTCTGGAGATGGCGGGCTACTCGACAGATACTTATTGAGCTCCTACTATTTTCGGTACTAGGGACACAACGACGAACAAAAAGGACAAAATCCCTGTCCCCATGAAACTTAAATTCAAAAAAAGACACAATAAACAAGATAAAACAACTAGCCTCTGACATCACCCACTTCACACTGTTTCTTTGATGCTTTTGGGAAGGCGTTTTTCAAAGTGAGGTCCCGGACCAGCAGCTTCCACACCACCTGGGAATTTGTTAGAAGTGAAAATCCTCGGGCCCTGCCCCAGGCTTACTGAATCATGAACAGCTGTGTGGGCCCCAGTGATTGCATTTCACAAACTCCAGGTGATTCCAATGGACACGAAAAGTTGAGAAACACAAAAAGTTGAGAAATGTGAAAAGTTGAGAAACACTAACTCTATATAATGGTACATAGTAAATGAAACAAACAAGATAAGTGAAATATATAGTTTACAGAGGTGGTGATAAATCAGAGAACACATAAAGCCAGGAAGGGGCCTATGGCCTGGGTGTGTGGGGGCGATGGTGGAATTTTAGGTTAAGTGGTCAGTGATGGTCTCGGAAGGGGAGAGGAGGTAAACTTTGAGTAAAGGGAGTGAGCCCAATTAAAAACCACCTGGGGGTTATTAAAAACTACCATTAACATTTACTGAGCACTTACTGTGTGCCCAGCGCCATTCTGAGCCCTCTACGTGTTTAAATTCAATTGATCCTCATGGACCTGCTGCAGAGCAAGTATTGTTTTTATCCCCACTTTATAGACAAGGGAGTTAATATAAATCTTTTATTTACTCCCTTCAACTACTTGGAACAATAGGTATTATTATCATCAGATTTAGAGATCAGAAACAGATCTTAGGATAAAGCCCACATGGGGTCCAGCAAGCCCTTCAGAATTTGACCCACACCTGTCTTCCCAGTCTGACCTCTCATCATCTTCCTCCCCACTCCCCTCCACTCCCACCAAGCCTTTCCCCCAGAGGCCAAGACATCTGCTGCAGCGACACAGGGGCTGAGACCTCATTTCCAACGAGGACCATCCCCAGGAATGTGAGTGGTACCTTCTGAAGTTAAGCCCTGCTGTGCCAGCAGGGGTGTCTCTTAATGGGAGGGGAGAGAAGAGAGCAGGGGAGCCAAAACAGGCAGAGAACAGTCGGCCTTGGACCAGAGAGAAGGCGAGAATAGCAGGTCATTTGTTTTGTCCAGCCGTCCTCAGGCAGCACTTTAATGGAGACATTTGGAGCCTGGGACAGAAGCCAGCAGCAGAAGCAGCCTCCTGGGCTGGCTGAGTGTCCCTCCTACCCTTGGTCTTTCAGGCTGCTGGCTGCAGGCCAGGGCACCAACCACTATTGTCCAGTGCTTATCAGGAGCCAGCAGAGAAGGGTGACCTAGTCCTCGCTCCACGCCCCCTACCAGGAGTCAAACTCCTTGTGTGACATGTTTACCTGACTGATAATTAATAGTTGAGGCCTGAGCATCTACTATGTGTATCTTTACAGCCTTAATGGTTCCAGTGCTCACGACAACCCCCAGAGAGCAGCATTATTACCAGTCCCACTTTATAGATAAGGAAGCTGAGGTTTGCAGAACTAGGAAGTGGTCCTTATTAATCCAAAGCCTGAAATCTGTCTACCCAAACATGATGCCTTTGTATAAAACACAGACACCAGCTCAACTGTCTCAGTCCGTGGCCGAAGGCAGGAAAACCCACCTCAGTACAGACGGCAAGCATCTGAGGTCTGGGTCAGGACAAGGTGGCCTGCAAGCCTACAGACCTCTGCTTTGTGACGAAGTGGGGATGCCAGGCTCTGGCTTGGAAAGTCTTTAGAATCACTGCCAAGAGTCCTGAAATAATGAGATTTTAATGTAAAGGCCACTGGTCATAGATCTAAAAAACTAAGTTCTAAAAGGAAATTCTCCTATGAAGATAAGGAATGTCCTGGTCCGAATCCTCTATTTTCTGAAGTTCAGCTCAATTGATACCCCCTCCAGAAAGCCGTCTTTGATCTACCCTCCCCAACGTTCTTTTTCCCTCCATTGAGTGCTAACAGCAGGTAACGCGGACCACTCACCTTGTCCTTCTCCCTTACAGCTGGCATACTTCTACCCCCATCTTGCCTCTTCTGGGAGGTATAAAAATCCCTATTCCCTCTGTGCTGGTGATCACAGGTCTTACAACTGACCAGGTTCTCAATATAGGTTTATTGAGTAAACAGCTCTTGTGAATGGCTTAGACGGTCTATCCAAGAGAACAGACCTAGTGTGGAGGACATTTGGGTGCAAAAAATCATGGCAGGTCAACCCGGGCTCTCTAGAGCTTCGGCCTATGCAGCGCTTTCCTGACTCACCTGGATGCTTCAGCTGGGCCCTTTCTTCCCCTTCCCTCATCCCTTTCATGCTGAGAATGCTAGAAAAGGGGACTTTGAGGTTTCCCAGGTTCCCATGGGAAAAGTTCTGTGTTTTGGGACTCACGACCCCAAAAAAGAGACATGACCTTCCTAAGGAGCCATTGTCTGCTCTGGTCTGAATGGAGTCCCCTCTCTGCCCCTAAGACCGAGAGGGAAGACAGATGGGACAGACATAGAGGGTCCTTCTTTTCTCCCCTCCCCCCTCTCCAATATGGACTCCCGTCTTGAGAGGGAAACTCGGAACTGGTTCACTCATTCAGCATTTCCCGAGTGCCAGGTCTGGTAAACCAGGTGTCGGGAATGCAGTGATGAACAGCACACAGACGGCCCAAGAGAGGCCCAACTCTCTGCCGGTTCCTACGAACTGGCTGGGTGGCCTTGGGTAACTCACTTCACCTCCCTGGCCCTTGGCCTGTGAAAGGGGGGTACACATTCCTCCATCGCCACTCTCTGGTGGATGAAAAGCTATAACTCTTGCTCAAGTGCCAAGTACTTGGGCTTCCACTGCTCCTTGAGGGAAGGGACCGCATGCCATGCATCTCTGTATCCCTCGTCAATCTTTACAGAATGTGGGGGAGACAAGAGCAGATGAACTGGGTGCACTTCCTGCTGGCATGAGCAATGGCTTCTCTCCTGCTACCTGCGAGTAGGGGCATCAGTACATTTGCAAAGCTGTGCTGTAAATTCCAATTTACACCCTCTTTTCACAGATAGAGCCTCCGAGTATATCTCTGAATCGAGCCCAGATATGAGTCATTTTTACTGTTCTGCTGCACACTGCTGTTAGTAAAGGCCACTTGCTTATCTGAGGTTTGCAAGCCTGGTTTTCCAGCAAGTAGTTTTGCTTCCTACAAGTTCTCAGATATATCTGCAGTTGCTCGTTCCCTCCAACACCTCAGACACTTTTTACCCATTTTATATGCACAAAAATCGTGAACATCGAAGCCTCCAGGAACATCTCCCTGAACCAAGATCATCAGGAAGCTGCTTCAGAATGCTCTTCCGAGCAGTAGGTAATAGAAAGAGATCAGGCTTTGATGTCAGGCAGCCCCAGGTTCAAGTTTTGGCTTTGTCACTTATAAGCAGTTTCACCTTGATCAAGTTACTTGACCTCTCTGAAGCTTCAGTTTTCTTACCATGAACTGGAGATAATACCTACCTTCTGGGGTTGTTATAAGAAGTAAATGAGATAATGTATGTAAGGTGCTAATTAGCACAGCGCCTGGAATACAGTAATGCTAAGCACTGGTAACTATTAATTCCGCAGTTATGATAAAGGCATGCTGAATGAATAAACTGTAAAGTGCTGAATCATTCCCATGATAATCACACTACAGCATTTGCAACAGGGCTTCCAAGGCAAAGAACCTTGAAAGAAAAAGAGCAAGAAAATATGTAACAGAAATGTATTGCTCTTTTATTGCCGCCGAATCCCACTCTGGACTGCCCATTGGTTCCAGGAGCCCTGGTCTCAGAAGGGTGCCCGTGGTTTGACATGCAGATCAGATGTGATGAGAGTGACTGCAGCCCGACTCTCGGGACAAAATCGGACACACGGGGGCTCCGTGTCCTCAAAGGGCCCCTTTCGGTATCAGATAAGTATGTCAGAGCAAACTAAGATGCTGCTCTGTCCTGGGTTCAGGTGCACGCTAAGGAGAAGGCTCTTGAGGTTGTTCAATCCATCGGCAACACTAAGCAGCCCTCTGCTGTGTGCAGAGACTGGATGAGTTTTAAGATGAGGATGAGCCCCAGCGTTGGCCAACAGCTAGTGTCCGGAGGCATGCTGATGAAGGGTTTAAGAGCAGAGCTCAGGCGTCTTCCAGACCCAGGTTCCACCTCTGACCAGCCACATGATGTAGGGCAAGTCCCTTAACTTCTCAGAGCCCCTAATTCCTCATCCATAAAATGATACATCGTAGTAACAGTAATAAAAGGAAGAGGGAGAGGAGGAGGAAGGACTACTGTAGACTGGAACACAGGCGATCCAGAGCTGGAACAAAGATGGTTCCTGACTTTGAGCTGCTCGCAGTCTAGTCAAAAAGCAGGCACTCGGAGACTACACAAAATGGCAGTGAAGACGGAACTGCAGTAGTTAACATTTACTGAGTACTTACTATATGACTGGGTCTCAGCGTTCGAATTATTTCATCCTTAAGATGCCCCTACAACGAAGGTACTAGCATCATTCCCCATTTTGTAGAGGAGGAAGCTGAGGCACCCGCATAGTAAGCCGTTTGCCTGAGATTACACCACCACTGTGTCATGGAACCGCAGTTTGAACCTGGGCCGTCTGGCTCCGGGGCCCACGCCGTTAAACACCCTGCTGTGTATATACGAAGTGAGCTGACTCAGGTAAAGCAGTGATGTCAATGCCTGTCACACAGCGAGGCCCCCACAAGTGGTGGCTCCTAGGATTCCTGTTAGCCTTTGCTACGGCCCCGCTGGAGTTCCGTGGAGCACAGGGCCAGCCGCTAGACCGGCTGCTGGGGGAGGCTTCAGGAGAAGAGCCTTGCCGCCTGTGTCTAGTGGGCGCGTCTGAGGGGTCCGGAAGCCTGAGAGAGCCCGCAGCCGGCTGGGGCACATGGAAGAGCAGAGGGATGGCTCGGCGGGGCAGCGGCAGCACGCAAGCAGGAGACACTGAAGGCAGGCCCGGGGGGGAGGGGCGGTTGCCTGCAGGTGTCCCCGAAAGAACGTGGCCTTTCCCGGCAGGGTGAGAAGGTCCCCGGTGGGCTTTAAGTAAGACAGTGCTTCATGATCAATAGGGTTTGAGGAAGATTTCTGGTGGCCAGGCGGAGGGTGAGCCGGGCAGGGACAGACCGCGAGCCCGGCCGGGCTGACGGCGGGATGCCTGCCTGCTAGAGAGGCTCTAGCCGGGTGGGTCATTACTCTTTTATAAGAGCACACTCATGAGAAAAGGCACGAACTTCCAGGGTTTGGGCTCAGGCAAAGAATTTTAATGTGTCGACAGCCCTGCGATTGAAGGCCAGCCATGGCTCCGCACAAGGGTGCCAGGCTGGGTGCCCACAGTCAGCCCCGCAACACTGCTGACAGGCGCCCTGAGGTCTCCTTGCTCTGGAGTTCACGGTGACCCGGCGTGCACTGCAGTCGTTCATTGGGCCCTGAAGATTGTTGGATATGAAAGATGATGGTATTTAATTACCATAAAACACAAAACTCCAGCTGCCTGTGAATGCCAACAGGAAGAGTTATTTGGCTCCCATTAAAATGCCATCGAGCACCACTAACTCGGGACGGTGGTGTAGCAGTGCTGAGAGCTCAGCTAATGAACCTTGGCCTCCGCGACCAATTTAGAGAGGCCAGAAAGCTCTTTGTCACCACAGTCGGCAGCCAGTATCTGATGGCCCGACTTCCAGCCTCAGCGCTGCCTCCTTCAAGCTGTATAATCTCAGACAATTTCTGTAGCCTGCATTCTAGCTGCTTCTGCTGTCAAATGTATATGAAGGCACACTGCAAACTGTGGGGTCCTATGTAAGAGGTGGAGACAACTATCACCATTATTATTATTATTATTAAAAGATTTTATTGAGAGTGAGCAGGGACAGAGGGAGAGGGAGAAGCAGGCTGAGCAGAGAGTCTGATGTGGGGCTCGATTCCAGGACCCCGAGGCCATGATCTGAGCTGAAGGTAGATGCTTAACCATCTGAGTCACCCAGGCGCCCCGAGCAGGAGCTTTTCTGGGGCTCCCCTTCCAGTTTCCTTGATGAGGAGCAGAAAAGGACACCCTGAGGTCACAGTGTGGCTGTTCAGGGCAGACCGTTGGGTGAGCACAGACTACCAAAGCACTTTGGATTGAGACGGCGTGATGAGGGGACCATGTAGGACCCATGCACAAGCCTCATGGTGTGGGGGAGTCATTTTCCAGTGGGAGCATCTGGAAAGGGAGTGTTTTCTGGTCATCACAAGGATGGGAAGCACAATGGGCATTTGGCAGGAGGGGCCGGGAAAGCCAGCGCATACGGGGTAGGCGACCCAGTGATCCTGAGGGACATGAGGTCCAGTCAGCACTTGGTGTAGTCCTTCCTTGTTAGTGAGAATCGGCAAACAGCCACCATGAGACTATATTCTCCGTTTGCCTGCTCCCCTCCCTCCCATCTGCGCTCACTCTCTGCCCTTCTCTGGCATAGGGAGCTGACTGCTAAGGCTTGCAGCCCTTGGGCTCCCTTGGCCCCTGACTTTCACTAGGTGTGGCTAAGTGTTAGCACTGCAGGGAGCTGCAAGATGGGAGGGGAATGATGTGAAGGTGACCCCCTTTCCCCAACCCCTGCAGGGCAGCCTCTCAGGCAGTAACCTTGTCCTTCACAGCTACAGCAGTTTGGAGGTAGAGTGGTCTGGGAAGCTTCTAGGAGGAAGACCTTGAACTGAGCACAGAAGTAGAGACAGGGTGGCGGTATATGAAGGGGAGGGCGAGGGCATTCTAGGCAGGGAGGCTGGTGGGAGCAAAGGCCCAGAGGCTGAGAGATACAGGCTCCTTAAGGCAGCAAGGATGGTATACAGGTGAAGAGTGGCAGAGGGAGAGGCCAGAGGCCACCTGCGAGAGCTAGGAGTACCCCTGGGAGCCTGGAACCAGAGGGGCAGCTTTCAGCCTGCTTAGGGGGTTCACCCCAACTTCTGGCCTTTTAAAGCCAAATATTAGTCACAGGAATGAACCAGAATTCCCATATTTCACTAAAATGCACATGGGATTCCTCATCCAGCAATGAATGCTCTTGTAGGGTGCGAGTGGGGGTGAGGGGCATCCTGCTGCCTTTGCCTACACAGCTGAACAGAGTGTCAGAGCACCTGCCAGACAGAGCTATGATCAACATGGCTCTCTGTTCCCATGGCCATGGCAATTTACAGACAAAACAAGTTCACAGCATCACGACCTATCTTCCTAAGTGTGTGCATGAACACCTTGGGTGGGCCACGTTGAACCTGGAAGATCTGGCTCCCAATCCACATTGGCCCAAACTTCATTCTTGGCCTTATCCCTGTCAGCCACTAATGGCTGTGTGACCTTGGGCATGGTACTTGACCTGGATGAGTTCCAGTTTCCCCAGCCGACAAACTGGAGGACGTGGTGGTTGGGAGTCTCCTCCATTTCTAAAATCAAGACTGTATGATTCTGGGCAGATGAACCTGGGACATTTGTTCACGAGCAGTTACTTACAAAGGATGTGAACAGCAAGTTGTGTATTGGACTGTGCTGTGTGATTAGGCACCAAAGAAGGCAGAAGGTTGGAAGAAAGAGGAACACAGTGCTTCCTTCCTCCCACCCGCTCTCCTTGCTTCCATTCCTTTCGCAAAGGTCACTCTCCACAGGCCTTGTGCTTGATACCAGACACACGGAGGGACCAAAGTCCCTGCCTATAAAATTGGAAAAGGCCACCTGCAGCCACAGGGGAGACTTTTTTCTGGGTACATGGCTTTCCCCCAACTTAAAGCTGTGTCCACCTCAGGCAGACTTCGTCCTGGGAAAGCTTTCTGGTTGTCAAGTAAGTTTTTCTTCCTTCCACTGTCACCTTCTTACCCTTTTCAAAAACAGTCTGATCCTTAAATTGTTAGGTCAAGTCCCAAATCAATAAGAAACCATATTCGAGAGGTAAGACAGGAGTGTGTGCATGCACGTGGGGGTGGAACTGAGTTCAATGGGAAGTCTGCAGTGCATTGGGGCTGATAAGCTCACATAGTGGGTGGCATTCACAGAAGTAAAGCACTAGGAATGAGGGAGGCAATGGGCATGCTGTGCTGATTAGCTGGAGTGGGTCCAGAGGAGGGATGCCTGGATTGTGGGTCATCCCAGTATTACAGAGGCTGAACCTACCCTGAGGTCTCTGGAGGTCATGTTTTCCCTGGCTTCCTTGGATGGTGAAGGGTTTAGAAACTGTGTTCCTCCAGGTGTAGACAAAGGACCAATGCTGCTAGCCTAAAAAGGAGACGGGTTAGGGGAAAGGGCTTAAAGAAAGAACGTATGTCTAGGAGTCCTGGTGAAACACAGACACGCCTGGTGATTGATTAGCTGTCCAGGTTCTGTCACTGAAGCCACACAACGCATAGCTGGGAAATCACACACACGATTACACGGTGCTGTAGAGAGTCCTAGACTAAAGATCTCATCCCCATTGTTGCCAGGAACTCACTCTGCGACTTTGGGAAAGTCCCTCTCTCTGGGCCTCAATTTGTCTGCCTGAAAAATGAGGTTCCTTCCTCTTACAGATGAGCTCCTGAGACCCCTTGCAGTCTGTGACAGCCTGATTCCTCGTGGCTTCCCTTAGCCCTTTCAGGAAACTTCCTGGAAAGAAGATGACATGTACAACAGTGCTGTTGCCCCCAGACAGCTAAAGGGTGGAAGAAGGGGCAAACCTAGTCCTCGGGGCTTGACGACGAAGAATCAGGACAAAGGCCATAGTTACCTTGAGCCACCAGCAGTCAATTAAGGAAACCCTTCTTCCTGTCAAGGTCTGCAATGACGCCTCTCAAGTGAGTGCCCTGTCGCTAAAGCGGAAGCTTAAATAGCTGGCCTCCACCTTGTCCTGTACCCCAAGCCTCTGCCACTCCGGCAAAATGCAAACTGGGCCAAACTTCATGCCTCCCTGCTCCCCAGCCCCCAATTCTACCTGCTCTCCTCAGCTCCTGATCTCACCACAACCACCCCGTCCACCAAACCAGAACTTGGGGAATCACTGCCGCCTCCTCCGTCTTTTACCAGATCCTCACCGCTCCCACTGACACCACCCTGGGTCAGGTCTCATCAGCAGACACTGAGGCCGANCCACTGACACCACCCTGGGTCAGGTCTCATCAGCGGACACTGAGGCCGAGCCACAGCCAACACTGGTGTCCCAGCCCACGGGCTCTCCCACCTCCAATTCCTTTGCCACCGTCAGCAGGAGTGAGCTTCCTCCAAGAAAACAATCTCACCACTCCCTCGCAATAAAGCTTCAGTGGCTCCCCAGCACCCACAGGACAAGACCCCTCGCCGTCTGGCCTGAGCCTGCCACTCCAGCACAGCACCCACAGCTCTCCATTCCCCTCTTTAAAAGGGCACCAAGGTTACCAGGCTCATTATAAACTGCTCATGAAACTGCTCACTGCCTGTCTCATACCCACGGCTTTGCACATGCTGTTTTCTTAGGCACCGATGCCTTTCTTTGTCCCTTCACCCAGTTAACTCAGATTGGGAGTCGCCTTCTCTGACCACCATCTCCACCCCCAGCGTGGGCTTGACGCACCTCTTCTGGGCTCCTCCAGCCCCAGAGATCACCCTGAATTATCATACTGTGTTTGTACATCTGTCTCTCCTACCCGACTCTGAGCTCCAAGGGCAGAGGTCTTATCTTAACATGTCACGGGCCGTGAGGCTAGAAGCAGATGACTCTTCTCCCTGGGGCGTGTGGCAGGATCTCTCATGCATGTGCTGTCACTGATTCTCAAGGGGCATGGTGTCACTGGGGCACTCTGATCTTTCTCTTCCAACTTGACCTCATGTTCTCCAAAGTGCACAGGAAAGATAGCTCATCATTGAGGTGGATATAAACTCTTTATATTTTAATCTACAGCCGAAGATGCCACGAAGAGATGAAGAGGAAATCGTGACAGCAACTCTCAAAGCTCCCACGGGGCAGAGCCCACTTTGTTGAAACTGATGTCAGTCAGCATGGAAGGTCAGGGCAGTTTATGAGGCTGGTTTCCTAACCCGAGCCCTACCCCCCACTGCTGTGCGGCCCTGCAGGCGGCTGAATACCAGCACACGGACAGGTGCTTTCTCGTTAACTATGTTCATGTGCCTCCCTGCATTGTACATCCATCAGGAATTTTGAAGAAACTGCTTCCTCTTGGAAGTGCAGACATGCTAGATTGGAAGCAACAGGCTGCTAGAACCCACAGAGCACTGTGGCATGGCAGTTAAGTGCCCTAGCTCAGGCTGCTATGGGTTCAAATCCCACTCCCCTACTTACACACTGGACTGGCTGCCCTACACATCTCTTCTGGATCCCAGTTTTCTTTCTTTCTTTTCTTTTCTTTTTTAAAGATTTTATTTATTTATTTGACACAGAGAGAGAGATCAGATCACAAGTAGGCAGAGAGGCAGGCAGAGAGAGAGGAGGAAGCAGGCTCCCTGCTGAGCAGAGAGCCCGATGTGGGGCTCCATCCCAGGACCCTGAGATCATGACCTGAGCTGAAGGCAGAGGCTTTAACCCACTGAGCTACCCAGGTGCCCGTAGATCCCAGTTTTCATACAGTGATCGNCTGAGATCATGACCTGAGCTGAAGGCAGAGGCTTTAACCCACTGAGCTACCCAGGTGCCCGTAGATCCCAGTTTTCATACAGTGATCGCATTCAAACAACACAGAGGCCAGGAAGCTGAGTGCTAAGTTAGATGGAACTGAATTTGAAACCAGGCTCTACCACTTCCCAGCTCTGTGGCTTCCTGAAAGCCTTGATGTCTTTATCTGTAAAATGGGGATACTAGCATGATAAACTGCTTAGTTTTGTTTCAGGGATTTAAGGAGATGGTGCCTAGAGTCCTTAGCACAGTGACTGACAAATAGAGGGACTCAACTGAGGTGAACTATTAATTCACTCTGATAGCTCCTTAGAATTACATCTAATTACAGTCCCCTTAGGCCAGAGGATCTTTAAGTGCTGAGATCTTATCTGTGCCTGGTCTTTCCTGTATCTTTAGCTGGCTTCCCTGTAAAGGTTACTAAGCTCATCTCTAAGTGTTGAATTAAACTAAACAAAGCCCTTGTCTATATAGGTCTGGGAACCAAGAGGTTGTTGGGGAGAAAAGAATTAATATTAATTGACAGGTGATGATGAGCAGGAGTCATATTTCATCTCCAGAGTGATGCTGTAAGGTCGGTCTTAATTTCCCCATTTAACAGACAAAAAGCCCAAGTCTCATAAATCTGCTCCTGTTTTTGTCTATGAACCTTTTCAAATTTTTTTCAACAACAGGATATCTCAGGATCTAGCATCTGGGACAACTTTATTAAATGCGACATCTTGGTTCAAAAACAAAACAACAAACGAAACAAGAAACATGCCCTTGGTCACACCACTCAGGAAAGGATGAAAGCCACAGTCCTAATGCAGCTCTCCACTCTTTCTACTCTTGATGCCCCCTAGAGGCAGCAGAACGAGAAAAAATAAATTCTCAATTACTTAAGCCCTATGTATCAGGCAGCTTATTAAACACAAAAACATCCAATATATTTTTGTTATGACTCAACAACAATCATATCAATAGCTACATGGATGAGGGGCTTTGGGGAGCACAACAAGTCTTACTGTTTGATAATACACCATAACCACCACCCTAAGAGGTAGGTGTGGCTATCTTCCTTGTATCCATGAGTAAACTGAGGCTCTTCAAGTTTATGTGGCTTGCCCGGGGAACTTGTCCATAAGCAGAGACTGCAAGCCCCGTGCCCTTCTCAGTCTCTAGAAACCACATGCAAAGTCTTCCTACCTCAACCAGAGAGCACCTACCCAACCCCAGCAAGTCTTAGGAAGCACGGTGGCTGCTGCTCAAGTGCAAGTGGTCTTTACGTTCTCCCTTAGGCCGTAAAAGGCCGCACTTAGGGGAAAAGGCAGAAAGTCATCCAACTCATTATACAGATCACAGAGATGCTGTTCATCATTTATGACATGATCGCATGTGGATTTTCCTTCTGATACAAGCTCGGGAGATCTTAGGCAGGTGTTTCATCCATCAATGTCCATAAACCAAGACATAAGAGAAACAGATAAAAGGAATTTGTCCTCCTGAAGTCCTCTGCAAAGTGTCCAGCTCAATCCCCAGGCCACTGAAATACAACAAGAGTACTAATAATGGCCTCAGCATACTGAAGGCCTCCAGGGCGACTAGTCACTAAGCTAAGCATCTTTAAGCCACTTGCCCCATCTTCCCTTCCCGAGTCCTCTGAGGTATAAGGGGAGCATACCGCAGTGAGTTCGGCATGCAGCCTTGAGAGCCAGACAGCCTGGGTTCGAATCCTGGCCCTGCCACTTCCTAGCTGTATGGCCTCGTTCGAGACACTTGGTTCTTTTTGCACCCCACTTTCCTGACTTGGAATATGGAGATGACACCCACGGGGTGGCTGGGATGACTGATGTAAAGTGCGAAGAGCGTGCCTGGCACGTGGTACGGAGTTACTAGATGCTAGCTATTGCTACCTCTGTTTTTCATATGAAGACACTGAAACTCAGAGAATTTGCTTGTGCTCCACGGCTACTCAACAGCAAGACTGGAGTTCAAGTCTAACTTCAACACCCGTGCTCCTGATGGCAATGGCACACTTGCCACACTCCACCTTGCCATCCACCCAGCAGAGTAGGTGCTTCACAGATGGTGTTGTTACTATTATTCATACTTGAGGGTGCCTTCTTAAGTGCCCCCGTCCTTGTCAGTGGTCTCCCAAGAGGACTGAGCCCCAGCTCCCGCCCCTTCTCTTGCCTTGGCCTCATGTAGAGCCTACAGAGGATGTCCCTGCAGCAAGGGCACAGGCAATGCTAACTTTATTTCAATGCAGAAAGTGTACAGTTGGTGGGCGCCACCTGAGCTCATTCCCCAAGCTAATTCTTTTCTCTCAGCTGTGGAATATTTTATTTTTCCAATTTCAGAATCTACTTATGTTAAAAAAGAAAGGAAGAGAAATCCAATCAGCCCAGCTCAGGTTTGTGAAACAAATAATGCAGCCACCGAAGAACCTTAATCCAACAGTTATATTCATAACCACAGTGATCGCCGCTCTGCCTAATTTATACGGCCCAGGGCCTGCTAAAGCAAACATCCCTCGGCGACACAGGATGCCGTGCCGAGACTCCCTGACACCGCTGAAGGGGCGCAGATCTCCAGGCCTGGCATCTCGACGAATCGGAAGCAAATCTGGATTTGGAGGCCCATCCCCCAGGAATTCCGCCCACGCCCGAATGAAATACTCCATTTTCTTTTTCTTTTTTTTTAAATAACGGAAGAAGTAAAGTTTTGCCTGGCTGCTTCTTTTGTTTTCTGGGGAAAAAAAATTAAAATAGAAAGGCCAACCTGCCTCAGTGTCCTGGAGAGGCAAAGTGCTTCAGCGTCTAGCTGATATGAGTATGAATCCTGCCTCGGCCACACTAGCTGTGTGACCTGAGCAGGTGACTTAACCTCTCTAAGAGATCTATAAAACAGAGATAATTATACCTACTCGCAGACTGAAAACAGAATGAGGGAACAGTGGATTTCCTACTGGACTGTGGCCCTTGTATTCCCAATGTCTAGTACAAGTACTACTTTATTGTATGTCTAATATAAATGTTTATTGACGATGCCTACAATCCTAATGTCCGTTGTTTACTGAGAGATAACTATGTGCCAGGGTCTGTGCTAAGTTCTTTTCATAGCGTGATCTTATTTTATGCTAAAGGCAGCCCTGTAAAGTATATGTTAGTATCCTCTTTCCAGCTCTGAGACAACTGAGGCTCTGAGAAGTGAGGACACTTGTCCGGAATAGCACAGCCCATAGGAGGGGGAGCCACTGGGAGTCCCAGATCACAACGGCAAAGCCAGGATTCAAACCCAGGCCTGATAACTCTCCTTCTCTGTCCTGCCTCCTCCTTCCACAGCACCCACCAAATGTCACACATGGCAGACAGCAGATTCCCAAGGCCAGTTAGTTTCCCCTTTCTTTCTCCTTTGGACCCTTACATTTTGGGATTCCTTGGGGCAATTCAGAATTCAGCGTTATACTTCAAGATACTTAGAGGAATTAAATCACCATTTCTAGCCAACATCTGTTGGACATTTGCAATGATCTTGCTCTGTGTTAGTTACTGTGGCCCCTCCAATTTCTGGACTGTCCTGATGAAATCAAAGTGAGAAATCAAACTCTCCTGAATGACTTGGGGGGAAGGAAGGTGCTCCCCGAGGCACCCAGGTGAGTCTGATTCATGCCCTGCCTGTTATCTTAAGGTGGCAGGGTGGTCGGTAGGCCTGAGTCCTAGTTCTAGGCCTGCCATGATCTTGTTGGCACGCAGTCCAGGCACCCCACCTCTCCGGATCTCAGTTCTTTCCTGTCAAAGGGAAGCAAATGCAGAGCGTTGGGCCTGATTCATTTACTCAGTGAAGATTTCTAATAGGTGTTACCAAACTCTTCACTCCCAGAATCCTATTAATAATCCCCCCTCAATTACTCTATATTTTAGAATATTTTATTTCTCACACATGCTATATTTATTCACTAATGAATCATTAATTGGTTTCCCATGTTTTTTTTTTAATCAGACATACGTAAAGCTGATAATCAGAATTTCTGATAGGACCAAAAGAATTCAGTCAGTGGATCCCTAGCACCTAGCCAGTCCATTGCTGACATCAAGTTGGTCCTATGTTTTACTGACTGACTGAATGAGTGAATGAATGGATGGATGGATGGATGGATGGATGCTTTGATACTAAGCAGAAGAGCACCAAATGGTGGGAAAATATGGAGTCAGAAGGACATGGATCTGAGTTCCAACTCCACCACTGACATGCTGTTAATTTTAGGAGAACTCACTTAACTATCTAAGGTTCAACTTTCCCATCTCTGAAAGGAGGACAATTAGACCTATCTTACGAGACCGCTATAGAGCTGAATAATAATAATAACAGCAAGGAACATACTGTAGCGAACACATATATAGCTCATACTCTGTGCCAGGCACGAGTTTAAATGCTGTGCACATATTAACTCAGTCTTCATAATAACCCTACGGGGTAGTTACTATTATTATTCCTGTTTCACACATGGTGAAACTGAAGTATGAAAAAGATATTGTGGGGACGCCTGGGTAGCTCAGTCAGTTAAGGTCATGATCCCAGGGTCCTGGGATTGAGTCCCACATCAGTTTCCTTGTTTCCTGCTTCTCCCTCTCCCTGCTTCTCCCTTGCCCACCGACAAATAAATAAAATCTTTAAAATAAATAAGTACGTGTGTGTGTGTGTGTGTGTGTGTGTGTGTGTATACATATATTAGAAAAAAGATATTGTGGAACTTGCCCAAGGACAGACTTGCATTATGGAGACAGGATGCAAACCTACGTGGTCTGGTTCCAGAGTCTGTGTCCTCAATCCCTCCACTCTCCTGCTCGGGAAGGTCACAAAAAGTGCCCAGCACAGGGCATGCTAACTCCCATGCTAACTGAGAAGACACCCAGAAGGTTGGCCAGTGTAGTCTTACTGCAAGATGCTAAGCACATTTTTCATCTGGACTTTTTATAAGAATGGCAGTTACCTACAGTACGCCGATATTTTCATGCTCTGTCATGCCCAGGAACCAGCCGGGAGTGAGTATGACGTGCTGCCAGAGACCAGCTCTGCTGGTGACTGTACCACAGAGACCTTAGTTAGTGGACAGGAGGAAAAATGAGGCAAGTGCTATCCACATAGCCTTAATTTCTGGAAGACATGCAGGATCCCTCTTGCTCAAGGCTGTTTCCTTCCCTCATGCCTTCACCTCTTTAAATGTACCTATGTGGCTTTTGCTTGTCTGACATCCCTTCTTCTTCTTCTTTTTTTTTTTTTTGAGACACAGAGTGAGAGGGAGTGTGCACATGCATGAGTGGGGGGAGGGGCAGAAGAAGAGGGAGAGAGAGAATCTTAAGTAGGTTCCATGCTCAGCATGGGGCCCAGTGTGGGGCTCAATCCCAGGACTCTGAGGTCTGACCTGAGGCAAAATCAAGACTCAGCCTCCCAGGCACCCCTTCTAACAACAGAAATTTTTTCTCTGTTTTGGGGAGTCTTACTCTCAGACTCTGAATTTGGATGGAATCGGCTTCAGGGTGGCCAACGAGAGAACCCCCATTGCTCCAGCCAGGGTGTCTAATTCAGGCAGGGCCATGCGACCCTTCTCAGGCCAGTCCCTCTCGGGATTTTGCTGGAGCTATGGGGGGGGGGCGGTGAGGGTCAGTGAGGAGAGGCACTCTTTAACCTGGTTTACAAAGGCTGGTAGCACATAAGCCTAGACGGGTCCTTTTATCAGATGGGGATGACTCTGCATAAGAATGAGGTCAAGGCAAAGAGAAACAAAGTCAAGAGACAGAAAGATTCAGAGAGACATTACTGGAATGCCTGGATCTAGCTGCATTGATACAAAAATGATCCAATGGACTCCTCAGTTATATCACCCACTACATTTTCTTTCTTTTTTTTCAAGATGTTTATTTATTTATTTGACAGAGAGAGTGAGATACAAGTAGGCAGAGAGAGAGGAGGAAGCAGGCGCAGGGAGCCCTATGTGGGGCTCGATCCCAGGACCCTGAGATCATGACCTGAGCTGAAGGCAGAGGCTTCAACCCACTGAGCCACCCAGGCGCCCCTACATTTTTTTTCCTTGAAAAACCCAGGTGGAGTTGTTTCTCTCCCTGCAGCTGGGAGTTCTGTCTAACCCTCTCCAGTGGTTTCTCAGCTGAGAGTGCCTTTCCTAGCCCCCTTCTCAATCCTGAGGCTGAAAGTCAACTCGGAGAGGCAACACAACACCAAAGCCTTTCTGTACTCTTCCGACAGACCCAGCCTCACCGTCTTGTGGCCCCAGAAACCTGAAATCACAAGGTACCTGCACTTGCACACCCAGTACACCATGTATGTACGCGCACATGTCCTCCAGGGATTGTGAGCCCTTTGGGATGACTTCTTCACCCCAGTCCAGTGCTTGCCACATGGTAGGTACATATGCTCTGACATCACCAAGGTTTGAGCTGATGATCACAAACATCCCCTCTAATGAAGAAAGAATGCTCCGTTCCTATCAGGAATGACCATTTCTACCTCAGAGCAAAATGTCCTGTCGTGATGGCTGGATATTAAATAATGGGAAAACATCCACTTCCAGGTGGCAGAGCATGACCTGTGTGAAAATGCGAGCAGCTGCAGTGCTGAGCGCGGAGGCAGGGGGAAGGGCTGTCCGCTGGATCGCAGTTCCACAGTTCGCCGCCGCCTTGGTCAAGTTCTCGTCCCCCAACGGCATTACTCATGGACGCTGTTACTAATCACGCTTACTCACATTGATTTCTTTTTCCTCCCTGAGGACGAACTACCTCATCCCTCCCTAATCTAATGGCTGAAATTAGGCAAAAGCAGCCATCTGATACATGTTAGGCATCACCCCAGAAAGGAAGTCATCAAACAAGACATTACAAAAAACCTTTTAATGTTCAATTCTCTTAACTGCCCATGCAAATCAGGCAGAAGGATTCCAAATGGAGAAAAAGACGCTTGAAGCTGCGGCTGTCATGACCCTTCCTGCATCGGGTCACCCAGAGAAGGTACCTTTGTGCTGGGCTGTTCTCTCCCAGCAGCGAAAACTGAGCTTCCTGCGTGCTGGGCACGTTCCTTGCTCTCTCATCCGTGTTATGGCACAGGAAGTTTTGTTGCCACCATCCTCATTTCACACATGAGGAAACTGAGGCTCGGAGAAGGGAGGGGATTAGCCTGAGGTTAGCCAGGAAGTGGTGGATTCAAACCTAGGTCTAGCTTGACTCTACCAGCTCTTTCTCCTCTCCTCCTCTGCAGGCCGTCTCCTTCTCCTTCTCCCCAGAGCCACCCATTGATGGCGTAAGTTAAAGAGATTCAGGAAAGGGGCACCTGGGTGGCTCAGTCGATTAAGCGCTGCCTTCGGCTCAAGACATGATCCCAAGGTCCTGGGATCAAGCCCCACGTGGGGCTCCCTGCTCGGTGGGGAGCCTACTTCTCCCTCTCCCTCTGCATGCTGCTCTGCCTACTTATGCTCTCTCTCTGTCAAATAAATAAAATCTTAAAAAAAAGTGGGGGGGATTCAGGAAAGCTGGGAACAGCCATTCCTGTGAACACTGGCATTTTTAGAGCATGTTGGGTCCCTTCTCTGCTCTGGCATGACTTAGGCCTGTAGAAGATGCCTGGTCTCTCATCTCCAGATCCCCCCAGATACCAGCGGATATCCGAGCTCCCTGGAGCTGGATCTGGGCAGGGAATGTTGTGTCCCAGTGACCACGTCCAATCATGAGTGGACCATGCCCAAGGGAACTACAGACATAATCTCTGTTTTTCCTTCTCTGCAACTCAAATGTGGCATTTAGGAATATTTCTAAACGTCAAAAGCTACCATGAAGCTAGAGTCCGACTGCCCCCTTTGCACACACTTGAGGTCTGAGCTATAATTACAGACACCCCCTCTGTGCCACTACATGCATGCCTCGTCTGAGCAGCAGAGCTGTAACCACACAGTCAGGGACTGCAGGCAGGATCCAGGGACTCCTGCCTTTCCCGGGGACTGACGGGGAAGGCCTGGAAACGGAAGGCACAGGGCCATGGTAAGGAGGGTGGTGTCAGTATTCAGGAGCCTGGTGTGTGATTCACGACTCGAGGCAACTCTCATTGCAGACACATCATTAGACTGAAGTCACATACTGCCGATTTCACTTGTGATCTCAGACTTTCTCTGAGAATTCCGTCAGGGACCTCAAACCCACAGACCCTTTCCTTGTCTGACCTCAGGGTACAGACTCAAGTCAACCCACTCTAACTGGTACCTTCCGTCTTCAAGGCTGTGGGGTAGGCCTGGAGTGACGGAGGGAGAGGCATGAACAGCATCCCTGACAACAAGGCACTGAGTCTCCTGCAGGAGCCAGGCTTGGAGGCAGTGAATCCTCACCGGATGCAGGATGGGGACTGCTGCTCTCAGGCTGTATGTGGAGTGTTATGGCACCGGAAGTGACTCGAGTTCCCTCACAAAACTGGGAGGGTGCCTAGGAGAAAGCCATGCCAACACGCTGCAAGGCATCTGCAGAACGTGTGCACGCCGGGCCTCGGAGGCCATCTCCAGAGGCCCTGAAGGATGGGTAGACTTAAATGCTAGAGAACATGGATAAAGTATGCAGGGACAACCTGAGCAAACGCAGGCACGCAGAAAAGAAAGGCAGTGTGGTCTGTACCGTTCCAAAGGCAATTAATTAAGCCCTGCCCTTCTGATGTCTTTACGATGACAGTTCTTATTACTTAACTCTTCCTGGGTTTTTGCCCAGTGTCTCCAGCTTGGCTAGTGTGTCTCTACACTTCTTTAGATCTCTCTTGGTTCCTGGAGTCCACGCAGTGTTCTACGTGCCACAACAGCAGACTTGACTGTCCCTCTGTCCCTGAAAAACTGAGGACCACATTCCTGTATGATAAAGAGCGCTGACTGGACGGGCACAAGAACCCATCTCATTTCTGGATGGCTTATCTGAGGGCAGGTTTTAACATCCAAAAAAAAAAAAAATTCTTTGCATGGTGACACAAAGACTAGGAGTGAAAGAATGCCACAGTGTGGAAATCCTGGTCACGTGGGTCCACACTGTGATTACAACTCAGCAGGTATCACGACCCCAGAGGCCAAGGCCTCAGGTATGAGGAAGGAAGTTAACCAGAAGTATTCCTCCAGTAAAATGACAAACAGCAGCACCAGGGAGGGAGCAGCAAGTCAGAGGTGATGGCAGATGGGAGGGAGGGAGAGGAGGTAGGGAGAGTGAGCAGTGTGCTATCTGGCACAGAGCTGGGGCTCAAGGCCCCCTTGACTTCACCAGCATCCTTTTTTTTTTTTTAAGATTTTATTTATTTATTTGACAGAGAGAGAGAGATCACAAGTAGGCTGAGAGGCAGGCAGAGAGAGAGGAAGAAGCAGGCTCCTTGCCGAGCAGGGAGCCCGATGCGGGGCTCGATCCCAGGACCCTGAGATCATGACCTGAACTGAAGGCAGAGGCTTTAACCCACTGAGCCACCCAGGCGCCCCTCACCAGCATCCTTATTGCTAGTTCCTCAACCCCATATCAGCTCAGCCAAGAATTCCTTTCTTAAACATTGTTATTCCCTGAACCCCTACTAGAAGGCAGGCATTAGTAGCCCAGAGGATGCAATGACAAACAGGAATGGTAGGTCCTGGCTCTTAGTGGAAGTCAGAGCAGCAAAGCCGCGGGCAGCGGAAGATGGTCAGGGCTAGCTCTGTGGGTGAGTGACCACCACAGTCATGCTGGGCCCCACACTCAGAGGGCCCTGCCTTGGGTTTGATGTGCTATCGTCATCTTGAAATTCTTAAACAGTTTTGAAAAATGGGCCATGTATTTTCATTTTGCAACAGGTCCCACAAATGATGTAGCATGCCCTGGATACAGGAAAGAGCTTTTGCCTTCTGCCTTCCATTCTGCCCATTTCCCACTGAGTAGTAGCAATGCAATCTGGGAAGTGATCTCCACTCAAGGTACCTGAGTGATCTAAGGGTGATCCCATCCCCTGGGCCAATGAGTAGGTCAGGAATGAGCATGTGACAAAATTCTGGCCAGTGAAATTTGAGGGGGATGTTTGTTGCAAGTTCCAGGAGAAATCCTTCTTTTGTTTTAATCCTGAACAATGGTAAGCCAGTCTCTCTTGCTCATTAAGTGAACAAAAATCAACATGAGTCTGCATGGCTACTAGCAGCCATCCTACAACAACAAGGAGGGACCAGCCTAAGAAGGATAGAGCAGAACCATGGAGAAAACCTGAGTTTTTGATGATACTGTTGGTCCTGCAACTCCCAACCCTGCCCCCACCTTATCTCTGAGCTGCCTTTCCTATGACATGATATGTATCCTGATACTTGGGTAGTTTCTCTTAACTGCAGCCTAAAGCATCTTAACTGACACTGAGCTAACCAACTTGGTTTTAAGTCCTGATTCTGCCACTCACTAATAGTAAACCTTTGGGCAAGTCCCATTTTCTCTCCTCCACTGGAAAGTGAGGGCAAGTAATCACATTTTATAAGACTGTAGTGAAAAACCAAAGGCGGCATTGCTAATGAAGATGCTTGGATGGTGTGTGGTACATAGCAGGGGCTCAATCAATGAGAGGTATTAATGATGCTGATAACATCTGGACCAAACAGACAGCTGTCTACCACTGCATTTCCTGGTGATGAGTTGGTTATGAGCTAAATTTCCCAACTGTAAGTAAGAGCAGAAATCTTTTAAAAATATCTTCTTTTTACATAAATAGCAATTTGTAACTATACTAAGAAAATGTGAGTAAGCTGACAAGTAAATTCAAGTACTTTGTACATGATAGAGGTAGTTGGTAAGTTGGTTTCTCAGAAATCTGGGCATCCCCTGGTCCCCTCCCCCATTACATCAGAGGTTTCCTCTCCATTAATGCTAATATCAATCTTCATCTACATACAGTAAGATGGCAAAGCTGTGACTTTGCATTGAAAATAATTTCATACCCATTGCCACTGAGACAAACCCCAGTTTCTACACTTATGGGAGCAAACTTCCAAATCCAAATTCTTATACTCTGCACTATTCTTTTGTAAACTGCCAGCCTTTCCCTCTTTCTCCCTAAACAAAACAAAACAAAGCAAAAAGCACCAGTTAAAATACGTGTGATCTCAGCTTAGGAGCTACATTTTGGGTGTAGCATGAATTCTAATGCAATGGTGATGGGTGATTCACAAATTCTATCCATCAGTTGTTTTAGCTCTTTTTACTTCCAAAAAAAGTGTGCTGGGGTGCTGGGGAAAGCGGTGAGGAATAGTTTTGTTGCCCACAACCTGGACCACTTTGTGACTGGATAATTCCAAGTGAATCTTGGGAAATCCTACGCAGAGGCAGTGTGAGAGAGAGATGATTCTCAACCTTCCTAATCAATACTGGTGGGGAAGAAAAATGCAGGAGAGTTGGAGTCTGTCAGCAACTTGCCAAACACCTTTCCAAATTTGGGAGTTTTCTAAAGATGGCACCAGTTATGTTGGAAAGATAGTGAGAATGTTTTCAAACACACTCCTATGTCAGTTTGAAAACTGTTTCCATGTGGTTCTCTCATATAGTCATCAGAGAATGTTCCAGAAGTTTGTTTCCCTGCCTAAAGCCCTTCCATGACTCCTCATTTCTCTCAAGATAAAGTGCAAGTTCCTTAACTGAGCATTCAAGTCTCCTTAAGATCCAGGCCCCCTTACTGCCTCATATGTCACCAAATCCCTTCTATTAAGGATCTTGTCCTAGCCACACTGAACCATTTGTAATTTCTCAAATGAGGCAATAAAAGAACAATCAACAACTCCAAGAAAAATGAAGGCATGTATAAGCACTATTGGCTCAGGAGCAAAAACAAAAACAAAAACAAAAACAAAAACAAAAAACCCAAAAGCAAACAGACAAAAAACACCCAGCCAAAAACAGAACCAAAATGCCCATATTCTTACATAATCATAATTATACATCCAATGACTATATATTTAACCAAAAAATGATGATTACAATTATGTTAGGGTTGTAGGGAGAGGTAAAGCAAGAGAGTGGGTAGTGTGGGAATTCTTCCGTTGGAGGAAGTCAACAGATAATGCCTAAAATTGATAAACGAAGAAATACCACTATATGTACATTATTTAAAAACAGGAAGTTAAACAGCAAGGGAAATAGCTAGCGGAGATCAGAGTTGTCTGCTGGAGAGAGGGACCTGGGAGAGGAGAGGATTGGGGGAAGGGACTGATATTTTTATTATCACAAACATTTCACCCAAATTTAACTTTTAAGTTTTTGTGTACATACTGTTTTCATTTAAGAGTAACAACAAATAAAAGTATTTTTCCCCTAAAAAAAAAAAAGCCATAGAGGCATAGCTTTAACACTGGGTTTGATGTTAATGTTACAGTTTGAGAAAGGCCACAGTAAACAGAGCTGCAGGGTGGTATTTCACAGATCAAGATAACTCACTTTCTAATGTGGTGAACACCAGTAACTAGGAGAATCATCTGGAATCCATCAGCGACATAGGCTTTTGAAGGTTTTGGAAATGCTGATTTACCTGGCTCTGCAGATGATGATTTTCTAGGTTTTGGAGATAAAGATTAAAATCTTCATGATACTGTATATTTTTGCTGCACTGATACTATAAAGTACTGATATTCTGAAAAAAATAAAACACTGAAAAAAATATGTTTTTCCTATACTATAAACCATTCAAAGCTTTTTTTGTGTGTGTTTGCAGTTCACTAATATTCAGCGAAGCATTAGCTTTTAGTCCATATGTAAGCCTGATGTTGCAATTCTCTCACATGGATTATTTTCTGTATGCTTGGAGCTTATTTTTGATGAATTATTTGCTTGTGTGCATTGTGGCTACTAGCATAGGAAGTGATTTAATGTTAAAGGACTTTGCTAGCTGCTGTGTGCTATTTTTTTTTTAACTGATATGTTCACTTTGTCTACAGGGATTGCATGGGAATTTATTCCAGTTTATTCTCAAACAACCAATGATATATTCCTTTTATATCAGAAGAAAAGTAAGCAAAATTTGTCAGGGAAGTAGCTGGTTCTACACCATTCCCTCTCTTCTCTCTTCACTTGAGATAATTAAACAGGTAGCAAGAAACATTAGACCACTGCAAGGTTAAGTGATGTCAATGGAGAAAAAATTTATACAGATCAAAAACAAGAGAGATATCTTGAGGGAAGGAATGGGATTTGAACAGTGGATAATATGGCTCCCAGAGGTTATTCTTACAGAAGATTTTACCCCCAATATAGGAGGTGGCTGTGTCTCCCAAGGGCTCATTAGACCAGAGGCACAGGACTGACACACACTCCTGTGTTAAGTCAAAGGGCTCTGCATTTTTAAGGCTTAGAAGATGCAGGTGAAGCTTTCTGCTGATTTCTGCTACCCATGTCCTTTAAGTCAGGAACCATGTCAAAGGAAAGAATCTATCAGAGAGTTCACACTCAGGCAGGCTCAGCGCTCTCTCTTCCATCCCAGAAAGAAGAAAAAAAGTTCTGCTCTCTCTCTCTTTTAATCACACATCATTCAAAGCAACCCTCAGTAACAGAGTTTTCATTTCCAACTTGCTGACACCCAGAAGGGTAGGTTGTGTCTCTCTAGGTCTGTCTTGCTGGGATCCCCGGAACAGAACCAAACCTCCACGCCCCGGCCCTCGGGCTGCTGCCATCTACAAACAAGGTCCTATCTGGGGCCACTGCCTTCTCTGAAGCCACCCCCATCATCCCCACCCATCTCCATTCTGCCTCAGAGGGCTGGAGCCCCAGGCCCATCTCCCTACTCTGCATCTCCCTCCAAAGAGAACAGCCCCTTGCGAGTCCTGGCTCTTTGATTACAGCCAGCCTTCCCTTGTGCTGAAGCCCTGTGCCTTCAACAGTTTTCCGGGAGAAGATGGGGGTGCCCAGAAAGAAAGGCGATCTCCTTCAGAAGGCGGTGCCACCCAGCTCGGTAGAAAGTTTCAAGAGGGCAACATCATGCTTTCAGAGGCAAAAGGGGTTTTTCCCCTAGCCTGGGAAGAAAAAACACCACTCTGCCGCTGATTCCTAATGTAACAGCTCTCAACTACTAGGATATGTAAATGTATGTATGAGGAAGGTAAAACAATTAGAACAGTTTGCAAATAGTTCAAAAATCTGTAAGGAGCTTGACAGATTCCATAGCCTTGAAAGATATCTCAGAAGACACGAGAACTTACTATATAATAAAGGGAGGAGGCAAACGTGAGGGTTAGTGTGGACTTCCGAATCAGACCCACTTAGATTCAAATTCCAGTTCTCCCATTTATTCGCTGGCTGTGTGACTTCCTACATACTGCCTAATGTGTTGAACCCCATTTTCCTGCTAATTAATGGAAATAAATCTATTCCATAGTGACATAATCAATTATTGTTGTAAGGATGAAATAAGAACACATGAGAGAGGTACTGAGCACGGCAACAGGCACCCCAGGCACCCAGGGTTGGGCACGACCTGGCTGGACGGGGTCTTGGTGTGATACCAACTGGATTCAAACCCAGTTCTCCCATTTATGAGTTGCAAAGTCTCAGTCTCACTTTACTCCTCTGCAAAATGGGGATAAGGACTACCCTTAAGGATGCAAAGATCCCGGTACAATGGTGTTATGTGCTTCCCACATTTTTGTATCTGCGACTTGCATGAAGAAAAATGCACCCGGCAGGTGACTGGCGACAGAGCTGGCAGCTCAAGACCCATCCGGGTCATGCCCCTGCGGGTGCCCTCCTGCACCTGCTGCTCCGTGCCGCCCCGCAGAGAAGCTCAGCCTCAGAGTGCTCATTCCCCACACCTCTGGCCCCATTTGCCTATACGTCTGGCTCCCCTCCAAGGCTGCCTATAAATCCAGATCACTCCCCTTGCTGTTGGGATGGTACAGACACTCGTGGAGGGTACACTCGGCTGTCAGCGGAGGCTGAAATCGGCAGGACAAAGACACAGCAATCAAACTGCTTCCGTGTGCAGCAGGTAATTACAGAATCTGCTAAATTACAGTGATTAGGCTTCGCCAAGGCGAAGTCAAAAGAAGTCTCTGGCAACTTGAGAGGTGGGAGGGGGAAAGTTTAATTAAACAGCTCCTTGCAACTGATTTAATCTCTCTCTTGGAAGAAACAGCAGGTTCAGGACAGACCAGAGGGAGAGAAGGCCAGGAAAGGGGACCCAGGAAAATCCTCCCACAAAGGGACTGCCTAGGTCTTTAAGGGTTCTTGGGGAGTAAGTGATGAAATGGGAGATGGCGGCCTTTATCATGTTAATGTTAAGACTTAGGTAGAGGATCAGGGCCCCTTGGGGGAGGGGGTTAGAGGGGCTCCTGTAGAGTAGTTGAGACTATCCTGCTGGGGCTGGGGCTGGGGCTGATCTGCATAAATTCAGCCAACCCAAGCTTCAGGTGGTTGTAGGTTTTCTCTTGAAGGAGTTATTCTGCTGTGTCAAAAGTTCACCACCCCCACATTCTGTCATTTTAGAGCAAAATGTGCCTTTTTTAGCCACCGAACACTGAAAACAAGGGGTGCTCAGCTGGGAGCCCATTTTTCCAGCATCAGTTTCTTTGAAGACGAATTAAATTTAGATCCTTGACAGAACAGAAGCCATGGCAGTGGGGAGGTGGGATGGGGTCTGGTGGGGGCCAGAAGGACTGCACAACTTAGACTGGGGCAGCTCCGTGTCTCTGTCCGGGACTCATCCGAATTTTCCCAGGAGAGTTTTACAGAGAGGGAAGGGCTTCTACAGACCAGAGAAGTGACTGCCAAGCTGGTGCTCCCTGGGGAGAAATAGTTCTAGAAGCAAGCATTTCATGCTTGGGACCTTGGACGGTTTCTGTGATACTTCTAGGCCTCATTTTCTATATTGGTGCAATGGGCACGCTTGGTCTGGGTACCTTACATGGTTACAGTATGATGGAATAATATTGAGATTGTTGAATGTGACTGATGTAAAAAGGGAAGCTAAGAGATCAATCTTCCCAAAGCTCTGATTCTACCACTATCTTTCTCAGAAACTTGCTGTGGTTGCCCACTGCCCACTGAATACAGCCCCATTTCCCCTCTAATGACAGAGTTAGTTGTGGTATTTAGTAAGAATGATAGATTTGGTGTTGGTCTTTGCACACACAGGTCACTCTGCCTGAAACACCTTTTCTTCCTTCTTCACGGGGCTGCGTGTTACTCATCCATTAGCTGTGTGTGATCTTGACCTTAACCTAACCTCTCTGAGCCTCAGTTTGCTCATCTACAGAATAAGAAAAATGCAGGTACTTGGGAAGATGAAATTCACCCGCCTAGGTGAAGCGGCCTGGGCCACAGTAGGTTCTCGGTGAATGCTTGTTGAAGGTGACAAACATCATACTCTACAGATTACCAGGAAAAGGGCAGGAACCTTATTCAAAACATCTTGATTGTAAACTTGAAAAACATCTCAGATATTTAAAAAAGTGAACAGTGTGGATGAGAGCCCTTTCTTCTGACTGTGGCAGTGATTAAAACCAGGCCTTTCGCAAAGTAAAATTCGACACACTCTAACCCTTCAGAGGCAGGAAGCTATCGTCAAAAGGTCATCTTTTCGACTCAGACTTCATACGGTCCGGGGGAAGGGTTCCAAATGGTTATGCTTTCATTTTGCAGTGTTGCCAGGAGGATTTGAGAATCCACAGGGCCTCGTCTGTTGTTCCTTAAGCAAACATCTAATGTAATTTGAAATTTCACTTCATCATTTTGATGGCCGCCAGCAACTCTTCCCCCTGCCTGGTAACCTTTCCTTTCAGGGAAGTTAGGGCCCTTTCTGAGCAGCCAAAAAGTGCCAGCGCTACGTGGATTCTCTCTGCCCACCAGTCATGAAGAAAATTACAAAGCAGATTGTGGAGAAGTGCCCTGCTCACGATTTCCCCATGTGGTTTGTGAGGTTTTTCCTTCCCTTCCCTCTCTAGCTCTCTCTCTGTCTCTTTCCAGAAGCCAGGGTTTTTTCAAGGCATGCTGGGAGTTCTCTGGGTCCTCACAGAAGCCCCAAAACATGTTAAAAAGAAAGATCCCCAGTCCTGGAATGGGGCATGGTGAGAAGGGAGTCAGCCGGGGCCAGGGGCTTGTCTGACTGGAAGACTCACAGCCTAAAGCACTGGTTTTCTCAGTTGTGAAATATGAAAGCTGGGCAGTAGAAAACAGATAGTGGATATTACATTTGCATCAACGTGTCTAAGAACTACATTGGTAATTATTTATTGGTCACTGATCCCCTAAGGAAGGAAGAAACAAAAAAAGACATGTATCAGCAGCCACTGATTTTTAGCAAACTGTCATCTTCTTTTAATTCTGACATAAATCCAGAGAAGTAGGTGTTATTGTTCCCACTGTAGAGTATCTGGGTAAGTGACTGGCCCAGGGATACTAGGCTGCTAAGCGGTGAAGCCACTGTGTGGAAAGGTAAAGGGCATGGATTCTGTAATCAGATGAGCATTCCAGCCTCTGCTGCATGTGAGCTCCATTCCTTCCTAGCTGTGTGACCTCAGGCAGCTTCACAGAACCTCTGGGCTTTAGTTACTTCGTGTACAAAGATCAATAATAATAGTAAGACCTCCCTTGTAGGGTCACTGAAGATTTAGTAGAAGAATTCTTGTAAAGCACTAAATAGAAAGTACTCAACCAAAGTTGGCCATTGTTGTTACAGGCAGTGCCACCTATAAATTGGAAGCCGGTGTCGAACATGGAATAGGGCTCCCGCCTGCGTCTGGGGCGAACAACTGCCCAGTCAGTACCGCTCCTTTGGACCAGGGAGATGTGGTTTCTTCATTTGTAAGAAACCGATAAATACTTCCCTTGAAGGACAGGGGAGAGAAACAAAAGAGCACATATAAAGAACTTCACCGGGTCCCTGGCACCCAGCTGGGGCTCAGTAAATGGCAGCAATTATTATTATAATACACGTGAAGGAGTTTGGGAAATTAAAATGCTGCATAAACTCAACACATTGTTATTAGTCTTACTATATCTACGCCATAGGTCCTCAATTAAGGGATAATTAAAGATTAGCTAAGGTTACAAGGTTGGCTGCCCACATTTTCTTTCTTGGTTTGGTCTTTGGTGCTGTTTGTAACTTTTATTCAAGCCCCAGGCAAGACATAAAAATACACTCAAACAGCCAACCACGTGAAATGCCAATGAGATTTCTGCAACATCTAAACCCAGAGAACATTGCTGCGGATTTGTTGAGTTTAATCTCAGAAGCATCGGGAGACCCCGGAAGTTCGCTCTGGGGCAGCAGTGCGTGGGGGTAGTGGGGAAGGCAGGAAGACCCCGGAGTCCATCGTGCCATGTGTGAACGGTGGGTCTTGCTCATCCCACCCAGACCTCAGCTTCTGTAGAACGAGGCTAAGAATACTTGCCTCTGGAAAAGAGATGACATGTTGCTCCTGGCAGGTGCTCAATAAATATGAACTCCCCCTTTCCCTTCTCTGCTTCGCCAAGAGCTCCTGGCTCTGGACTTTACATTTGGCTATTTCTGTTGACCAAGTGCAGACACAAATTTGAAACACCTTCTTGGGAAAAGGAAAAGGGGATAAGACTGGCTCCCTGGTCTCCTAGTGCAAAGATGCACTGAGAATTAGACTTTACTCTTGTCTGTGTGAGTTACTCTGGAGAATTTAAAGAATTCACCAGGTGCAAATAAAGGCCAAGAAAGGGGACTAAGGAGATGCTGTCAAGGAGAGTCTGCAAAAAAGCAAATCAGGGGTATAGTCATGACACAGGGACTTTGATCCCAGCTCTGTTCATACACATATTCATTGTTCATCTCTCACAAACCTAAAGGATCTTAGAATCTCAGAGTCTGGCACGCTTATTCAGAAAAGGGGAAACAGCTCTAACACAAAGACACAAACAAAATCCACAGAAAGACCTTGATTATTGTCTCTCCTTATTTTGCCATGTGATGAGTGGAGGGTTCTCAGAAGAACGAGACACCTGGGATCTGTCCCAGACTCTGCTTTGGGGAAATCTTGGCCCTTCTCCCGGCCTCAGTTTCTATACCTTTTGGGGGTTAGAATAAGGACTTAGACTGTAGTGCTGTTAAGAGTGCTTATGTACATCGCACAGAGGCTTTCTCTCTTCCCAGAGAGAATTTGAAACAATCGCTTCCCATCAGGTCAAATTTCACATGCTTGGGGGATTCGGCCACTACCTAGAGCGAGCTCACCTGCTGTGCTTTTATACAAGTTCATAAAGTAGGCGGTGGGAGATGTGTTAATAGTTTTCATGAGGTGCTATGGCCCAAGATCTGGAGATGATATCAATTATGCTTTGTGTTAAAGCCTTCTTTATCGTCCTGGGAGGAAGAAACTAGACATATTATATGTGTTTTTTTGAAGCAGAGGAACTTTTGATTTACTACTCAGGAGGGGGTTGTGTTTTGTGGCCAACACTTATTTTAGTTCTGTTTCACTATTGCTGTGCACTTTGTGAGTTAAGAAGTGTGCAACTTTTAAGAGCTTCTTGAATACTTGAAAAAAAGCACAGGGAGGAAGGGAGCTAAGCACTATTGATTTCCAGGCACCTTTCACTCCTTGTACAACAATTCTGTGAGACAAGTTATTGTACTGTGCCCATTTTACAGGGAAAGTAAAGGCTCAGGGTGGCAAAATAACTGAACTAAAATGAGTCAGCCAAATAAATCTGTTTAACCATAGGGTTTTCATAGTTTTTTCAATTTCATGCGTGCATGTGTACAAAGAAATCAGAAAAATACTTCTAAGGGTTGAAAACAACATGATGGAATTGGGTAAAGGCAACTATCTGGGACCACGGTATAAAGAACTATCCTATGCACACTTCTGAAAGTTCAAAGTCATTGCTGCTTTCAAGCATCGTGTTATAATGCTGATTGTAAAGATGACTGCATGTCATGAAGAAAAGTAGAAGGTGGGAGCCCTCCATCTGACACAAATTCTAAAGAAATATATATTGTTTTAAGAAAACTTAATATATCTTGAATGTCTTAGGCTGGAAGTTAGAAGAGCTGGGTTCTAGTCTTGGTTCTTATAATAATTCAACAAAGCCAGCCAGAGGAGGTCACCCAGGATCCTTGAGCATTTCTTCTTGAGCATTATTTCTTAAAATAATGGGGTTTCACCATGAGATCTCTAAGGCCCCTTTGAGTTAAAGCTCTGTGATTCCATCTGTAAAATTCACTTAATATAACAGCTCATTCCCCAGTGAGGGATAAATGAGGTGTTACCAGGTTGCCTTGTAAGTTTCATGCACACGTTTCATCTCCTTCAACTAGAAGGTGGGTTTTCAGAGGGCTGGAATGTGTCTTGTGTCTGGCACCCAGCACATGTCAATAACTGTTGAGTTGACTGTAAGAGCGGAAGAAGGAATGGATCCTATCATTCCTGGTACAATGTTAAGAAGATGGACTTAGGAATTTGAAAGATCTGGGGGAGCCTGGGTGACTCAGTTGGTTGAGCGTCCGACTCTTGATTTTGGTTCAGGTCATGATCTCAGGGTCGTGAGATAGAGTCCCTCGTGGAACCCTGTGATGGGGCTCCATGAGCAGCAGAGAGTCTGCTTATCTCCCTCTCTCTCTGCCCCTGCTCTCTCTCTCTCTCTCAAAGAAAGAAAGAAAAAAAGAAAAAAAGATCTGAATTTTAATATAGTTTCACTCTGAGCCTCATTTTCCAAGTTTATAAAATGGGAGCAAAAATAGCAACCAAACAGGGTTGTTTTCAGTTGATTATTATTACAAAGTTAAGTGCTTTTATTGAAAGGAAGGCAAAAGAGGGACTATATAAAGCCTTAAGGGGGGCAATTAGCTCCTTAATTAATCTTTATTAGGCCAGTGGCAGCTGTGTGCATGTACCTGCATCCACTCAACAAGCATTTTTGAGGATTTAAAGTACAGAGTATGATGATGCTAATCACTGGAAAGAGACCATCAGAAAGAATACTTACAAGTGCCTAAATATACTATGTGCCCAGCACTTCCCTGCACTAGCTATGGGAGGTAGAAGATGCTCTTCCCATAGTGAAGATTGGAAAGCAATGTTCAGAGAGGTTAAAAAACCCACCGAAGGTCAAACGACTGGCAGAAGCTAGTAGATGTAATAAGATCAGAGGGTTTAATGAACTACACTGAAAATGCTCAAAAACTTGAGCATTGCAATGATTACTGTGCTACTGACAACCATAAAATAGAATGAGAAGTGGGTGGGGAAGGAGAAGAGGCCCCCTTAACTCATTATAGCACACAGGTCAAAGTCAAGGTGGGGTTCACTTAGAAGGAAAAGAGTGATGAAAAACTATATATTTCATTCAAATGTAAAAAAAAAGAGATTAAGGAACTTATTTAGGAAAATGACATGTAAAAGAATCCTTCAAAAATATGTCCCTTCTTCATGAAAACGTTGAATTATTTGTCATTATTGCAATTTTAAAATATTGGGTTGGAAATGTGTTCTAGGCAACTGTGATGTTATAGTTCTCCCACTATTAATGGACCCACAGAAGCACCTCTGGTGCATTGGGGAGGGTGGTGACCCCAGGCTCAGACAGCTGGGGAAGGACGGGTGGTTCAAGGGGGCACCGGCTCCTTTAGCACAAAGGGATCTGGGTATATTCAGGCCATGGTTTCCAGTTTGCAGAATCTAGAGGTTAGGAGGGATTGAACTATAAATACCTGTTCCTCTCCATTTCCAGTGCTAGCCAGTATTGCCTGAAGTGTTTTTGTTTTTGTTTTTCCTGAATACAAGTCCTGTGAGAAGTTCCTAAGAGGGTTCTATGGCCAAAAAGGTTTGGTAAATCCTCCATATCATCTCCTCTCTTTAGAGAAACACAGTGCATATAATCAAATGAATGCCTCTAAGGACTCCCACAGAAAGACATATCTGTAACCTGAATATTTCCCAAATTTTTGGTCTGTGGAACACCTCTTTCAAGTAGCACCTATTGACATCCTGCAGAGCTTGTCCTCTTAGGGATACTTTTAAAGATCATCCTGTCTGGCTTATTTCAACCACCCCCAGGCTCACTTCTCAACAATCCATCATCCCCTGATTATCAAATGATCTTTCTAGTAGGAAATCTGACGTTTTACCCTTAATCGAAAACCTTCGATGGCTCCACACTATCTATAGTCAAGTGTGAACTCTTTAGCCTGACATTCAAGATCCTCCCTCATGTAGCTTTAGATGACAATCCTGGGCTACTCCTTTTTATCATCTATCTTCTGGCCCCCTTACCATTCACCCTAGGTGCCAGTCTTCTTCTTCTTCTTTTTTTTTTTTTTAACTTTTTATTTGGAAATAATTTTAGACTTATCGGCAAGTTGCAAAAATAGTACCAAAATTCTTACGTATCTTCCTCCCAGCAACTCCCTGTGATCACTCCCAGGCTTTTCCCAATGAAACTCATCATTTCCTATACCTTGGATTACTACTCATGATTATCTGTCTTTGAGGGCCAAGTAAGTCCATGTCTTACTCATCTGTGCATCTCTCCCAGAGCATGGCACTAAGTACAGATCAGTATGGCATAAGCTTAGTAGTTCCAAGACTTTTGCATTTCATAGTAAAGTTAAACAAAAAGCCAAAAACAAAAATAATACAATCTATTCATCATCACTTCATTGAAAAGGGGGTATTTCAGTCAAAAGGGGTATTTCAGTTGGAAGGACAATGTCAGAATAAGAGATGATCCTGATGCAAACTCCCTACATTATTCCAACTGTCTTTTGGTGCAAGCAGAACCCTTGCAGACAAGTACAATGAATCATAACCTGGGGACCTCCACGTTAGCTAAAGAAAGGCATGGCAGAGGGAGCCACAGAGGGTCACCCTCACTTCCTAGGACTCTCAGCTCTATGGGGAGGGGCTGGGGGACTTCCATAATAAATGCAGCTCCAACTACACCTGGAATACAAGTACTGACAGCATTGTCGCACAAGAATTGCCCTAGTTTTTATGGCAGGAACAGAAGTGTTTTGGGCTAATTAAGCACAGAAATCTCATTGAAACCTGAAAGTCCATTTGGAATTCCCAAGTCTCTCTTCCGGCAGTAACACCTTTCCCTGGGCTAGGTGGTAAACACATTTCTGAGCACATTTGTCTCTCATCCTGGGGCTGGATTCCACATGGCTGCAATGACTTTCTAGGAGTAGATAAGGGTAAAGGAAATCACACATTTCCATGGCCTCCCACTGTTTCCTTTCTCCTTCTCTGCTTCATCAGCTGGAACGGAGATGAATTTTCCTGCAACACTCAGTCTCCAGAGGAACACTTCTCTCTCCACATACGGCTGAGCTTTTCACGAGGTTTAAGAAGACAGAATGATCTTCCTCCAATACAAAGCTGGCCATGTCAAGCCTCCTCCATGGCTTGCCACTGCCTAATGTAATTATGCTCAAACTTTCAGCATGGTCTCCCATGCCCATCACAAAGCAGCCCCGTGGACCTTTCTGGCTTCTTGCTGGGGAGGGAGGAGTGTGGTATTAGCCATTTCATAACGATGTCTTGCTCTTTGGTCCCTTGGTGTCTTTGTTCATGGTGTTCTCTGTACCTGGGAATCCGGCTCAGTCTGCTTGGAGAGCTCACATTTCTCCTGCAGGGATCAGCATCCGTGCTGGTTCCTGACTGCGGGCTCCTTCACTGTGCCCCAACCCCAAGACAGAATTAATCTCTCTTTCCCCGGTTCCCACGGTATCCTGTGCTATCAGTAAAATGGGTTAATAACTACCTACCCATTGAGTTGTAAGGTTTAAATGTAAACATACATAAAGCATTTAAAACATTCCATAGCACTTAACAAACCTGTTGGTGTTACGGTTGCTGCTGCTGCTGCTGCTGCTGTTGTTGAAAACAACGATTCAAAAAATCTGCTCGTGTCTTTTAATGCCCTGCTAGGTTATGAGCTCATGGAGAGCAGAGACTGGGCTCTTCTAAACCTCTTATCCGCAGCACCCAGCACAGTGTCAGGTATACTAGGGGTGAAATAAATTAACTTTTAAGAAATTAATTTTCTTTTGACTCTCAAGTAAGAATGTCTTCACTAGAAAATGTATACTGGAGAAAAGTACAAAGGGAAAAACCAAAAATCTATCATAGCCACAGCACCCAGTAATATCACCACTGATGTGCCCTGGTCTATTTCCTTCTAGTTTTTTCTTATACATACGTAAACGTGTACTTATCAAATTTGGTTCTTACTATATATACAGATTTCTATCTCAACTTCTTTCCACTTAAATATATACAATAAGAGGGTTTTTAAAATATCTTTAAATATTATTTGAATACATGATTTTAATGGCGATTTAAAATATCATCATATGGACAGGAGATAATGTCATTTCACCAACTTTCTATTATTGGACATCCACATGGTTGTAGTGGATTTCTAGTTTTTCTGCTTTGGAATGTTTTTTTGAGTTGAGTGGTAAGCTCTGCCAAGGGGTAGGCTAAGTCCCAGATTAAGCAGAGGATCCCCTCCCCGCCCCACAACCTCCACCCTTAGGAGTGGTGGCCTGAGTTAGGAAAAGCAGAGGACGAATCCCTCTTTCCTAGAGCTGACTGAAGAGTCTCTTGGAGGGACTAGCGGACGTGCACGGCTGAGCTCACTCAAGAGGCTGACCTGAGTGTGGGCTCCGACTGGTCACTCTGGCCCCCTCCCCCCCTCCATTCTTGGTCCATTAACATTCCTCTTGGGGGATGACAGCTCCAAAGGACAAACAGCCATTGTTGGGACTCAAGGGCCCTGAGAATGGGCCCTGTAACCTGAGCCCCACCAGCTTTGATACGGTTGGGCAGGTCACCCTGGGGACACCCTGGTGACAGACAAAAGTGCATCTCAGAGCCCTGGATTGTGTTTCCAGGGCACAGGTGTGGGGGGATTATGTTTCTGACAAGCCAAGCACTTACCCCAATCTCTACAGCTGCTTTCTCTTCTCCCTCTGGCCCTAGGCCTACCAGAAATAGCACCCTCAAGCCATTCTCTGCTAAAGCTGAGAGCTGTTTCTGCCTGAGCCCCTGTGCCTAAGAGTTACCTCAAGAATCTGACAAATTGCCTCACTTTGTTAAGTGAACGAGTGAACAAACATCCTGCTCTCTGAACACCTGGGCAGGCATATCCTCTCCAACCAATGGCACCACGAAGCTCTTCCTGGGAGCCCTGCTTGCGGTGGGCACAGAGACCATGAACTCTCATGCCGGCCACTACGGGCTGGTCACCTGGCAGCTGCCTGACCCTGGGCGACCTGCCTTAACTCTCTGAGCCTCAGCTGCCTCACCCCTGAAAAGGGAACAATGATGGCACAGAGGGACACGCCAAGGGACATGAAGGCACTTACAGGTGCCTCACAAAGGTACTCCCATAGGAAAGAGCAGAGCCGGGAGAGGGCCCAGGTGTGCTGAAGGAACACAGAAAGTGACCCACTGGGAACCGGCAGATGGGCCTCCGTGGGATGGTCAAGGGCGTGCATCAAGCACATGTAGGACCAGGAGAGTCCAATGGGACAGGTCTTGACTTGAAAGTTGCCTGGCCTCGGGGTGGGAGGCAGAAAGGAAGAGCCCTGCCAGGACACTAGCTGTCCCCCACTGGAAGCAGGTGTGAGGCAAGGCAAACAGGGAAGCTAGACTACGTGGCTCTCGGTGTCCGTCCCAATGTGTTGTCCAATCTAGAGCAGGCTCTCCCTATAGCTGTCACCTCACGAAGCTGCCCCTGGCGCAGGCAGGGCACTGACTCCGAAGGATCACAGACGGGGCACTTGGCCTGTCTTTAACAGGACTTCTTGTGTGTAAAATCCAGCAATTTCTGAGCATCTGCCGTGTGCCGGGCACTGTGCCTGATGCTCTCATACACATGATCTCACCGGAATCTACAACAATCCTGAGAAGCAGCTGTTCCTAACCCTGAGGGTGGTGAGACTCGGCGTGATGAGGTCTTTAACACATGGAGAAGCACGGTGTGAGCCACACTGAGGACAGCCTGGAGAACCGGCTGGCTGGCTTTCCCCTAGTGCAAAGGCTGATCTGCCTCCCGCCTCGGATCCTTTACGGCTCATAAGCGCAAGCCCTGTAGGTGGTACCGACACCTACTGTCGATTCTCAGAAGCCTGTGGGCGAGAGGACTGACTTATTCTAGTGTTTACCATGCGCCAGCTTCTCACCAGTACTACCTAACTCAGTCCTGCCAACTGCCCCCCACCCCCGAGGTAAGAATTCTTACCCCTGTTTTGCAAAGGACAAAAATCAGACTCAAAGTGGGAGATGGAGGGTTCAATGCTATGTAGCTACAAGACTGGGGAAGCGGTGATCCGAGGCTGGTTCTGGCTGACCCCAAAGCCTGTGGCCTTCCTCCAGATGGGGCGTCTTTCCGAGAGAGCACCCCTCCCCAACAGGGCTGAAGGTGTCGCAGGAATGCTGACCAGACTTTCAAACCCAATGAAACGCCTCAGGAGCTGGCGAGGAACTTGGTGAGGGTCTTTGGGATAGACTCTTTCTCCACACCCCAGGAATGTGCATCTGGTCCCAGCCCCAGAGCAGGGGCCCTAGCTAAAGCACCTTACAGGTGAGTACCTTCCAGACAACAAACACACACCCTTTCCCAGTGCACAGGCGACAACCCCAGAGCTGGGACCGGAGCCCCCAGAGGAAGGGGATGATTTCACTCCCCAACTTTTAGGCACTTTTTTGGTCCTGGAAGAGGTACATTTTGAAGGACCTTGACTCTTGAAAGAAGAGACGCAGAAAAAGAAGGGAACCTGGTGTGGGGTGAAGGGCTGGGAGTGGCTGTGAGAATAGAGTGCTACCCCCAAGAATGCACAGATTGGAAATGTTTAACCCAACCTGCCAATGGGCAGGAAGCAAATCCAGCCCCTTTCAAAACTCGTCTGCCCCCTTTTATATAGTACTTCCTCTGCTTTTGCAGGAGAAATACACATTCAGCAAATACACATCATTTAATTGCCTAGCATAAATTCTCACCTGTCCAGAGGGACAGGGATTTTCAAGGCATATTTGAAAATCATTTTTTTTCTTGTAGGAAAATATGCCTAAGTCTTTGGTGTTATTGTAGATGACCTGTTTGAAAGTCTTGACAATCCAGGTGTGTTACTTTAATGTGCAAAAATACACAGTCAAGAATCTAGATGCCAAAACCAGAATAAATTAAGGTTAAGTCAATATTAGTATTCTCTCTCTCTCCTATCCTACACTTAATAATGTTTCCATTTACTAAACATTCTATTTACCAAGTATTTTAGTAATAACATCCTCTGTTTGCATGTAGCTTTGAGGGAGAAAACCTAGCACTCTCGGTACATACAATGCGCCTGCCTGGCTTGACAGCATGGTCCCGGAGGCTGCTTCCCTCTCCTCCTCGTGTGCAGCGGGCACTCTCATGTGTCTGAGCTCACAGGAGCCACATGACAGGCTAGAGAGGCCAGCAGAGCAGGTGGTCTTATTCTCCCTTTAGAGATCAGAAGAGAGAGGGCCCAGCAGATGGAGAGATTTTCTAGCACCAGTCGGGGCCGAGTTGGGATCAGATGGGAGGGAAGTCCTGTGTTGGGTGAACGGGCTGATGCCGTGGTGACTCAAATGAAAATGCTGAACCTCCCATGAAGCAGTTTGGGGTTCCTAATCCAGACTCAGGCAGGAAAAACAAGCCACTGGTTCCCACCCATCGTTAGCATGTTTGCCATACGAAACAGGTGCGTGGAGGTTATCCCCTTTGCTGGGCCATGCGTCCAGGTACCTGGGCCCTGAACAAACCAACGTGCCATGTCTGGAGGAGCTATCTTCCTTTGAAATAACAACTGAAGCTTCTCCGCATCCTCAGTGTCCCCCTGGTCAGTCAAACCCCTCGTGGTTTGAAGGGCTAGGCAAAGAGCTTCTAAAGGACAGAGAGCACAGTGCATTTTCAGTATCCGTTGGAAGGTCTGTGGGGCAAGGCTTCTGATGTCAGCTGGCTGCCCTTGGCCTGACATTCCTGGTGCCCAAGAACACTTAAGAGACAGGTCTCACTATTAAGACCCTTCCTCTTCTCAGCTTCAATAATGGCCGCAGCTCTGTTCATTAAATGCTATTTGGTAGGCGCTGGGTGAAGATCTTTTCATAAGGTATGTCAGTTCCTCACACTGCTCTGTTGGCATTATTACGCCCTACTATACAGAGGAAGTGACTGAGGCTCCAAATGGATTATTAACCTGCCTGGGGGCTTAGGGCCAGTAAGTGGCAGAGTCTGGATTTTGAGCTGGGCCTAACTCACTTCAAAGTCTACCCCCCCATTTTACCAAAAATTCTTAATCAGAAGACAAAATCAAAATCTTTACCAATGTCTTTCCATGTGATTTGTCTTCCACTGAGAACTGGACTTTGGCTACCTTTTAGATAAAAATAGTAATTTGGGGTAAGCTTTTCTTCATGATCAAAAAAGACAACTAGTCTCCACAGATGCCTCTGTATTTGACATATACTCAGATATGATCAATAAGACAATATTTACACATTGTGACTGGGTGTCCAGTCTCCATGTGCTCAATGATCACACACCTGTATGGACCAAGCAACCCTGCAATTAATATTGTCTATAAATTAGCAAGAAGCTGAAGCTCAGACAGCGAAACCAATGTGCCCAAGGACACACAGCTTCAGGGCTCAGACTCAGAAGGCCGGACTCCTTGGCCATAATGCAACCCTTCTAACCACAGAATGCAGCAGCTTCTGTGTTTGATTGGACTGTGGTCCCGGTTGGAGATGGAGATGGGGTGGGGGCTTTTGGGATTCTGGCCAAGGCTGGAAAAAGCAGGAGATGGGAAAAGGTTTCATTCTAAAATGCTGCCTTGCCAGAAAGCTTTAAACAGAAAAGTTTGCCTTTCCAAGCTGGAGGAGTTTTTCATGTTTCAGCTCATGCTGAATTGCTTTGTGCTTTACCTATAAACCTCTGACAGAGAGGGTGCGGGGGCAAGGCTGGCCCAGCATTAACTATAGCTGTACTGCCATAAAGCTCAGGTTACAGGGATCACTTCTGGTGCCAAGGCAGTTTAACAAGTATGAATGCACATAATTCGTTCCAGTTGTCCTGCCTCAGCCCAGAAGGGCCATTTCTGGGGTGGGGCTCCGCACACTTCTGCCAATGTGGTTCCCATTACCGGCTCCAGTGCCTTGACCAAGTTCCCTCCACGCCCAGGAAGGGCCTGTTTTATCACAATGGCTCAACTATCAATGCGGTGTAAAGGTTCACAGGGTTTCTGTATTCTGAGCTCCCAAAGGGGGTGGAGGTACGATCACACTGCGCAGTGCGTCCCTGCCTCGCCCATCCCACGAAACCCTTCCAAAAACACGGCCGCTTTGTCCAATCTCTCTTCAACCCGAGCAACATCTCTCCCACTCTTTATTTGGAACACTTGCAAGCCTATAGCAAAGTCGAAAGAATAATCCCAAAACATCGATACACCCTTCACCTAAATCTGTCCATTGTTAATAGGTTGCCACATTGTTTTATTTCATTATCTTTCTCTACAACATTTTATTTTTTCTGACTGTTTGAAAGATAGTTGTGGACATCAGGACACCTAACATCAGCAGGCATCTCCTGGGAATAAGGACATGTCCCCGTCCAACCACAATATCATCATGTCACTACTAAGAAAGTGAACAATTATTCCACAATGTCACCTGACATACACATACACTGTATTTAAAAATTTCTCCAATTCTTCCCTAAAGGTCTTCTAGAAACTTAGGATCCATTCAAGATTCGAATGTTGCTTGAATGTGGCTGCTGTATTTAGAAGACATGAATAGACATTTCTCCAGAGAAGACATCCAAATGGCCAAAAGACATGAAAAAGTGCTCAACATCACTCAGCATCAAGGAAATGCAAATCAAAACCACAGTGACATACCACCTCACAACTGTTAGAATGGCTAAAATTAACAAGGCAGGAAATGACAAATGTTGGTGAGGATGTGGAGAAAGGGGAACCCTCCTACACTGTTGGTGGGAAAGCAAGCTGGTGCAGCCACTCTGGAAAACACTATGGAGGTTCCTCAAAAAGTTGAAAATAGAACTACCCTATGATCCAGCAATTGCACTACTGGGTATTTACCCCAAAGATACAAATGTAGTGATCCAAAGGGGCACATACACCCCAATGTTCATAGCAGCACTGTCCATAATAGCCAAGCTGTGGAAAGAGCCCAGATGTCCACTGACAAATGAATGGATAAAGAAGATATGGTACATATTAACAATGGAATACCATGCAGCCATCAAGAAAATGAAATCTTGCCATTTGCAAAGACGCGGATGAAACTAGAGGGTATTATGCTAAGCAAAATAAGTCAGTCAGAGAAAGATAATTATCATATGATCTCACTCATATGTGGAATTTAAGAAACAAAACAGGAGCATAGGGGAAGGGAAGGAAAAATAAAACAAGACAAAATCAGAGAGGGAGATAAACCATAAGAGACTCTTAATCATAGGAAACAAACTGAAGGTTGCTGGAGGGGTGGGGGTAAGGGGATGGGCTAACTGGGTGATGGACATTAAGACGGACACGTGATGGAATGAGCACTGGGTAGTATACAAGACTGAAGAATCATTGTCCTCTACCTCTATTTTTTTTAAAAAAAATTATTTATTTATTTGACACAGAGGTAGAGATCACAAGTAGGCAGAGAGGCAGACAGAGAGAGAGAGGGGAAAGCAGGCTTTCTGCTGAGCCGAGAGCCCAATGCGGGACTCGATCCCAGGACCCCGAGATCATGACCTGAGCCGAAGGCAGAGGCATTAACCCACTGAGCCACCCAGGTACCTGCCCTCTACCTCTAAAACGAATACAATCTATGTTAATAAATTGAATTTAAATAAATTGAAAGAAAAAAGAATGTGCCTGCTGCATTTATTTAGTCTCTTTTAATCTGGAAGAAATTTCTACCCACCCTAGCACTCCTGATTCCATTTTTCATGACACTGACCTTTTGGAAAAGTCCAGGCCAGCTGCCGCACAGGCTGTCCCTATATATTGGATGGGTCTTGATTGTTTTCTCATGATTAGACTCAGGTTCACATTTTGGGCACGTACATCTCACATGTGATGGAATGTACCTGTTCTTGCTTCATTTTACTTACCACTAAGTGGTCACACAGGGGACGATTCCTCATCTGCCCACCTTAAAGAACCTTTCCCTGTTGTAATAAGTAATCTGTGATGCAAAGCCCAATCTCTTAGACTCAGTTAACCGAACTGTTTCTGCCCTCTCACCTCCTATCTGTCCTTCTATTTTAGCCCCCAAGCCCCGAAAATGGCCTTACCATGGTCACCAATGGTCATCGAGATGCCAAGGCCACTAGGTACTGTCCACATTTGCATCACGGAGCTCTCCGTGACTGGATGTAAATGATCAGCCCCTCCAAAGGGCAGGATTCACATGACTACTCCTAGCCCTACCTCAGTGGCTGCCACACAGTAGGTGGTCCAGAGATCTTTGTAGAAAGAAGTGACTACATCCCTTGAGAGAAAGTCAGGATTTCGAAGCAGAAGGCCTGGCTTCAAATCTACCTCAGTCACTCTTCATTTAAGGAATGGGTTGACTTAAATCAGTAGTTTTCACAACTTTGAGAAAAATGTGTAATACTTAAGTGTTCTTTCAACAGGATCTTATGGAGAGGCAAATGTAGAAAGCTGAGAAGAGGGGGCTGCTCTGGTTGAAGCAGGTAGTGAAGGCCAATGGTGTGCCTCACAGGAGTGGGGGCCCAGGGAGGCATCAGAGAGGCTCAAGTGGGAGGGGAAGGGGCATACTCTAGTGGGTCCTGACTGCCAGCCTGAGAAGTCTGAACTGTAATCTGTCGCGTTAGTTTTCAGTAGTAGAAGGTGCATTGGGAACTCACTGTCACAGGTCACTATGGGTGCCATGCCTCGGGGGAGGGGGAAGAGTGGAGCAGGAAAGCAAGGTACAGGGTCGGCACAGGGTGGAGGCAGGAGGTCAGGAATTATCCCTTGTCCTCTCCGTGTCTTGGTTCCTCCTCTGAAGTCCTTTGTCTATTGAATGCTCTTTGAGTCTTTCTCTCCCTTTATATCCAAGTGTCCCTCCTGGCCGGGGAGGGGCATCACTAGATGAAGAGCAGGGTTAGCAGGGAGTGGAGGGGCACAGGCCTCCCATGCTTGGAGGGGCTCAGGCCATGTGCTGAGTGATTCGGTGACCTGAGAAGCCTGTGCATTGTCCAGGCTTTAAAGGGCCACTGCCCCTTACCATTAACCCAACTCAAGACAAAGGCCATCACCAGCTCAGACAAATAAGCTGCTTAGCCAGACCTCATGCATCATCTTGTCACCCACACTGGGGCCCAACGAGGGCATCTTAAAAGAGCTAAGCACTGGAGTGCGACTCAGCGGTTTCCATTGAGGGGGATCTGGCCCCGGGGCTGGGCACAGCCACCATAGTGTGCACGCAGCCTCCTCTTTAATGCGGGGTGGGGGTGGTGGGGGTGGGGGCAGGAGATCTCTGATCTGCCGGGGAGGTTCTCTGAGACCTTTGACTTTCTGGACATTGTCAAGAAAGGGGGACCACGGCTGTTGGCGGAGGGAAGGTAGCTTGAGGAGGTGAGGTGAGGTTGGGCTGAGGAGCCAGGCACACGTGGGTTACAAAATGCCACTTACTATCTGCATGATCTTGGCCAAGTTATTAGACCTTTCTGAGGCTTGGTTGGGTAAGGCAATAACCAAAATACGGATTACCATAACAATAGTGTCCGTTTAAGGCTTTATAATAGTCCCACACTTCGCTGTGTACTTCACACGCATGATTTCACATCGAACTCTCACAATGCATATGAAGTAGGCATTATTATCATCCCTGTTCTACACATGAGGTAAAATGGAAACTCACAATTTAAGTCATTTGCTAAAGGTCTCAGCTAGTAGTGGCAGAGCCAAAATTCAAACCCACACTCTCAAGTCTTCTGCTCTCGAGCCCCCCAGTCACACAGACTCATGGGAGGGAAAGGTGAAGCACTTAGCACAGCACCCGGCTCCCTGTTCATGGGCAGGAATGGGGTGTGCCCTTCGGTCACCCAATCCGAAGGTGTGTTAGGCCCTCCTCAGTTCCTGAGGCTGTACAGCCACCCTCTCCCCTCTACACGAGCTCTGGGCAGCACACCTGCCCTCAGGCCACACCACTCACTACACTTCCTCCTCAAACCCCAGGGAAACTGACGCTTCTAAAGAGGCTGCTCCAGGAGAGGGGGCAGGGGGTGCCACACCAGCTCTTTCCTGGAGGAGAGGAAGAGAGCCTTGTCTTCCACTCCTGCCCCCAGCAGCAGACCTGGACGTTCCCTCTACCTATCAACCATGCACCTGGCCACACATGGAGGGCACAGACGATGTAAGGTCCAAACTCTCTAGCATAGGACCCCACGCAGAACACACCCTTGGAAAAGTCTGCTGACTGACTGACTGACTGAATGAGGCAATAAATGCTTCCAAACCCTGCAATTAGGCTGGGAGTATCTGGTTGCATACAAATAAGTGACATGCAAAGCATGACCGTCCAGGCTCCTCCTTACACCTTCTCCTCAGCTGCTCGGGCTGCCGTGACCGGGTACCAAAGCCCAGCTGGCTAGACAGCCCACATTGATTTCTCACTGTTCGGGAGTCTGGAAAGCCCAAGATTGAGGTTCCGACAGGGTTTGGTGTCTGCTGAGGGCCCCCTTCCTGACTTGCACATGGCCACCTTCTTGCTGTGTCACACAGCAGGGAGTAAGTGAGTGCTGGTGTCCCTTCTTTTATAAGGACACCAGTTTCTGCTCAAAATAGGGCTCCACCCTCATGACCTCAGCTGGCCTTACTCATGTCCTTAAAGGATCTATCTCCAATATAGTCACATGGGGGGCGGGGTGGGGTGCTCGGGATTCAGCAGGTGGTTTTCATAGGGACACAATTCAAGCTGTAGCAGACCCGCAAATCATTAAACTAAAGCTCACTTCTGGGCAGACCCTGAATGTGGAAACTTCCTGGGCTCTTTGGGAGTTAAGCTCTTCCTCTAGTTCGCATTCAGCCTGAGCTTCTCCCAGTCTGCATGAAACTTCTGCAGCCCCACAGACCCCGGTACACTTGCCTCCTTGCTCCCCCAATGGATGCCTGCTTCAGGAGAGGATGGTTCAGGTGTGTGTCTGTGTCCTCAACAGCCCAACAGGTGAGCAGACTGCTTTATATTTTCCATGAACCCTGGCACAAAGTAAATCTTTAATAATCATTTGCTGAAACTTAACTGGTTCTGAAGGGTAAACAAGCTTCATTTCTTCCCAAATCACTCCAAATCAGAAAGCGCTTCCACTGTCCTTACTCTAAACTAACAAGATTTTGTTTTATTCGGAAGCCTTTGCTCCCCATAATGCCAGATATTCACCGCGGGCCCTGTATTTGGCATCGGGCATGTTCCCTGTCCGCTCCAGAGCCGTGTTAGTTTACTGTGGCCACAGCTCACTGGCGGGAGCCCAAGAGTAAACAAAGAGAGCAGAGGGCCCCTGGGAGGAAGGGCTTTGGCTGTGGCTGCGGTGCTGAGTCAGCTCCCGAGCCTGCCAGCAGTGGGAACAAGCTGAGGGTCGAGGCAGGGTGGTGGGGGGGGCACGACAGGGATCTGGGCTTTGGAGATGACAAGGGGGGACCAGTAAATGCTGAACATCCACTGTAATCTCAATATCTAAGACCTTATCCCATCTCGCCTTTGAAACAACTCCCAGACTGCTCTCTTACCCCCATTTTATGGATGGGCAGCTGGGTGAGAGTCTGGATGAGGTCACACAGCTAGTGGGGAGGGAAACTGGCTTCATATCAGTTGTCTATTCCCCCAGAGCCTCCACTGCAGCAGCTCAAGAGAGGTCTCTGGAAGTGCAAATATAGGTGTTACTGTTGTGATTCTGGGCAGCAGCTTCCCAGAGTTATTTACAGAAATGTGATCCGTGCAGGAAAGAAGGAGTGAAGCCTAAATGAATTACCAGTCATTTTCCTCTCCTTTCAACTCTAGGGGGAAGGCCAGCTGACCAGAAGGAAAAGACATCACAGCATTTCATTGGGTCCCAGATATCAACACTCAGTTCCTGGCAGTACGGGAATGGAAGCAATACAGGAGCTCCAGCAAGCAAGGCTGGGGCTCTGTTTCCAGGCCCCCCTGCTATGTTTGCTTAGCTGCCGCCTGCCTTGGGTTCACTCCCCTCTCCTAAATCTCTGGAAATCATGCAGGAGGGAGAGGAGGATTAAAGCTCAGGACACCCAAACAGAGCTGTTAATTGTAACTCCTCCAAGTTTGGGCGGGAATGGAGGAACCTGCTTTCCTTGCAGAGATACCCAGTCAACCCTTCTGCGTTCCAGAAGGGGAACAGGAAAGTAACGTTCATTGGGTACCTATGATGTAACAGTCATCACGCTAGGAGCCTTGACCGTATTTCCTCATACATATAGCAATTTTGTGAAGCACTCTTCAAACCAACATCCATTTAAAGAGGAGGAAATAGACCCAGAGAAGTTAACCAACCTGCCCGTGGCCACACAGCACAGTAAGGATCTACAGGCGTTCATAACCTATCTTTCCCTCCCATGGCTCCGCATTGTGCTGTTTCTGTTTTTCTTCTGCCTTTGGTCCTTTTAGGCCTTTTCATAGATGGCAAAATGAAATTTCTTTTTTAGTTGTTTAATCTCAAACACCTATATAAATAAGGGCAGTTCAGAGGGAGAGACAGGAGGGCAGAAAGGAGAGGAAGGTGGGGGGGAGGGAGGAGGCCACTTGGTTCCCTGGTCCAAACCAGGAGCCATTAACAGCGATGAGGGATCCAGCTGAGCTCAAAGCACCCAGATCAGCCCTGATGATAGGGGTAGAGGGCAGGGGCCTTGAGGGGAGGGTGGGAACAGATTGCTCAGAGAAGACCACACTTAGGAGAAGCAAGAAGGGTAGATTCTGAGAGCCGCCAGAGATGTTTATTCTCAGAGTGAGCAGGCTGCAGGGGGTCGCACGAGAAGCCTGGACAGAGCACTGGGAAAAGGCATGGGGCCGGGTGTCCTGCTGACCCGATTTTGGGGGTGTCCAGTGCCAATGGACATTAAAGCACTGGGAGTCACATGCAAGATAGCTGTTTTCAACCTTTTACATGAGGTCAAGGAGGAAGCCTCACTTTAGTACTGGTGTGTTTTTAACATTAACACTTGCAAAGGTCCCTACTTAACAAAGAGAAGCAAACCCCCGCTCCGTGTCCTCAAGCAGGCATTCTTCTGCCAGACTGTGACAACCGCTGCCACGGTTTTTATTTCTACGGCTACTTTCTAGGTATGGCAAGTGAATTGCAACAGAAATACACGATTTTCTTTTAAAATAAATAAATTCAGGGCGCCTGGGTGGCTCAGTTGCTTGATCATCTGCCTTTGGCTCAGGTCATGATCCCGGGGTCCTAGAATGGAGCCCCGTGTTATTAGGCTCCCTGCTCAGTGGGGAGTCAGTTCCTTTCTCTCCCTCTGCCCCTTCCACCCCCACCCTCGCTCGAGCTCCCTCCCTCCCTCTCTCTCTCTCTCTCAAATAAATAAAGTCTTAAAAGAAAAGATAAATAAATAAATTGACTTACGTAAAAAAAAAAAAGTTGGTAAAAGGAGGCAGGAACAGCAAGAGTGGCGCACGCGGCCACACCACGATAACCCAGACTCCGACGGGCTTCGGCAGTGCTGATGTCCTCCAGCTCTCCCGCCGCCCAGCCTGGGACGCTGAGGGACCCAGGACAAGGCTCGTGCAGGGTGACACTGCCAGTCGGAGGCAGAGCCGGTCTCAGGACGTCAGCGCTGCACCAGCAGGTTGCAATGGGGGTGGGGCAAGGTGAGGCCTCTCCAGGTGAGGTTTACAACCAGAAAACAGAGCTTATATGGATGGCGGCGGGCCTCCCAAGTCAGACTGACCCACTGTGGGCAAATCCAGACCTGGTTCAAAGTCATGCAGCACATGGCAGCTTGGGGCCAAGCTGTTTCCTCCAGCGTGTGATGGTGCCCCCAGTACGCCATGTGCAGCCAACCTCCCTGTGCCGGGGATCCGGCCGGGTGACAGATGCGAACGCCCTCTGGGAACGTGAGGGCTTCGCAAGGGTCAGTTGTATTAATCTTGCAAACTCTCCATGGCCTCCTTCCTGGCGCCTCTTCAACAGTCTGGGCCCTGAAGTGTCAGGAGATGCTCTAAGACATGGTCTGGTGTCCACGGGGCCTCATGGAGCAGGCCACTAACATTTCAGTGGGGACACAAACCAGGCAGAGTTTCCAGATGGAAAAAGCCCAGACACATGGCTAACGTGCCTTCCTCGGGGGGTGGTCTAGGAATTCCTAGATCTAATCAAGCCATACGCCAAAAATGTTATTTTTGTACCTTTTAATGCCATGGTATTTGGGGAAATTAGTGGAAAAGGAGCTGCAAAGAGTCTACAACTGTGTCACGTGAGTGACTAATTAAAGGGCTCTGGTGCTCCGAGGACATTTGGTTACATTAATTCAAAATGTGACCTGTTTATTTTGCAAGGTCAGGAAGAAGCCTTACCTCCTAGAAAGCCAATGTGGCAATTAAATTAGAGTCACCAGAGTTTGCCTGAGGTAATGTATGAAAAAGGGCTTTGTAAACTGTACGAAAACAGAAGTCACCTCTGTGTGGCTGTCTCCACTGCCCCCAATTAGGGGAGCACAATGGCCTGCCCCTGGTGGGAAGCCACAGGTGAGGGCTTGTTTAGTGGAGGGAGGTACCTGGTAAGGTGGGAAGGGCATGAAGTCTGGGGCCATGCTTTGAATCTTGACTTTGCAGCACTTGGATGAATCACTTCATCTCTGCAAGTCTCCACAATTCTATCAGGTATGTGGCTCAGTGCACTGTTCCATGGGGGGTGGTTTTGTGTGTGTGGGGGGGGAAGAGGGCTGGCAGAAAGGAGGAAGAGGGAACGTGAACTTTTTCACTTGTGACTGTAGCCCCTGCAAGTGGGTGCTCAGCAGAGAAGATACGGCCTTGGATAAGGCCCACCTCAACAAACCTGCAATTGAACGTGGAAATCAGACCTGGATTAGCAGGTCCTCAGACTGTTGGGGGGACTGTGTACAGAAGACGGCAGGGCATCAAGAAAGAAGGTCCACACACCTGAGGGGCTGTCAGGAAAGTTCCTTAAGAGCTCAGAGCTGCTGAGTTCTAGATTCTGGAAATTGGACACCTGGCCTCTTTCCTCCTGAATTCCCCTGTAGGGAGGCAGCCAGCCTGCTGGCCTGGCCTGGCCTCCTGAGTTCCCACATCTACAGCAGAAGGGGCTTAGCCTTTTTGAATAGCTGTCATGGATAAACAGCAAGCTCTTGTGTAGCCTCCCCACCAGTGACTTGGACCTGTAGCATACCTTCTAGGTGTAAAGCTCTCTACTTATCTCTATAACCACATCCTGATTCCCCCCCATTTAAAAAAAGGTGTAATTCAGGCCCACCATCCATTAACCACCATTCCAAAATACCCAAAACTCTAAGACCAAAAGTTCTATTAAAATTCTCTTCATGGCAAAACTTGAACTGACATGATCAGTTTTTTTTTTTTTTTTAATTCCATGAGTATAGCTATCATGTTTCACTGCAGAAATACTGATGTGTTTGATTACCGTGGACCATCTGAGCAGTCTGGGAATGTTAAGAAAAATACATCATATGAACTATATTTTCTTTCTTAAACCTGAACATTTCTGAATTCTGAAACTCATGCTGAATCTAAGGGGTTCATTTAAGAGATTCTGATCCCACTGGTTTAAGACCTATTTTATGGGGTCTCTCTGCTTAGAATGCCCTCCCCCCCCTCACCTGTCTGGATAACATTCACAGACATTTCAAATGTCATCATGAGTGAATGAATAAAGGAACCTATCAATTTGTCTTGCTTCTAGGAGATAGGTAACTTCACCACATAGCTGGTGTTAAGACTCTATCAACAAGAGTATGTTAATGCAAGAGAGAGGAAAGGTGAACAGAATTGCCTGAAAACTTCACACGCCCCAATGTCCTTTACCTTTGGGCTTGGGGAAACATCCAGACCCACGTACCTATTGCTGACATGGGACAACTAAAATAGGGTCCAGGAAATTCTCAGTGAAAGGAGACAAAACCCTCTCAACAGTAGGAAACAGGCATAATTTTGCCTTCTGATTTCACAAAATGACTAACAAGGACCTGGGCAGACTCCCTCAAGGGAATCTGGATAGGTCCCAAATTAAGTTGAATTTTTTTGTTTTGTTTTGTTTTAAGAAAACACTTTTAGAAGGAGCTGGCATACATAGCAGTGTTTCCCATTTAGAAAGAAAAATAAACACTCCTCCACTGGATTGGAAGTCAAAACAAAATAATCCCAGCTGCTTAAGACCTGAGAAAGTCAAATGAAACTGCCAAACAACAGTGATGTTGACCAGTGTGACCAGCTTGAGAAATGTGTAAGGTGAGGTGAAAAGGGCCCAGTGCAGGGTGAGGGGCGTGGGGGGAAGAAAAGAAAAGAAAAATAGCCACGGATGGCCCAGCATCCAAGACTTGCCTCTCGTAAAGCAGCACCAAAATTTAGTGTCTAAGTCATTTATACTTATTCATCTTTGAAACATCCCCAGTCCTCACAAAAACACAGCTGAAAGATTCTACTCTAGGTATCAGACAGACCTAAGTTTAAGTCTGATTCTATCAGTTAGAAGATACGTGATACAGGGGAAGTTACTTAACCTCCCGGTCCTCTGCCTCAGTGAGACTTAAAACTCGCTATGTCACAGGATAGATATGAAGAGTCAATGAGATTCAATGAAATTCAACGAGATTCCAAAATTCAATGGAATTAAACATTTGTCACATAATAGGTACTTCATAAAGTACTTATAATTCTTTTTTAAGAAATTCTTTTAAAAATCTTTAAATATTTTTTTCTTTGGTGGAATTCCTCTTCTCTTCCCCAGTCTCCTACTAAGGGGGAGACATAGAAAAACCACAGAGCTACCCTATGACCCAGGAATCACACTACTGGGTATTTACCCTAAAGATACAAATGTAGTGATCTGAACGGGCACATGCACCCAAATGTTTATAGCAGCAATGTCCACAATAGCCAAACTATGGAAAGAGTCTAGATGTCCATTAACATATGAATAAGATAAGAAAAGATAAAGGTAAGAACAGATGTAACAGAATAAGATAAGAACAGATAAAGAAGATATAGTATATACAATGGAAAACTATGCAGCCATCAAAAGAAATGAAATCTTGCCATTTGCAGTGACATGGGTGGAACTAGAGGGTATTATGCTAAGCGAAATAAGTCAATCAGAGAGGGACAATTATCATATGATCTCACTGATTTGAGGACTGAGAAACAAGACAAAGGATCATAGGAGAAAGGAGAGAAAAATGAAACAAGAAGAAACCAGAGAGGGAGACAAACCTTAAGAGACTCTTGGTGTCAGGAAACAAACTGAGGGTTGCTGGAGGGGAGGGGGTGGGAAGGATGGAGTGGCTGGGTGATGGACACTGGGGACTGGGGAGTGTATGTGCTATGGTGAGTGCTGTGAATTGTGTAAGATTGATGAATCACAGACCTGTACCCCTGAAACAAACAATATATTATATGTTAATTTAAAAAAACCCAGGACCTGGTATTGGTAAGAAAACAAAACAACTGGGAGGAGGGTGGGAAGAAGAAGATAGGACCTTTACAGTCAAGCAGGCTTGGGTTTGAATCTTTAACATGCCCTGGAGCTATGGGCAAGTCACTGGCCTTTACTGGGCTTCATTTTCCTGGCAGAAACATAGGAATAAATGGAAGCTCAAATAAATTAGTGCATGTAAAGAAAGACTTACATGCAGAAGGTGCTCATTCCATGTAAATTCTCCCACCCACCTCTACCTCACCTAGGCTTTGAGAAACTGACAGCCTTCTCTGAGCTATTTATTCCCTGACCCTCTTAGATATTACCCTCCAAGTTTTTCAAGTCTCTTTACTGTAGAATTTAGGTTACAACAACTGACGGAACACTTACTATTTATTCTATAAAGTTTCTCTGGGGTAGGGACAAAACACCTACTTAATCCTCACCACTCTTAGCTTTTCAGCTGTGACTAGTTGATATTTTAATGAAATCTTTCTTTACATATATCAGTGTTTTCTAGATGGTTATCCTTGGGGGCGGATTAGGACTTTGATGACAGAAAGCACTCCTTTCCCTGTTTTCTTTCCTGCAGGGACTAGGAGGAGCTGGTCTGTAATGCCGCATGCGTTCTCTTTGCACTTTACACGGGGATTCTGGCCAGGCAGCTCGGAGGCCTTGCGGCCCTGGGACCGCAGCCCGTTGACACAGCTGGAAGCCGCGTGCCTCCGGGGAGTCCCTGGAGAGAGCAGGTTGAGCTCCTGGGGAGGCTGGCTTCCAGAGGGTCAGCTCTCCCCTGCAGGGCACTGAGTCAGCTTTCAGGGAAGGAAACCACTTCAATTTCACCCACCAGGAGCCCGAGGGGCTGCCTTTGTCATTTAAAGTACATTCTGAATTCAGTGGTGGTGGGGGGGCGGCCTCCGAAGGATCTAGACCAAATCATCCATTTACGGTGGTCTCTAACCATTCTTCAACTTCATAGCAACCTTGGCAGGGTTTCCCCATTTCACAGGTGGAACAACTGATGGTCTGAGAGGTTAGGTACTTTGCCTAAGGGTCACATGTCCAGGACCCCACCGTCCTTGCTCTCTTGGCTGCACTTCAGCCTTTGTACTGCTTGCTTGTTCATTTATTCTTTTATTAAATTGACATGACCCAAAAAGCGCCTCTAAGGCCGTGCACCAAAGTGTTAAAAGTGGTTATATCTGGGGAGAGGGATTACAAGAGAACTTTACTTTGTACTATTCTGTATTGTCTGAATGTTAACGAGCCTTGTTACTTCTTATAATTGACCAAAACAATGAAGATAATCCCATTAAAATAGCTTTACATTTCTTTCATGAAAATAAATCCAAACCTTAAAAACATACACTGGGTCCACAAGGCAGCAGAGCCCACTCACGTCCACTCACTAATGCTGGGTTCATGGCAGTATCAGCAGGTCTGAGAAAACAGCTCAGTTTGGAGTTTCAGGGGCCAGGAAGAGAGCAGGCAGGGTGCAGTCATGGAGTGAGACCCACTGGCTCTCTCGGGACCCGCCAAACCCAGAGCAACAGACCACTAAAAACCCAGACTCTCCCTTTGGGCAAGGGACACATTTATAACCAGCCTTTACAGTGGGCCCCAGGAAGGAATCAGAAGTGTCTCTAGGTCCCCTGGGGAGCGGGACAAGCACAGAGGAGCACAACTGAGCAGACAGCTTGTAGGCCAAAGTACCCCCATCTTCCCTGCACATCAATAATGCACGACTGCTATCAATTTGCTGCAGAACTTACAACAAAGCGATCACTCTCATTCAGTTATTTAGCAAAGGGAGAGATTAAGGACTTTAATCTCTGCCTTCTTTTTTACCTGCACGGCTTATTTACCCAGAAATGAACAAAGAATGCCATCATGCATGTGTGTGTGTGTGTGTACACACATTTTTTTTTTCCCAAGAAAACTTAAGAAGGCCATTGGCTGGTACATCCCTGTCAGAACCAGAAGACACTCATTCAGAGTACCGTAGAGATTGCTCCATCACTGTAAGATGGGGAACTGATGCCTTGAGAGGGACAGTCATTTGCCGAAACAAAGCCAGTGAGCCACAGAGCTGGGCCTTGCACACAGGTTTCCTCCCTCCCCGTCCAGGGTTCCTGTTTCTGTGCATAGAATAAAACATGAGCAGCTAAAATCTATAGAGAAGCAGTGACACCAAACCACCAAAAGGACAATGCCACTCTCGGGGAGCACAAAGTTAACAGACCCTGGCAGATGGTTTGCTTTTGGTCATAGAGAATGTAGGACCTAAGATCTGGCAGAAGAGAACTATCAAGTCCAAAGCTGTCCTGTCAAATAGAGTAGAGAGTAGAAGCTGTATATCATCCCACCTCTTGGAGGCCTCTGGGCATCCCTGCAAAGAAGCGGATTGGCCTCTGTGGAACACAGAGAGGGCAAGGACCTTGAGCCAGGTCACACAGCACTTGACCAAGTACTAAAGCCTGGGTCTGCTAGCTCCAGGTCAGCCTCGGGCTCTTCCACCATACCCTCCCATACCTCTTCTTCTTAAGAGAGTCAGGGCACAGCTTAGAAGAAGAGTGTTTATTATGGGCAATCCATGCTTAAGCCCCCTGGCACTCTCTGCAGCCAGCATTCGGCCCTATAGCTGCTTGGGACTTCAGGGCCCTCTGTCTCCTGGCAGTGTGAAAGTCAAGAACTTTCCAAGCCAGCACTGGCCTCCAGGTAGTGTCCTTTCTTCCAGCTTTCCTTAGGGTTAATGGGGGCACTAGCCTACAGGTTTCTTAGACTTCGTTGTGAGAAGGCTCCAAGCAAGCAGCAACTGGTAGTGCCGGGCACAGTCCTGGCACAGAGGAGGTAGCCAAGCTATGCTATTTTTGTTTTAACCTTTCCTTTCCATTTTGGTTTGGATCTCTGTTTCGGTGTCTTTGCCTGCCTTGGTCTCCACCTGACGCTCCGGTCCCATGTCTGTCTGTGCCATCGCTGTCCCTGCAGCTCTGTCTACCCCGTCTGTCACGGGAGTGGGGACAGCAACCAACCCACTGATCCTCCCCCCTGCCCCACCACACCCCCCAATGGAACAGCGAACCAGGAGCGGGGTCGCCTGAGCCGCGGAGCCGCGCCAGGCCCCCGACAACCAGAGCCCCCATGCATCAGGCCCCTCCGCCCCTGCAAGCGGCCCAAGCAGGCAGATTAATCAGCATGGCCAACGAAAGCACGCACGCACACACACACACACACACACGCAACACCCACAGAAGTTAGGAAGAGAGAGGGACTTACCGTTTGCCGCGACCCCCAGGCTGGCGGAGCCACTTTTAACTAAGAATGAATTAGGGACAAACTCTTCCTCAGAGTCTGAGTCCGGGGTTGGCTGGGCCACACCGCTGCCTAGCAACCGCCTCTGGCTCTCATTGGCCGGAGGGGAGGGGGGCGGGGAGGGGGACTGTTCAATAGGGGTTGATGAAGCGGATGAACAATGCAAGGGAGCACCTGCGAACCACAAAGACAAACACAGACAGAAAAAAATAATGAAAATTGGTTTTGAGGCACACGGGGAGGGAGAGGGAGCAAAATAAAACACGCATCAACGGGGGAGGGGGACTCCCAAAACTGGGCGATCTACTGCACACGTGGTTGGGGGGCAGGGCTGAGTGCCTCCGCAAAGGTAGTGGGAGCAAACTCTTTCTGAAGAGTGGGGCCTCGGTGCAGAAGTCTGCAGGGCTTGCAAAGAGGGCACCCCTTGGAAACACACGGGAAGCCCTTCCTGCTTTGCCTGTTCTCTGAGAGAGGTCTGAAAACCTGGGGTTTGCTTCTGGGGTGCCACGCTATCTATCAAGCAACTGCCCCGCTCTGAGCCTCAGTGGCCTCCCTGGTAAAATGAACACCCGCACCGGGTGATCGCTGAGCGTCTGCAAGCTGTCCATTCTGTGGTGTCACTGAAGTGAAATGATGTTCTTATTAGTGAGATTTTTAATCGGACTAGCCTGGAAAAGGCTCCGGGACTCATAAAAGATAGAGCCGGAGAGAATGATCCAGGGCCCCCTTCCAAAGCTTGCATTCTAGGATTTGAACACACTAATGTCTAGGATTTGAACACACTAATGTTTTTCTCGGAGTCGAACATTTTAAGAATTAAATCCTGCCATTCTCTGCAAACTCCCTGAGAGAAAGAGCAGTAGCTGTCTTTTCCACATCTGTATCCCCAGGGGCTAGCATAGTGCCTGGTATGCAGTAGGCACTAACGAACTATTTGCTGAACGGGGAGTTGCAGGTGTGTAACACATTAGGCTCCTCTAGTTCTAATCACCTCAGATAAAGTAATTCTATAATTTAAGGACGTGAATATTCTGTGCATTCCAAGATACACGAAGTCAGTACATTTTGACACCAAGTTTCTACCATGTCAGGGTTCTGAGTCTAAAAACCTCAGTGTTGTGAGCACACCCCCAACTCTTCAGAAAGAGAAGGTGACGGCCTGGGACAAGACCTTTGAGATCAGAGAGTTTGCAGTTCAGTCTGTGGCTGGCCTATAGACATGTGCAGTACATCATCCATAAGAGAGGGAACATAAGCACAGACATATAAAAGTATACAGTACAAGACAATGCATTCACTTGACAGCAAGGGCTGCTTCTTTTCTTCCACCTTGACTGACAGAAGGCTGAAAACATAATCAGACCTATCCAGCTTTTCACAGAGACTGAACCTTAGGAAACATAATGCAGCCCGGACACACCATCACACAATTCGGCAGAGCTTTAAGGGAGAGGCGGCATGGAGAGCTGCTGATTTGGGGTGGGGGAGGAGAAAGTCTTTTGCCATCTATCTACCAAGAGATGCTCTCTCAGTTCACAGGCACCAAGTCCTGCAGGATCCTGTAGGTTTCATGATGCTGATGTCAACCCCTGCACCTCACCATGGGTGATGACATTTCATAGAGATGCTGTATATGCCGTCTGGTTCATAGTAGAAATTTAGTAAGAGCAGTTGAGATAGCAGGGATCAACGACTGTGGTACAGTCTTGCATAGCTCTGCGTTCGGGTTTCTTTACCTAAAAATCTGGGCTAGGATTCTATTCAAAATCATCTCAGCCAAGGATTCCCGATTCACCTTGTGAGAACCTTCCCTGACACCACTTACTACATAGCACTCCTAAGGGGATCAATCCTTTCTCTAGCCTTGACTTTACTTCTGCCATCACATTTGCCATACTGTCTTTGCAGTTATCTGTATTTATGTCTCCCACATAAAAGGATATGGCATATTCTTGGGGCATAGTGCATTCTTGGGTTTTAGAGTTCAACAGATTTGGGGTTTGCATCATGACTGAGTCCCCTTTTAGCTGTGTGATCTCGGGAAAATGACTTCCAGTGCCTTGTTTGTATGTGGGGCACCTCTCCACTTTGACAGAGTTGTTGTGAGGACTAAAGATACCGTATCTGCGCACACTGTATGCGTGAGCAAGTAGGGTCAGTGCTCACCAAATGTTCATTAAATTGAACAAACCCTCCTCCCCCCCACCCCCCTGCCAGAAGAACCTCATTCATGATTCTGCTTCCCTTGCAGTCCCAGTTTTGGAAAGATTTTGTCCACCAGGCTGCATTTATTAAGCAAATATACATTCATTTCCTCCTCTTTTATTAGTCAAAGACATCTTATAATCTCCAATCAGGGCTTCTGATGAGCTGGAGATAACCAGTACCATACCATGCTGAGTTGTGAGAATTTCAGACGAAAGTTAAGAAACACGATATGTTGTTCTAGGGTGCTAGTTACAGCCTCTTCCTGAGTAAATCTGTCAAGCTTTATGAAATAAATAGTTCCAGAACTAAGAAAATCGTTCTATCACACACTTCAGAGGCCCGAGGTTGGGAACAGCAGAGCTCTGGTCTCATGTCTGTGTCTTCTGCCTTCATCCCTTCTCCAGGCCTCACTCACCTCAGGTCTTGGGGTTGCTCTGAATAGTCACAGCCTGATGTTCCAAGCACCTAACAAAGCTCCAGGCCCTTAGTAGGTACCCAAGAACTCATGATGTTTCTGTGAGGTACAGATATTGTTGGAAACATGTTAATTCCCTTCCTCTTATTTATCAGCTGCTCTTAATTTATGTGGCCCCAAAGTAGAGTGCACAGAACCATCCCCTGGGCACCATATGAGAAATTTTTATTTTTTAATCTCACTCTTTGCTAATATCTGTTTTGTATATATTTTATAATGCATATACTCTATTAGTGCTTGGAACACACGTAATAAAATGCATTGCTGTACAAATTTGGCACCTACAGGAGCAAGGCAAGGTGGTATTAAGAGTATGGGCCCTGGAGCCAGAGCCCACATTTGAATTCCAGTTACACTACTTGCTAGCTCAGTAGTTGTGACCACGGGCAAGTTACTTAACCCTTTATGCCTCAATTTCCTCATCTATATAATGGAAATTAAAGGATAAAATAAAAAAGAACATCTAGGGTGCCTGGGTGGCTCAGTGGGTTAAAGCCTCTGCTTTCGGCCCAGGTCATGATCTCAGGGTCCTGGGATCGAGGCCCACATCGGGCTCTCTGCTCCGCAGGGAGCCTGCTTCCCCCTCTCTCTCTCTGCCTGCCTCTCTGCCTCCTTGTGATCTCTCTCCCGCTGTGAAATAAATAAAAAAAAACTTTAAAAAAAAAAAAAAAAAAGAACATCTATTTCACAGGGTTACTTTGAGGATTAAAGGAGCTCAAACAAATAAAATGTTGAGAACAGTGTGGCAGCCAAGAAACACCTAGTAAACATTAGATGCACTAGGCACAAATATGTCTAGATAGAGTAAGGGGCACTAAGCTAATTTTATCTTTTCTTTTTTATAAGAGCCGTGCATGCTTGCAAACACTGATTCATTTCACAAATACTTCCTAGATACCCACTGACTGGGCTGGAAGGTGAGGGGGATATAGACCGTGAGACACAGGGTCGAGAAGGAGCCAGTGGGAGGGGAGGGAGTCACATGGAGTTCTAAGCCAGGCAGGTGGGACCTGTCAGAGCAGAAGACAGCCCGGAGCAAGACTGGGAGATAAGATCTCATCTGGAGGAAAGGAGAAAGGCTTTCTGGAGCCACAAAGTATCCCAGTGGGAAGACATGGAGGGATGAGGGCCTGAGCAGGATACTCTGGCCTCACGCCCTCATTCTTCATCTGGCCTCCAGCAAGCTGCCCATCCCCCCTGGCCTCTTCAGTCTCAGGAGCTTCCACTAACTTCTCACCAAGTCGGCTGAGACAGATGGAGACTTGCTGGCCGCTCTCATTTCCATGAATGTGCGGCTCTACCTTTTGCCCAAGTTTGCCACGTTGCACCACTTTAGGGCACCACTGACAGTGCATCTATTTGAATGGTACCTCCCAGAAGGCAACTATAAAGTTTTGCCTGAGTTTCTGCCCATGCTCTTTTTCTCCCTGAACACACACTTTTCTCTTCTCTCTTCCCTGTCACTACCACCCCATGTGTCTCACTAGTTCCCACTCCTCTTGAGGGCCCAACCTCATGTTACCTCACCCGGGAAGGCTTTCCTGATGCCTCAAGCCTCAGTTCTGCACCCCTGGTGCATGCTTACACAGCTCCCTGTACCTTCCCTGTAGCAATACTTCCCATCCTGCGGTGTTTACTTTCCGTGACTGCCCACCGGCCCCCTTCCCATGCCCCCCAGTGTCTAGCAATGTGTGACTCTCAGAAAACACCAGTAACAACTTGTTACATGAAGAGGCGATGGGAGGAAGGTAGGAGGGAAGGAGAGTACCTTGATCACAGCACAAAAGGTCTCTGTAAAGACAACAGTGAGAAAGAAGTCTCTGAACAGTAGGTTTAGGCCTTGAACACAAAGAAAAGGAGGTCAGACCTTAACTGGGAGTCATGGAAGTTTTAAAAGCAGGAAGGTGACAAGATAAGGGCGGTGTTTCAGAAGGATCTGCTCTTTAAACTTACAGCATCTGCTCAGCCACTTAGATCTCCTTTCTCAATGGTTCAGCTCAGCCAGGTTGTTGGAAGTCCACATGATTGCCTTCAGTGTGCATGGCAGGGGGCAGATATAAGTTTCTGGAGGCAAATAAGGATGCCTGATGCCAAAGGATTATGGGACTGGGGTCAGAGTTGCCCTCTCATGTATCCTGGCCATCAGCTGAAGGGAACCTGATATTGTAGAATTTTCCACAGTGTCCATGGTAAAATGAGATGGGATGATTGGCACGAACCTCCCTACACCTCACTCCAACAACGAATGGGGCCAGTGAAGGGTGGAGGAGAGCCATCCATGTTTCCCGAGAGAAGGTCTCCGTGAGCCTAGTTCTAGCTTATAGTGGATAAGGATGGAGAAAGAAAGCCATAGAATGAGAGAGTGCAGCCATATGGTTGGGGTGGCGGTGACGTGGGGCCAGGAACAAACATTTGCAGAGCTCCTTCTGGAATCCAGGAACTGGGCCACATGCTTTATGAGATCTTTTCCTCACACCAAACCTCTCACTTAGACAATCATCGCCGTTTTCTCATGGAACTCTGAGCTGATGGATTCGTCCCTCCTGTGAAGGCTCCTTTCTAGAAATACCCTAGTCCCTCCACTTAAAACCAAATGCATTCCTTCTCTTTTCAAGCATTAACCTCACCCCTATGTTCTCTTAACATGGCAGCCAGTTGCTTCACTGAAAATAAGTAAAGTCCTTCTCAGTTCTGAGCAGAGGATGGAAAACTAGGATCTCCTTTGGATAGACGGTTTGGGGCGGCTGGAGGACTAGGAACTTCACTGTGGCTGGCAAGCTGCTCATGTCTGTGTCCTGGCCTACATCAGAGTCTCAGCTCAGAAAAGGTTGGCATAACTGGTTCCCCTAGTTATCCGAAATGGACTGAAGCCCACTGCTGCAAAGGATTTCAAAGTGCTAGAAATCTGAATGAAGCTAGAGAGTTCGAGAGACCATCCATTCTGTTTGTTCGTGACAGCCCCTGCTTGCATCTGTTATCCTGCACGAATTAACAATAGCCCCCCCCCCCGCTTTACTCTGAAAACGTACTGACTTGGACAGTTAATTAGATGACCATGGGCAGTGGAGACTCAGTTCCACATCAGAGGCTGTGGTCTGCTGCACAGACTAAGGGCCGAGAGATCTCGGTACAGGTCAACAATGCGCTGTAGGACCACGGCCAAGTCCTCTGATGGCTCTGGCCTCACCTTCCCTGTTGGGGACTTGGGCTAGATCACTCTAAGGTTCTTTTGTAGGAATAACAGCAGTGCACATTTCTGGGGGTTATTCTAAGGAGAAGAGGAGACTATAAACAGAGTGCAGGATACAATTTCAGTTACAATGGCAAGTCAGTTTCCTCAGCACTGTAAACGCTCCTAAAACGCTAACAGAATGAATAAATTTGTATGAATGTATTGGAAAAAGGACTGGCTGAAAGAAAAACGTTTAACAAGAGTTATCAATGATATTGGCAGTTTTTCATTTTCAATATGAATTTTATATCTTCAAATTTTTGTACAATGAGCACATTATCACTCTTCTTATACCTTTAAAATTATTTTTAAGACTTTAGGAGAAAACCAAATAAATGTGAAAATACCAGGCACCTGGCAGGTGCTAAGATAGATGTCGGTTTTAAATACAAACAAGATTTTATGCCCTGGTATTGGTAGCATAATTTGATACAGACTGATTTTTAAAATGTGAAAACCTTTTACCTGAACAATTACACTTCCAGCAACTTACCAAAGAACATAATCATGACTTTTCCAAAGAATTACTTATAAGAATATTCATCACAACATCATTTGTCAGAGTAAAAAGTAAAATTTAAAAAAATGTTAAGGGCGCCTGGGTGGCTCAGTGGGTTAAAGCCGCTGCCTTCGGCTCAGGTCATGATCCCAGGGTCCTGGGATCGAGGCCCACATCGGGCTCTCTGCTCAGCGGGGAGCCTGCTTCCTCCTCTCTCCTCTCTCTCTGCCTGCCTCTCTGCCTACTTGTAATCTCTCTCTCTGTCCAATGAATAAAAAAAAAAAAATTAAAATATGGCCACATGCAGAATATATTAAAAAAAAAAAAAAAAGGAAAAAACATCTGTAAAGGTAAAAGTGCCTAAGGCACAGCGGTATAACGCCAATATGCAGACATTATCAGCCACGTTTCTAAAGAATGTTTAGGGATACATGAAATAGAATATAAAAAACTATAATGCAAAACTGTATAAAAAGGAATTCTGCCATGTGCTGAAATGAGTGTGTATGTGTGTAATTTGTACAAAAATGTTGACACCTGTCACCTCGAAGCAGAATTATGAACGCATTTTATTTTTTTCTTGATATTTTTCTATACTCGATTTTTTTCAAGGAGCATATGCGATAATGAGATTGAAAAAAAAAAGTTGTTTTAAGGAGAAAACATACACACAGGAAGGTAGCAAAGACAATGGCTTCTGCTTTGGGTCCCGAGTGGGATGAGCAAGGCAAGAGTTGCAGTTTGCAGGGCTCAGACTTGCTTTCTTCTCCAGCCTGTTAAATCTGGTGGGTCTTACCCCCCCGGCTGGGCAGCTCCCCCTAAGTCAACTCTCCACTCCTCTCCTCAACAGCAGTTATTTTCAGAAGCAGGTCTGGGACCATCTGTCTCTGTGACTTATGCTGGGAAAATGGTCTCTGGAAAACAGGACGCAGTAAATTTCTCAGGCTCAGCTCATTTGATCTCCAGCCCTTCTCCTCATAGGATTCTCATGGCCATTTTCTGTTTTTAAAGCATTCACCAGGAAAGGAGCTTTGCTTTCACCTGTTCACCTGAGGAGGCCGAGTATCCTGGAGCACCCCCACCTCAACACTCAGAAGGGGGTGCCTGGGTTTCTCCGGTCGGCACTTGGCTGCTTGTTTGATACAGGTGTATTAAATGAGGACATTCGTTGGTTTGGGGGGTAATCACAGCTTTATTGAGATATAATTCATATACCCATAGAATTCATCCATTTAAAGTGTACCACTCAATGCTTTTTAGGATATTCACAAATAGTACAACCATCACCACAATTTTATTTATTTATTTTTATATTTCATTTTTTTATCCCAATTTTAGAATATTTTCATCACCCCTCTAAAGAACCCCATACTTATCAGCAGTCATGCCGCACTTCCGTCCAACCCCCCGGAGTCCTGGGCAATCACAGAAATCTACTTTTGGTCTCTATGGATTTACCTATTCTGGACATTTCATATAAACGGAATTCCACGACATGTGTTCCTTTTGTGCCCAGCTTCTTTCATTTAATGCAATACTGTCGAGGCTCATTCAGGTTGTAATATGGATCAGAACTTCATTTCATTTTACTGCCGAGTGACCCTGCGTTGTATGGACAGGCCACATTTTGTTTATCCACTCATCAGTTGATGGAATCTTGGGTGGTTTCTACTTTCTGGTTAATTCTGAAAGAGTTGGTACAAACATCTAAGTACAGGTGTTTGTGTGCATCTATGTTTTCATTTCTCTTGGGTGGATACGTAAGAGTGGAAATGCTGGGTTGAAGGAACTCTGTTCAACCTTCTGAAGAGCTGCTAGACTGTTTCTAAGTGGCTACACCCTTTTACGTTCCCACCCGCAGTGCTTGAAGAGTTCCAATTCCTACACGACACATCTTTGCCAACACTTTGCTTTATTTATTTATTTATTTATTTATTTATTTATTTATTTAAGATTATTTATTTGACAGAGAGATAGAGAGCACAAGTAGGCAGAGCAGCAGGCAGAGGGAGAGGGAGAAGCAGACGTCTCACTGAGCAGGGGGCCTAACACAGGGCTCAATTCCAAGACCCTGGGATCATGATCTGAGCCAAAGGCAGCTGCTTAACCCACTGAGCCACCCAGGTACCCCTGCCAACACTTTTTACTCTCTGACTTCTGGAATACAGCCATTCTAATGGGTATGAAAAGGCATCTCATCGTATTTGTGTTTCCTGGTGGCTACGACGTTGGGCCTCACATGTACTTACTGACCATCTGTATATCTGCTTTGAGAAATGTCTATTCAGATCCTCAATTTAAAATCGAGTTATTTGTCTTCTTCTTATTTAGTGGTAGGACTTGATTCTTTCATCAAATATTTATTTGGTGCCTAACCTGGGCCAGGTACTTTTCTAAGCATGTAGGCATGGAAGACAAAGTCTTACCCTCAGAAATCTTTCAGTAGAGGAGAAAAATCAACAAGGAAGCAAATAATCATACAGACAAGATTGAGTGGTGATAGATGCTATGAAGAAAAGTCAAGTGCAATGAGAGGTTTGGAGGGATGGGATGGGTGTACTACTTTAAGTAGGATATTCAGGGAGGGCCTCTCTGAGGAGGTGATATTTAAGCAGAGACAGGAGACAAGTGAAGGAGGGAGTTACACAAACATCTGGGGGAAGAGATTTTCAGAAAGAGGACCTAACAACTGAGGGGCAGCAAGGAAACCAGTGCAGGTCATCATGTCTCATCCCCTGCCCCCATCTGAAAGCAGAGTGTAAGCCGAAAGGGCATAAAGAAGCAATTACCCTTCATTTCTATGGAAAAGTTTTTGAGCCTTCCCAGACCCCAAAATCACCTCTCTTAGGCTTTTCTGATACCTTAGGACACGTCTTGCTAATGGCTGCACAAAATAAACTGAGAGGAAGGCCAGATGCTCACAGATACAGTTCAAAGTTCTGGAGGCTTGATGTGGAGATGCTTAGCCTCTGGGGAAGGAGATTGGCGGCCGCCCTTGCTGCTCAGGGTGCGTGCGCGCTGCCTGGATAATGGCTCTCACTGCAAAGCAAACTCTGAACCCTGTTTGGCTTTTAGGTTTTTTTTTTTTTTTTTTTTTGGTAAAAGTGAAAGTCCTGTTCAGATTTCTGTCAGTGAACGAAAACAGGTAGTAATGCAGGCCTTTCCTTAAAGGATAAGTGGTGTAATGAGAACTTTGGAAGAGTGAGGGCTGCCCGCGTAAGTGGAGGTGTGTGAGGAGAGTGCTAGGAAATGAGCCTTGAGAGGCTGTCAGGGGCCAGACAGATGTGCAAATACCACCAAGTGAAGGCCACCATGCCTGTATGTTTTTCCTAGTGAGTTCCCTGAGGGCAGGGGCTGGACTTCTCTGTATCCGTATGTCCACAGCCCATGCAGTGATTTCATATATCGTGGGTACCTAGAACCTACCAGAATCTATTGTAACTGATGGAGCTACTAATAAAAACAGTATCTGCATGTGAATAGCATTTACTTTATACTTTATACACAGGATTTTCATATCCATGATTGTATTTTATCCTCTCTACACTCAAGGAGGTTATGAGCATCACCCCCACTTTACAGGCAGGAAAATAGAGGCTAGGAGGGGTGATGTGACATGGGCAGGGACAAACAACTGGTAAGGGGCTAAGGGGGACTCTGACTTTGGGGAGGGGCATCAAGTAAGATCTGGATTTAGAACTGGTTAGTGTGATTTGGGGCAGGTTGCCTCATCTTTAGGAGTGCTGGGATCTTCAGGATCGGAGCCTAATCTCCAGAGGTCCTGTACAGAGTAAGTAAGAGCGAGCATGCATGTCTGGGATCCGCATTGGGCAGATGCTCAACAGTGGTAGCCGTCCCCCACCTCCCTTTGATTACAACTCGCAGACGTACCCCAGGCAGTCTTGCTATGTGAGGCCCTCACTGTGTCCTGGGGATACAGACCAAAACCAGCCCTTCCCCTGGAAGGGAGCCTGGGTGCAGGGGGGAAAGAAATAGAAACACATGACTGTGTGGGAGAGAGGTAGGGGTGCCAGAAGACGGGGCTGAGTAGGGAGGGAGCTGTTGGGGGATGAGGGCGGGCGAAACGGGAGACCCACAGAACTCCGATTGTCTGCTGCAAACCCAGGGTTCTCACAGCTTCTCTGAGCCTTTCCCAGGAGCTAGTTCAAAGGGGTTTAAGATGGCCTGTCCAGGCCTCCAGAGGTTCAACTCAGGCCAGACCGAGAGGCCACTTTCTGCGGGATGTGGGGGAGAGGGAAGGCACGAGGCAGGCCGGATTGTCTGAGCCTGTCAGATCTGCTGGTGAACCCGAGCAAGGAACCCCCGAAATTTATGGCAGGCCTTGAACAATCTGTGGTCACAGAGTGCTCTGTTCAACAGGAAGGCTCAAGCTTTGCACTTTTGCACTGAGATTTGATTAAGGAAGTGCTTCAAACAGCTGTTTTCAAAGTCATTTATTATTTCCTGGGTTCTAATATATGTATTTGTAATTTATACATACATACATGTATATATGTAATTTCCCTATATAGAGTTCCTTCCCTGAGTCAATTTACACAGCTGCAAACTTCCAGGCTGCAAGACAAAGGCAAGAGCACAACCCATCAAGCTTCACTTCTACTCAAATACTGGGGGATGGTGAGGAATTATGTAGAGGAAAGAGGTAAGAAGTGGGGAACTGTGGAAGAAGGGCCTAGTTGCTGGAGGTAGTGGAGGGGACTGATATTAACTGGGTACCTACTGTGTGTCCCTTATTACATGACCTCAATCCTCACTACCCCTGCAAAGGTGTTAGACCTCTCCAAGCTGACAGATGCAGAATCTGCTCAAGACTGCCTAGCTGGATGGGGGGGCGGGGAGTACAAGCGTGGGTTCTGGGCCTTGTTCTGATGGACCTGAAGCCCACACTATCCCACTAAAATCATCCAAATGAATGATAATAAACAACATAAGAAAGTGCATTTATAAATCCAAGGGTTTACTTCTCTGATCTCTCATCAACCATGGTGGGGGAAGGGTGGGCAATAACATTTACAGAAGTTACGCAGTGTACTCAAAGCCACGGAGCCAGTGAATGTGGCACTGGGCTTCCCATCCAGGCCCCCTGAGCCCACCGCTAGACTGCTAGAATTCAATCTGTCTTCCATAGACACTTAACAGGGGAGTCAAGATTAGTATCATCAATGAACTGGGCACAGATTAACCAGGGGGAAAAAAAAAGATACCCATATAAAATAAAGCCAGAGCCATTTATCATTTGTGTGGTTCTCTGGATATTGATTATATTTCAACAGAAAGTTTTTAAAAAATAACCGAAAATCCTACAGCATAAGCACATAGTGACCATATACTGAGAGGCATGTTCCTTACCTGGTTTTCCCCTCAAAATGCTCTGGTTCTAGATAGCTTTCCCTGAGCTTACTCACCCTACTGAAGCCTCTTCTCCCATTAGATTTCTACAAGGCATTTTGAAAATTTTTTTGAAAGCACAAACATAGTGAGGGCCGAGCTTTCTGGACATTCCTCTACTGTCACTCCAGGAAATTTTGAAAAATCAAGGAAAGCAATCTCAAAAGAGCCTTGAAAAAAATCAGTGAGGTGCAGAGGGAGAATGAACAGGCATTGAATCATTGGCCCAATCTTGCCCCCAAGGGACCAGGTCTCCCTTAGACTGAGAATTTCCCCGGATGTAGATTCTCAAAGCTGGGGGGCCCTTTGGGAGGTTTTTGGCAAAAATTAGAAGAAAATCACCATGTTTTTATCCTAAAATACACTCTGTATAGAAAGGAGCCTTTGAATCTCTCTGATATGAGGAACTTGAGGGGCAGGGTGGGGGGTCGTGGGGGGTAGGGAGGAAAAAATAATGAAACAAGATGGGATGGGGAAGGAGACAAACCATAAGAGACTCCTAATCTCACAAAACAAACTGAGGGTTACTGAGGGATGGGAGGGTAGGGATAGGGTGGATGGGTTATGGACATTGGGGAGGGTTTGTGCTTTGGTGAATGCCGTGAAAGATGTAAGCCTGATGATTCACAGACCTGTACCCCTTGGGCAAAGAATAAAAATAAAATTAAAAAAAAAAAAAGAAAGGAGCCTTTGAGAGGATAAGAGAAGGGGAAGGAATAAACATTTACCAAATACCTCCTGTGTGTCGTGCACTGTGCTAAGCACCTTGCATGTGTGCGTGCGTCCCAGCATAATGCTCACAGCAAGCATTGTTCACTCACGCAGCAAATAACTGAGGGACCACTGCGGGGCTGGCTCCCTGCTGGTGCTGGGGACACCGTGGGAGCAGAGACAGGTGAGGTTCCTGTCTGCATTGGTTTCCTAGGGCTGCCATAACTGAGCCCACAGACCATCTTAAAACCACAGAAGTGTATTGTCTCACAGTTGTGGAGGCCAGAAGTCCAAAATCAAGGAGCCAGGAGGATCGTCCCCTCTCTGAAACCTGTAGAGGAATCTTGCGCTGCCTCCTCCTAGCTTCTGGTGGTTTGCTGGCAACCCTTGCTGTTCCTTGGCTTGCAGCGTGCCCACTCCACTCTCTGCCTTTGCTGTCACATGGCCTTCTCCCTATGTGCATCTCGGCCTTCACAGGGCCATCTGTGGTCAGGACACCAGTCAGATTGGATTAGGGGCCCAAGCTATTCCAGTATGACCTTGTCTTGCCTAATTACATCTGTAACAACCCTGTTTCTACATATGTCTCCTGAGGTACTAGGGGTTAGGACCTGAAGTCAACCCATAACACTGTCCTTGTGGAGCCTACATGAATAGGTGGAGGCACAGAGAGGCCAAGTGACTTACTCCAGATCTACAGGTAATCAGTCACAAAGCCAGGCCTGACTCTGGAGCCCATACCCTGTCTACCACACCATCCTGTCTTGCCAGCATGGGGCTTCTTCAGCTGGTGGTCATTCATATAAAAGAAGCCTTGGCATACATCGTCTCCTTTAGTCCTGTGACACCTCTATGATGTAGATGCTATTGTCTCCATTTTATGGAACAGGAAAATGAGCTCCGGAAGGACTGAGCTGACTCAGTTCTCAAGAGGAGGAGCAGGATTGAACCCTAGTGGGTAGACTGGACCCATGGTTTTGCAGCTATGCTGAGATCAATGGCATTGTGGTGGGAAAATGGACCTCCAGAAACAGCACCAGAAATCAAGACTAGTTAATGAAAAGGCGCTGTCTCCCAGGCTGCCCGGGAAGGCTGGTCACCCTGACTGAGGGCACTGGGTTGGAAAAGAAAGAAAGGTGTCAGCTATTTTTGTTTCTCTTAACCAAAAACCTCATCTAGGGAGAAAAGAGTCTGTATTCTGGAGGTAAAACCATTTGGGGTCTCAAGCCCAGGAATTCAGATCCAGCCATATGCCTTGGACAGCATAGTCTGAACTCTGCTGGCGAACGGGATTTCTTGCTTTATGGAGGGGAGGACACTGGGCGAAGCTTGGGTATAAGGCTTCTCCAGCGTTTCTTAGGCAGAACCTGGGAAGCAGCAATCCCTTGACCTCAGTGCTAGCACATACAGGTTTGCATGTGCCGCAGATTTGACGTCAGTGGGGAAATAAGGGAAGAGACAGGTGCCTACAGGGTAGGAAAACACCGGGGATGTTCCGACGTACCATGTCCAGAGTCCAGCGTTCTGGGAGGGCTAGCTGGTCTTTGTGTCATTTGTCACAGGACCCTGGCATAGTCAGAGGAGGGGAGTGCCCCCCTTCTGAGGAAGAAGACGAAGACCCTTCCCCCCCGGGAGTGTCCTGCCAACTCGATCCTGCCATTCAGTCCTCAGTGATCCCACAGGGGACTGCAGCTAGCACCCCAGTTGAGTCATGGAGGGGAATCTGACTGGGTCCTGCCTTTGAGAAACCCCAGAAGAGCCAATCACCCCACTGTGCTATGGGAATAGAGAGCACAAAGCACACATCCTTAATTGAGACCTTGAGGTACAATGACACCTTCCTATAGGAAGTGATGTTTAAGTAGAAGCCTAAAGGTAAACCAGGAGTTGGCCGCATGGAAGGGGCATTGTGTGTGGTGTGTGCACAGGGCTAGGCTGGTTTCAGTGTCCCAGGCAGAGGGAACTGCGTGAAGAGTATGACCAATCGGGTATGTCTGGGGGAAGGAGAGGGGAACTAGTAAAGAGCTGAGTTGGACAGAGGCAGGGTTCAGACCCTGTACAGGCCTCTGGGAGAATCTTGGGTCTGCTCCTACTCCCGGGGCTCCGGGACCCAGCATCTGGTAGCAACTAGGATGTGTTACCCGAATTAAGCAGCTGAACTTCTCTGGGTCTCTTTAGCTGAAAATTACTACGGTCACACGGGTTGCCCCCTCAGCTCTCTTAGAGCTCCAATAGTGAAAACTAGCAACACTGATTAACACTCTTCCACTTAATCCTCATATCAACCCTCAGAATTTCTCCTTATTACCCCCATTTAGTAGACGAGAGGAGAGAAGTTCACAGAAGGTTAAGTGACTACATTTTCTCAGTCTTTGGTTTTCTGAAAGGAACTGCCCTTGGGCTTTCTGCCCTAATAGCTGCATCTTTTGCTTTCCTAGGACTTTCACGCAGAAGGGAAGGATGATTGGTTCATAGCAACAGGGATAATAATAGTTACCATTGTTAGGGACTCTCTTTGGCAGATGTTGTACCAAGCTGCATAGAGACACATGTCCATTTGAATCCTTACAGGGCTCTTATGAGGTGGGGACCTTGGTTACCCCATGAGCGATGAGGACACTCGGCCTTACAGTGGTCCATCGACTTGGCCAACGTCGCACAGCCTGAGCTCCACATTACTTCTCTGTGAAGCTCACAGGGAGCAAAGCTCTCCTAGTCTCACCTGTATGTTTACACAAGAGGAACTGAGGCCTGGAGAGATGATGGAATGAGCCTAAGACCTGACAACTAGGCAGCAAGGGAGGTGGTTCTGTGCCATTAGTATCAACCATAGTACCAGGGCGGCCTAGCACAGGGACTGGAACACAAAACCTTTTTGATCCTTGCTTATCCGGTAGATGTAAAATATCTTAAAGTTATTTTAATATTCATTCCTTTATTAGAGTTGGAGCATTCTGTAATGTTTCTCAGATATTTATATTTAGGTATCTGTGACTTGCTATACGGGTCTTTGCACATTTCTTTCTCATTTGGTTGTTCACGTTTCCTCTTTATTGATTATAAGATGTTCCATATGTTGAAAATTAATACACTTTATATAAGGAATATTTCTCCAGTTTCCTTTGACATCGCTTCCGTTGTGCTGATTTTTCTTGTGGCGTGGAAATGCTTACCTTGCATTTCTCAGTCTTTTTCCTTATGGCTTCTGGGTTCAGTGAAGAACAGCCAACTTCCCGAGTTGTTTTCCTGTCATCAGATCCCCCCAGGCTCCCTCTGGGTCTGGGGGCCAGCACAGAAGTGCACACAGACAAAACAGGGGCGCTGCCCTGTGCTCCCCCATGTGCTCTCAAGAGACCCTCTGTTTTTGATGGAGTTTTTTCTTTCCTTCCAGGTCCCTAGCCTCCCTCCAGGGTGTAACAAGAGGATACAATCCCTTCGGAAAATTTGATTTTCATCTTGGATACACTAAGAGCAATCTCTTTTCTTCTGTGTTCTTCATTCTCTTGGAATAGAGATGCAGGGATGTTGGGGCAGACAATATGGGATAAACTTTGAGGTTCCCCAGGAAATTCTAATTTGGTTGTTTGTTGAAGGAATGAATTGAGATTGCTGAAGGTTCTTTCAAACTCCAAAAATATGTCTAACAGTAAAATGTTATAATTTTTGAGAAGGAAGAACACTGACATTAATCAAACACTTGTATTCTAGATAAGTGCACACTGAGCAAAGTGCTTTCATATCTTATTCTCCTAAAAGTTGTATCCCGTTGTGGTCATAGGGAGGATCATCCTGTTTTCAAACGAGGGGGCTGTCCCTTGGGGAGCTTACATGGGAACCTGTCACACCGCAAGTGGATCAGGGAACCTGGATCCTGGCATAGTGGTTAAGGGCATCGGAGTCAGTGGGTAGAATTTATCTCAGCTCTTTGGGTTACTGTCAGTTTGATCCTAAGCAAACCACTTAGCCTCTCTGAGCTTGGTATCCTCAACTGTCAAATGGAGATAAAATTATGTTTCCTCTTATGGGTTCTGAGGGGGTTAAATAGGAAAAAGAATATAAAACACAGTCTAATGCTTGGCCCACAGAAAAGGCTTAATAAATTTCAGGAATAATGATAACAAGAGCAATAACAGCAGCTAATTTATTATTTCCTCTCCATCACGTCTCTATCAGAAGAGCATTCCAGCTGGATACTTTTGTGTTCTTAGCCTACTCTGTGGTGATGATAATATAGTAACAGTGCTCTCCATAGTGGCTTTATTCATTAGAGTCCAAAACAATGTAAATGCCCATCAACTGGTGAACTCATAAAATAAACTGTAGTATATTAATATAATGGGAAGCCCCACAGCAACTAAAAAGACCTACGGGTAAATGCAACAACAGGATGAATCTTACAGATTTTCAGAGATTCATTTACATTAAGTCAAAGAAGCCAGACACAAGTATACAGGGTGTGATTATTTCTATAAAATTCAAAAGCAGGCATAACTAAGCAATATCTATGGGAGGCACCATAGTAGTAGTGTCAGGGTGGGTAGGTGCGTGAGGGAAACATTGATGAAAATGTTTCATGTCTTGATCAGGGTTACAGCTATAGAGATGGTGACATCGTAAAATACCACTGAGCTGTATGCTTACATGCATACTTAAACACTTTAACATATGCATGTTAGTCCTCAAAAAATTATTAAGGGGGGCAAATAAAAATGAAAATCTGTAACTATGACCAAGTGAAAGTACTCAAAATAATAAAGATAGTAGTTACTGTCACAGGCCAATTTCTGTACTGTAGGCACCGTGTGAGAGGCACTTCATCTACCCAGTCTCATATAATCTCATAGCAGCTCTGTAAACTGGATACTAGAGTAGATAGATGAGGAAGCTGATGGTAAGACAGACCATATCCTCTGCCCCAGGACACTCACCCACATAAGGCCAGGACTTGGCCATGTCTGGGGGTCTCCATCAGCTGTGCTATTACCCCTGACAACATAAGAAACCTCCATGTAGGAACCCTCTGACACTGTTGGTGGGAATGCAAGCTGGTGCAGCCACTCTGGAAAACAGTATGGAGGTTTCCTCAAAAAGTTGAAAACAGAGCTACTCTACAACCCAGCAATTGCACTACTGGGTATTTACCCTAAAGACACGAATGTAGTGATCCGAAGGGGCACGTGGACCCCAATGTTTATAGCAGCAATGTCCACAATAGCCAAACTATAAAAGAAACCTAGATGCCCATCACCAGATGAATGGATAAAGAAGATGTGGTAGATATATACAATGGAATACTATGCAGCCATCAAAAGAAATGAACACTTGCCATTTGTATGACATGGATGGAATGAGAGGGTATTACGCTAAGCGAAAGAAGTCAGTCAGAGAAAGACAGTTATTATATGATCTCAATGATATGAGGAATTTGAGAAACAAGATAGAGGATCATAGGGGAAGGGAGGGAAAAATAAAACAAGATGAAACCAGAGAGGGAGACAAACCTTCAGAGATTCTTGGTCTCAGGAAACAAACTGAGGGTTGCTGGAGGGGAGGGTGGGAGGGATGGGATGGCTGGGTGATGGACATTGCGGAGGGTATGTGCTATGGTGAGTGCTGTGGATTGTGTAAGACTGATGATTCACAGACCTGTGCCCCTGAAACAAATAATACAGTATATGTTAATTAAAAAAAAAAAAGAAACCCCCATGTTAGTTGTGGGAGCCAGATGGCCCCCTGCTGATCTTCACTTTCTGATGTTTATGTGCTTGTGTATGTAATTCTCTCCCACGTAGTAAAGTTGACCTGGGATACCAATGGAATATATGGAAATACAGAATGTGACTTCCAAGGCTAGATACTAAAAGACACTGTGGCTTCTCCTAGTGTTTGCTTTGATCATTAGCTCTCAGGGAAAAATCAGCAGCCATTTTGGGAGGACATTCAAGCAGTGACAGAGGTGTCCTTGTGGTGAGAAACTGAGGTCTCTTGCTGACAGCTGGCAGCAGTTTGTCAACCTGAAAGCAGATCCTCCAGCCCCAGTTAAGTCTTCAGATGACTGTCACCCTGGCTGAGACACCAAGTCAGACAACCCAGTAAAGATGTTCAGGACTTCCTGTCCCACAAAAACTGTGTGAAGTAACACATTTTGTTTCCTTTTGAAGCAGTTAAATTTTGGGGTATTTTGTTACAATTGAAAACTAATATGTAAGAGAAGAGTCATTTGGATTAAAAGATTAGCAGCCTTTACATAGGAGTTAAAATCTTGAAGGAACCACAAAGTCAATAATCTCTTTCCTGCCTGAGGGCCAATATTCAAGTGACTGTTTCTCAACATATAGCCTGGTTGTTAGCTATTTTCTGGTCTTTATGATTCCCTTTAGCTTTTTATTTTTGTGCTATATCCAGACAGCTAAGGCCCAGCTCTCAGTCTTTCCATACTTTAGCTGTATCCTCTTAACCTTAGTGTTGTAGGCCTGAAAATGTCAAATCTCACAAGAAGGAGATACAAATTTCCAACTTGTTTATTAATAAATTAGCCCTATTGGACCCCAGAGCCTATCAATAGTTCAACTGTGTTTGACAACAACTCTCTTCATTAGACTGTTAATCATTACTGTCAAGACTTGTCTGATTCTGTTGACATTAACCAGGAAATCAGCGTTTAAAGACTGGAAGACTCGCAGGACATGGGAGAGTGAACACCTGGAAATATTTTGGCCCAGTCCTTCTGTCTCTAGACAGATGTTTTAACTATGTTCAAATTTATTCAGAGGTAGAGAGAGACCCACACAATATTCTTTGGTAGCAACTTCTGCTTTCTACTTTTTGTTTACTCATAATCATCAAATAAGTCCCTTTCCATTCCACACAAATTTCTACCACTTTCATTTCAGCTCCTTCTCTTTTGCTTCATCTGAGAACATGAAGAACAAGTGTTAAGAACTCTCTTTAGGGGTGCCTGGGTGGCTCAGCCAGTTAAGCGTCTGCCTTCTGCTCAGGTGATGATCCCAGGGTCCTGGCTTCGAGCCCCACATGGGGCTCCCTGCTCAGTGGGAAGCCTGCTTCTCCTTCTCTCCTCTGCTCATGCTCTTCTCCCTATCTCTGTCTCTCTCTCAGATCAATAAATAAAATCTAAAAAAAAAAAAAAACCAAGAGAAGCCCTTCTATATAGTCACATAAAGTAATTAAACCACAGTTCGGTCTTTCTATCTGTATGTTAAAGAGCCCCCAGTTCCTCTGCACTAACCTCACAGGGATTTTCTAGTCCTTTGGTCCCAGGTAGGGCCCTCCCCAAAGTCTCCCTATCTTCTAAGCTTCAGTGTTTAATGAACGTAGCCGGGGCCTAGTGGAAAGTATAAAAATGAGGATTTCGTACTCCCACCTCCATTACTGGATCACAGTATCATTTTAGAACTTACTTTCAAAGCTTTAGACTCATAGATACATTGGAGGTATAAAAGTAATTTTGTTTCACTCTCCCTAATTTTATAGTTGAAGAAACTATGGCCCAAAGAGGCCTGCTCAAGGTCAATGAGTGACAGAGTGGCTGAGCGGAGTGTGGCTGTCCCATCATGTGCCTTTCCAGTCTCTCCCGCTCAGCCTGGTGTCACCTGGGTGTGTCATCCCACCTGCCCCGAGTCTCTGTCCTCTGATTACCACTGACAACAGCACTTTGCAACTGGTACTGACAACAGTCTCTGCTGCAGCGCTGTTTGTAATCGAGGAAGACAAGGGTACAACCAGGGCCCTACATTCTGTGGAATATTCTGAAGCTGTTAAAAATATTGAGGAAGATTTAAATGTGTTGCTAGGGAGTGATCTACAAGATACATCATTTGTTGAAAAAAAGAAAGCAACACCACCTTGTAGAACAGCAAATATAGTGCATTACTCCACTTGTGTCTAAAAAAGGATACACACACATGATTCTATACAGAAATTTCTAGAAAGATACATATACATCCTTGTAATGACAGGATGGAGTTGATGGTAAAGTCTCTTACTTTTCATTTTATACCCTTTAGCCTTGTTTGAATTTTTAACCATGTGGTTTTATTACTTTTACAATAAAACAGTATAAATGTTTAAAATGTTAATGTTGAGGACTTTTTTTTTTTTTACTGTCACACGTCTCTATTGACTTTTTCAACTAGCATGTATTACTTATATAATTAGAAAAAAGATATTAAAGGTAGATACACATTAAAAACAACGCTCTACATCTGAATACTGGTTCTATAACAATGCTTTTTAGACACAGGACACAGAGATGATATGCTCTGAACAGGAGAGATCAGGTCATCACATGGTAGTGGTTTCTTAGATGGGGCATGGAGTGTGTGTGTGTGTGTGTGTGTGTGTGTGTGTGTGTGTGTGTGTGTGTGAGTGTGTGTGTGTGTCTGTGTTGGGTGCCACATGCCACTGGAGTATATGGAAGTGGTTCTTGGTTGTCATGATGACCAAGGAGGCTGGTAGTTGTACCTAATACCTGGGAATCAGGGATGTTAACAATGGCCTACCCAAAATGCCTGTAGAGCTCTGCTAAGAAACACTGGTGGAATATTTAATGTAGAGTTTTTAAATGTCTCTGTATTCTCTCATTTAAACTTCACATCTCCTTTGAGGTTAATAGGAAAAGTATTCATTATTACTGTTAAGAGAGAGGAAATATTTAGAAGGTCAGTTACCCAGGAGGAGTTCCCAGAGGAAGAAAGATGCAGATGGTGACAGAATTGAACCTAGCAACCAGGAGGCCAGGGTATTTGCTGAAGGTTTGTTCATATAACAACAACGTCTGCTATATCTCTTACCATGGTTCATAGGGTGGTATATCTCTACTGTACAGATGAGTAAACTGAAAGCCTGAAGACAGACCACTAGCCCTTGGGCACCTGGCTGGTCAATGGCTCAGCTCAAACCCTGGTATGTATACTTCCAAAGCCCTTGCTCCTTGCAATTCCCCACATGGCCTCCCTCAGAGCCATTGGAGGCGACCAAGTGGCACCTGGAAGCAATTTCTCCTCTGGTTTCCCCCCAGGACCCATGCTACTTTGGTAGGGAATTCACGGTGGGAAATTAACCTCTGTATACAAGGGCCAATTATGTAGTCTAGAAAAAAAAGAGTAATGTGGGCCTGAGCCCAGGTAAAACACTGGCTACCCCTCCCTCTACCACTGCCTATGCAGTCAGCTAGGAAGGGCAAAGGAGGGGAAAATCCTATTCTATTTGAGAAAATAGTCGTGTTTGATTATCCAATAATACCAAGCTATAAAGCGGGGACAACTATGGATTTTCCCTAAATTTGGAAAATTGTGAGTCATTAACATCTCACTTTTAAAGAAATCTATTCAAAAGGAATTTGGCTTCTTGTGCCTGGAGGTAAGCAGGACTCAGAGTTAATGCAAACTTCTCTTAGGAAAAACAAACAGGAATTCAGACCTGCACGATTCTGCTGGATAGAGGGATTGCAGAGAATGAGTAGCTTCCAAGACGATTTCTTCTCACTACCGTAGTGACACTGGCTTCTCTGCCACTGTGTCCTCAAATGCAGGCACACTGACCTTTTTCTTGCTACAGTATTTTTTATATGTTGGCCAGTCCTCAAATCCTTGAAACTCATCTCAGGTATCACCCCTTCCAAGAAGTCTCTCTCACCTCTCCAAACTGGTTTAGGGTCCTTAACATTCCCAGAGTCCCCTTCTCTCCTGTACTCATCTCCCTTGTCACAGGTCTCTTTCTCTAATTGTACTGCGTGGTTTCTTTAGGACAGAAAACACACCTCACTCATGCCAGGATTCCCACGGCACGGGCACTCAGTACAGGCTCCGCCTTGTGGACTCGTGGTGTGTGAAGTTGTTTTCCTGCCAAAGTCAGTGTCTGCTGGGAGCAAGGGACTTCAGCGAGAAACTGGACTTTATCGGGTGGATTTGAGAAAGAACTTTGTGGAAGGAGGAATAACATGAGCAAAAGCATGGAGGTATGAAAATATGTGATTAAGAAATAGGATGTGAGTAGGGGATAGAGCAAAGTGGTGAAAGGCAGAGTTTTTGAAATCAATCTTGAGAGGAAATCCTAGCAACATCATCACTATTTATGTGACTTGAGGTGATTTACTTAACTGCTCATCCTTGGTTTTCCTATTATAAGACTGTAATTAGGTGTAAAAAGGACTTACCACAGCGGCATGCATTCAGTGAGTATTTAATAAATTGTAGTTTTCAATATTGTTATTCTGAAAGGTGTGGGATCATCCTCCTGTGGAATGACCTGGTCCCTACTGCTCCTTAGCCATTGTTGGCTTAGAGGTGCAGGATTTGAAAACTAACTTGTACTATTCTTACCTTTATTTACTCATGCGCTTCATTCATTCATTCTACAAACATTCCTTGAGCAACTAGGTGAAGTGTTGCAACATGCTGTGATAGCCTCAGAGCAAGATGAATTCCGAACCATCAGAAAGCTCAAGATCTTACAGGAGAAATTAGGCACAGACAAAAAGATATGGTGAAAGCAGAGTCAAAGAGGGAGATGAAGATAAGTTACTGGGAGAGCCTGGAAGAAGAAGGAGCATTATGGAGAACTCAGTTCCTAGAAAAGGGGAACTCGTATCTTTTTCCAGTTACTTTAACCATTTTCTCTTTGATTGTTAGCAAATTTTTTTAAAAGACTTATTTATTTGACAGAGAGAGAGTGACCACAAGTAGGCAGAGAGGCAGGCAGAGAGAGGAGGAGGAAGCAGGCTCCCCGCTGAGCAGAGGGCCTGATGCGGAACTCGATCCCAGGACCCTGAGATCATGACCTGAGCCGAAGGCAGAGGCTTTAACCCACTGAGCCACCCAGGCGCCCTGACTGTCAGCAAATTTATCATAGTTTTATTTATGTTGATTCTTCTTTGGGTTTGTTGAACTTCTTAGATCTGTGGGTTTATTGTTTTTTTTTTAAGATTTTATTTATTTGTGAGAGAGAGAGAGAGAGAGAGAGAGAGAGAGAGAGAGCGAGCATGAGCAGGAGGAGGGGAAGAGGAAGAAGCAGGCTTCCAGCTGAGCAAGGAGCCCGATGCGGGACTCAATCCCAGGACCCTGGTATCATGACCTGAGCCAAAGGCAGATACTTAATGAGTGAGCCACCCAGGCATCCCAGATCTGTGAGTTTATAGTTTATATCCAATTTGAAAAAATTCTGTCATCATTTCATCAAATATTTTTACTGTTCTTATCTCTTTACCATTCCTTCTCTGATGCTAAAAAACTTGGTATTTCCTGTTAAATGGACCCTAATTACATGTTAAACCACTTGATATTGTTCTATAAGTCACTGAGGTTCAGTTTAGTTTTTCAGCGTTTTCCCCCCTTATCTCCCTCTGCTTCAGTTTGGCTAATTTTTATTGCCCTCTCTGCAGGTTCATGGATCTTTTCTTCTGTAGTGTCTAATCTGCTGTTAAACCCATCAGTTTTCCATGAATTTTTCATTTCAGAGATTACAGTTTCAATTCAAGGATTTCCATCTGGTTCTGTTTCTCTGAAATTCTCTATTTGCTCACTCCTTGTGTTCATATTTCTCTTTAACCCCTTGAACACACAGTAGCCATTTTAAAGTCCTTATAGGTTAACTCCATCATCTCTGTAGTTTCTGCTTCTATTGACTTATTTTTCTCTTAGTTATGGGTCCCATCTCCTCCTCCTTCGCATATGTGGTAATTTTCCATTATACACTGCACATCACGATGCTAGGATGTTTGGAGTCTGGGTTTTGTTGTCTTCCTTTAAACATTGTTGAGTTTTTGTTCAGGTAGGCACTTAATTTACTTGCAGAGTAGCTTGATCCTCTCGAGGCTTGTTTCGGCTTCACCGAAGTAGGCCTAAAGTAGCCTTTATTCTATGGCCAGATTAACCCAAATCCTAAAGTGTGGCCTTTTAGGGAAACCTACTAAAAGCCCGGGGCATTCAACAAGGTCTCTGTGCTCTGCATGGTGGGAACTTAAACATTTCAGCCTTGTGCTAGTTGTAGCATGCAGCTGCTTGGTACTTGTTTTATTTCCTGGCAGCTATTTTTTTCCCAGTAGATGTTCTTTGTCCCACCTCATGGGGTCTTTCCCTGCACATGTGAAGCTTAGCATTTGGATGGAGCCTCAAGAGGATCTGTATGTAGATCTCTGGACCCTTTCTCATCAGGACCCTGTCTCACAAATTTCTGATGTGTCAGCTGCCCTCAACTCAGGAGGAAGAATGCTGTGCCCTGGCAGACTGTTCCTCCTTGGCAGTTTGAGACGGTTCCTCTGAGCTGAGAGCTTGGGCAACTGCCTACTCATACTGGTTGTTTTGTTTCTCTCGGAGACCATATTTCTGTGCTGCCTCTGTCCAATCTCTGAAGATAGTAATTTCATATATTTTGTCCATTTTTACAATTGTTTATGGTAGGATGGCTGATCTGGTTCCAGTTGCTCCATCATGGTCAAAAGTAGAAGTGTGGAAAATGGGGAATTGGAATCGTTTCTTGAAGAATAGGTAGGATTTGGACATAAGGCAATGAATGAGGAGGCTCATTTCAGGCAAAAGAAACAGCACGAGTAGCAAATATTTATTGAGCCCCTGCTGTGTGTTATGCACTGGGGATTTTGTGATGAATAAGACAAATGGAGACTTGCCCTAATGGAGCTTACAGCTTGTTTTGATCTGTGTTCATTACAACTGCTCTCTGGATGCTTGCTCTATGCAAGACAGTGTGCTGGTACAGGAAGCTGATGTTACAAAGAAGAATAAAACACAATTTCTGTCTTCAGGGAGTTCACAGTATTTGAGGGTAGAGAGATAAATAAAGAGTTACTTCCAACATAAAGCAGTGAGCGAGATGACAATGTTATGCCTAAGGCATTATGGGAGAGGAAAGGCAGACTTTTAGGCCCAGCTTCCTTGATGGTGTATGCACTGGGTCTCCAAGAATGAGTAGAAATTAACTTGGAGCAGGAGGGGTGGAGGGGGCCTTCTAGACAATGGCAAAAAAAGCACAGAGACGTAGGTACCTCCAGGAAGCTGAAAGTATCTCAGTGTGGCAGAACGAGATGAGACTCGAGAGGCAGATCGACCCTTAAGGGGCCATGTGTGCCATGTTAAGAGTTTAGATTTTATCTTGATGGCAGTCGGGGAGCCATGGAAAGCCTTTAAGTAAGGGAGTGATACCCTGAAAATCCCTATCCTTGACATCTCCCAGCTGGCAGGAAACACCGAATATTCAAGGAGGGTTTGTGGGACTGGGAAGGGGCTGTTAGAAGTTAACTCTCTTCCACCAGGAATCTGAAGGACCTTTTCATAAGAGCCATTTGGATTTTTTAAAAAAATTGTACAAGATGCTTACAAACAAATCCCATAGCATCAAAATTTCATCAACAGAGATATGGAAAAGCGACAAATGCAGTAGGTAAAGATGAGTTTCTTCAGGAAGGTGCTGGGTGGGGAAGAAATAGAAAATTTTAGAGCTATAATGGTTCTTGAAAATTGTCCTGTTCTTTGCCTGATTTTGTAATTACATTGGGGGGCGACTGAGACCTAGAGAGAAGGAAGCAGAATGGGGGTCACAAGAAGAACATTTGGCTGACCTGAATTTGAATCCTGCCTTGGCCATTACTAGCTGCGACCTTGGGCAAGTCACTTAAGCTGCCTGAGTTTTAGTTTCGTTATCAACAAACTGGAGGAAAACAAAACCCACCTTGATGGACTGAAGTAAGGCATACATGAAATCAGTGAAGTGGTTTCTATTGAACATCAACTGAGCTCGCTTATGTTATATCGTCAACACAGACATTTCCATTACTCAACTGATTTACATGGAAGGAGAGGGCCCATGGGAGGAAAGTTCCCTTGGGAACAGCCCCAAGAAGTGGGGGATGACTGCGTATTAAAGATAGCTGCAAATTCTTTGTCACCCATTAGAAGGTGGGCTTTATTTTATTTAATTATTTAATTATTTATTTATTTATTTTATTATTTTCTCCCCTTCAATCTTTTCTGGTCTGGTGATTACTTTAACCAGCTGAATTAACCATCATAGTGGATACGATACTGTGGTAGTTCTGGGCCCAGAGCTTCTGAGAACCAGTGACCTCTGTCTGTCCTACTGAATCTTAACTCCTGAGACCCAGCTGTCATGAAAAGTAGTCTAAGCTAGACAAGTGGCAAGACCATTTGGAAAGACAGAGCTGCCTGCCTTCCATCTGACCCCATCAAGGCACTAGGCAATGAGTAAAGGCCTTTTGGATATTCTGGTCCTAGGTACCAAATGATTGCAGTCTTATGAGAGACCCTAAGCAGGATTCACAGAACTGCCTGGTCAACCCACAGAACTGTGGAAAATAAAACAGGGTTGTGATTTTAAACCACCAAGTCTGGGGCAGTTTGTTACACAGCAAAGGACATCCAGGAGAAACAGGGAGGTTAGCTCTCCCGCTGGGGCCCAGAATCAGGTCTGAGCCTTCCCGGGAAGCTAAAGGAGTCAGCACATTTTGGACCCACGCAGTGCTGCTTTGGGATCCAGGGACCAAGGTTGATTGCAGTGTGGGGGCTTTAAAGAGTCCTTCTCTCCCTTTCTCTACAGAACAGAATATTTATGGCACAGGGTAAACAGTGTGACGGTTTGAGGGTTTGCAGCTTTGGAGGCACTTGGGGCTAGATCCTGGGACAGAAGAATGGTGGTCTTGCACAATCCAGCTGCAGGGCTGAGGCGCAGTGCCACGTTCTCAGTGGCTTGTAGGCAGAGAGAATATTAACAAGGAGTGTGATGTAAGGGGACCAGAGCAAACTTCCTGAGCACAGGTGAGGCCCTTGTCATCTTCCAGAAAACCCCAAGCAAGACTTTGAGTGAGTTAGAGGTCTCATACATGTTGCTGAGGGAGAAATCCCAGAAATCTGGATAACTGCCATCAGTGAGGCCATAGTTTAATGAGCGCTGGGGACATCCAGGTTTTATACGTAAAGCTCCTCACATTATGTTTGCTGTGTGACAAGTGGTCAATATGTGACAATATGTATCATTAGGGAACTGGCCCTAATATCCAGGGTCATACAGCTCTTTAACAACAGAACAGTCTAGCACTTTCTTGCCATGAGACGCTGTCCCCTGCTGATTGCTCTGGGTTAGTTCAGAGGCAGCAGCAGTCACCCCAAGAATGCATAGCTCAGATTACTCTCCAGAGTCTCAGGCAAATCCTGCTAGGTTCCTGAGTTTGCATATGTTAAGTCCTGGCTTCAGCATAAAAGATGATACTCGGATTTGGGAGGTTATGAATCTCTGCATCTTTTTTTTTTTTTTTTAAAGATTTTATTTATTTATTTCACAGAGGGAGAGAGATCACAAGGAGGCAGAGAGGCAGGCAGAGAGAGAGAGGGGGAAGCAGGCTCCCCGCTGAGCAGGGAGCCCGACGCGGGCCTCGATCCCAGGACCCTGAGATCATGACCTGAGCCGAAAGCAGAGGCATTAACCCACTGAGCCACTCAGGCGCCCTGAATCTCTGCATCTTAAAGCAAACGTTATCTTTCTCTCCTGGACAGTTTAACAGAGGAAGCTAGAAAAAGCAAATGACTCTTGTGAATCTAACACAAAATCTGTGCAATAGTTTTAACTCAGGGGCTACCCATGGACAAGTCCAGATCCCTCCTAGGGTAGCTGTAGGGGTGTGGGAGGAAGGAAGTTCCACTACTAGCTTTCATCTTAATGGAAAGGGCCCTGAGCTTTGGCATCTGGAGCTGGAGTTTATCCTTTGTTTCTTTGCCCCTGAAGCTTGGCTTTTGATGAGGATGAGGACCCGATGAATGTCTCCAGACCTTAAGGCAGTAAGAGAAAGCTCTGGGCTGGCTTGTTTTATGGGCTGAATGTTCATGTCCGCCACCCTCCCCCCACCAAATTCCTATATTGAAGCTCTAATCCTCCACGTGATGGCATCTGACAGTGGGGACTTTGGGTGGTAATTAGGTGGAGATTAGGTTGCCAAGTTAAGGCCCTTAAGTGCCCTTCTCAGAAGACAAAGACAGCTTGTTCTCTCTCTCTTTCTCCACGCAAATGCACTAAGGAAAGGCCTTGTGAACACACAGTGAGAAGGTGGCTGTTTCACATGCCAGGAGGAAGGCCTCTACCAAGAATCAAATCTGCTGGAACCTTGACCTTGGACTTCAAGCTTCCAGAACTGTGAGAAATGTATGTCTAATGTTTAAGCCACCCAGTCTATGATATCTTGTTATAGCATCCAGAGCCAAGTAAGACAGCTTACCATGCTCCACGGTATAGTAGAAAACATGCTGGAATCTAGAACACTGCGCTGGTTCTGATTCAGCCAGTCTCAAGCTGCATGATACTGAGCAAGTCATCTGACCTCTCTGACCTTCATATTCTTTATCTTTGAAATGGGACTAAGAACACTTGCTTTGCCTTATTTCACTTAGAAGTTGTTAGGACTGAGAGAGACCATGGATATAAAAGAAACTATAGGAGGTATTTCTGGCTATGGCGGAGTGAGGAGGCTGGCAAATTCTTTTCCCTCAAAAGAATCTATAAAATTGAACAATACTGGCAAAAACAACCATTTCAACACTCTAAAAATTGACCAAAGGCAATAAGTGACAATCTCAGAACAATCTCAGAAGCGTTTATGCTTGAAACACTGCTTAACTTTAGGTAAGAACACTGGGACGCCATGATGTTATTGCCTTGGGCTCTTCCCGTCCTCTACACACAAAGGCTCTGCCATGAGGATTGGCCGCTTGGCTGCTGAGGTGGAGGGGCTCAGTCGACTGGGAGCAGCAGGTGGTGGCCATGGCCAGTGACATTGTCAGTGGAAATGATGATCCCTGGCAGCAGGCAAGTAGAGAGGGCCACCGGCTCTACTAGCATGAGGTCAAGCATATTCTTGGCTAAGACATGAATGAACAGTGGAGATCAGAGAGGAGCCAAGCTATCCACACACTCCTGGCCATCCCTGAAGGTGTATGTAGGCACAGAGGAGTTGTAAAAGGACCCAGTGGAAAGCAAAGTCAGAAGAGATTAAAAATGATCTGGGTTTTGAATGTGCTCCCCTCCCCTCCCACAACAGCTTCACTTGCAGAACAACTAGCTTGATGTGTCTAAGCATAATCAATGTCCAATTACTTCACTGATTGGTCAGTAAGCTATGCAGGGAGAAGCTTAAAAAGCAATAATGAAAAATAACTAAATAGAGATACCAGTGGTTACACTGTAGGGAAGAAAGATTTCACAGATTTAACCCAGGCAAGTTCTAAGCATAGGGAAAAAAACAAAAACAAAACAAAGGAAAAAGAGTGTAATAACAATCATCATGAGGGAAAGTCAGAGCCCAAAGTTGTTATAATATAGTAACAAAAATGTCCAGTTTTCAACAATAACAACAGCAACAGACTTAATGAGACATTCAAAGAATCAGAAAAGAATGACCCATAATCAGCAACAAAAGCAGGAGACAGAAACCGAGGGTGCCCCTAAATGGTTTCATTAGCAGATAAACATTGCAAAGCAGCCACTAAGAAAATGTTCAAAGAACTAAAGGGAACGCATGTCTGGGGAATTAAAGGAAAGCATAACAATAATTAATTAACCAATAGCAAATTTCAACAAGGAGACAGAAACTCTAAAAAGGAGCCAAAAGGAAATTTTAGAGCTGAAGTACAATAACTGAAACAGAAATTCACTAAGAAACTCAAGAACAGACTCATGATAACTAAAGAAAAACTCAGTAAACTTAAAGATAGATCAGTAGAAATGATGCAATCTGAAGAACAGGGAGATAAAAATTCGAAGAGAAATGAATAGAATCTCAGAGATCTGTGGATAACATTAGGCATACCAACAAACATATAATCAGGGCCCCAGAAGAAGCAGAGAGACAAGGGGCAGAAAAAGTATTGGAGAAATTATAAAACTACCCCAAAGTGGGTAAAAAAAACACCAATCTATGCATTTAAGAAACTCAATGAACCCCTGATAAGATAAATGCAAAGAGATTCATACAAAGACCATAGTCAAACTGTTAAAGCCAAAGACAAAATCTTAAAAACAAAAGAAAAAAATGACTCATTGTGTATAGGAAAGCATTAATATAATCAACGTCTGACTTCTTGTCTTTTTAAAGTTTATTGATTTATTTTTTAGTGATCTCTACACCCAGCATGGGACTCAAACTCATGACCCTGAGATCGAGAGTGGCATGCTCTTCTGACTGAGCCAGCCATGTGCCCCATGACTTCTCATCTTGAACAACAAAGGCCAGAAAAACTGAAAGGAAAATACTGTCAACCAAAAATTCCACAATCAGCAAAACTCTCCTTTAAAAGTAAAGGCAAAATAAAGACATTCCCAGATAAACAAAAATGAAGAGAATTCATTGCTAGGAGATCTACCTTATGAAAGTCTTGCAACCTGGGAAGAAATGATGCTGGGGCAGGGGGCGAGAAATGAAGAACATTAGAAATGGAAAACATGAGGGTTAATATAAAAAAATTAGTAAATACATATTTTCTCATTTCTTCTCTTAACATCTTTTGAAAACATAAGATTATGTAAAGCAATAATTGTAACACTGAATTTAGGTTTTTTATAAATATATTATCTATCTATCTACCTATGTGCATATATATCTCAATAAGAGCATAAAGAAGAGAGGAGGGGACAGTCATCTTGGAATATAGTTCCTAAGTTTTATTGGAGTCAAGTTAGTATTAATCTAAAGCGGCTTATGATACTTGAAGATTCATATCACAATCCCTAGAGCAACCACTAAAAAAGCTTTAAAATATGGTTAANAACACTGAATTTAGGTTTTTTATAAATATATTATCTATCTATCTACCTATGTGCATATATATCTCAATAAGAGCATAAAGAAGAGAGGAGGGGACAGTCATCTTGGAATATAGTTCCTAAGTTTTATTGGAGTCAAGTTAGTATTAATCTAAAGCGGCTTATGATACTTGAAGATTCATATCACAATCCCTAGAGCAACCACTAAAAAAGCTTTAAAATATGGTTAAAACAATCAACAAAATTTAAAATTTGAATGTCTATTGAACACACACACACAAAAGTAGTAAAGTAGGAACAGAGGAATAAAAAAGACAAGGTACATATAAAAAAACAAATAGCAAAGCAGCAAATATAAAGAGAATAATATTAATTATAATAAATGTGAATAGTCTAAATAACCCACATAAAAGGTAGATATTGGGGCACCTGGGTAGTTCAGTGGGTTAAAGCCACTGCCTTCGGCTCAGGTCATGATCTCAGGGTCCTGGGATGGAGCTCCGCATTGGAGCCTGCTTCCTCATCTCTCTATGCCTGCCTCTCTGGCTACTTGTGATCTTGCTCTCTGTGTGTCAAATAAATATGTAAAATCTTTAAAAAAAAATAAAAAAATAAAAGGTAGATATTGTCAAACCAGATAAAAAAGCAAGATCCACTGACATGCCACCTACAGGAGGCATATTTTAGATTGTAAGGCACAAACAGGTTGAATGTAAAAAAAACCCAAAATAACTCACCAAAAAACCCTAGAAACCAAACAGAAACAAAAAGAGAGCTGGAGTGGCTACTATAATATTAGATAAAATAGAACCAGGAGAAGAATTATCTCTAGAAACAAAGAGGGATATTTTATAATAATAAAAGAGCCAATATATCAGAAAATATGACAATTATAAATGAATATATGCCTCACAACAAAGCCTCAAAATTCATGAATCAAAAACTAACAGAGCTGAAAGAAAAATAGAGAATTCAACAATAATAATTAGAGATTTCAACAGCACACCCTCAATAACTGATAGGAAAACTAGACAGGAAATCAGCAAGGATATGGAAGACTTGAATAACACTGTAAAGTCCCTAGACCTACCAGACATTTACCGAACAATCCACCCAAGGCCTGCAGAACACACGTTCTTTTCAAGCAAACATGGAACATTCTCAAGATCGGCCACGTGCTTGGCCATAAGACAAACATTAGTACATGTAAAATAATTGAAACCATACAAGATGGCTCTTTTTACCACATTGGAAATCAAGAACAAAAGGAAATATGAGAGGGCACCTGGGTGGCTCAGTGGGTTAAGCATCTGCCTTCAGCTCAGGTCAGGATCCCAGGGTCCTGGGATCCAGCCCCACATTGGGCTCCCTGTTCAGCGGGGAGCCTGCTTCTCCCCTGTTTGCCACTCCCCCTGTTTGTGCTCACCCTCTCTCTATGAAAAATACATAAAATCTTCAAAAAAAAAAAAAAAGAAAACAAGAAGAAAAGAAATATGAGGCCTCTTTATCCCTCTTTCGGTTTAGCAAAGCATGGCCTGCAGTAACCAGATGATGGGACAGCTCTCTCTCTCCTGGGAGAGGAGTACTTTGGAGGAAGTCAGAATGTTATTCCTGCTGATCCTCTTTTCTCTTCCCTTATAAATACCTCTCTCTCTCCATTCAGGCAGAAGTTGCAACCCCAAGAAAATGAGTGGTATGCTGCCTATTAGGAGACCTGTAAGTGGGCTGACATTCAGGGTCAGAAACCAAAGAAATGGAGTATTCGTCTACATCACCCTAAACACAGGACAGCTACCACATACATAGATCTAAGAGTGGTGCTCTGAGCAATGGTCAGGAGTTTAATTCACACTCAGAGAAGTGTGGGGCAGGGTGGCTTACTGAACCTAACCTGCGTCATGTACTGTACCAGGTGTTTTAATACCTTGTCCCTAGGAATCTTTACCTAAAGTTTGTGAGGTAGTCATGATTCTCATTTTACAGATGAGAGAACTGAGGCTCAGAGAGGTGAAGTAAGTCCCCCAAAGCCTCACAGAATGTGTAAGGCCTGGCTGGGATCTGACTTCACTAAATTAGACATAAGGCGCAGGCCCTGGAAAGTTTGTTATCTTTTGTTAACAGAGAATAAGCTTACAGAGAACTTAATACAAAGAGGCATATAGAACAATGAGTTCTTTCAGAAATTTAACGATGAATTCTTAAGTGATATTTGAATGATTTTACTCGATTAGGGCATTGAAATGATTTCGGATAACATTTTTCATACAATGGGTAGAAAGGATATGTGTGTGTGTGTGTGGAGTGGCAGGGGTGGGGGGAGGACAGGAATTGATTGTTTTCATGCTGCTGATGAGAAAACCAGAACCGAGAGACAGACCATGGAAACGACCTGCCCGGGGTGACAAAGCCACGTGGGGGCAGAGCAGGACCTAGAACCCAGGCTTGGGTGTCAGTGAGTGTGGAAAGCAGCAGCTATATTTGGGTATCAGGGCTCCCTAACTGAAGGCTCACAAGTTGTGTGTTGGCAGTGGGCTCCTGACCCACACTTAGGTCATCTGGCCACTGCTGGCGGGGGCTGAAACCCTGTTCCCGAAGGCAGTGCATTCCTCACTCCCACCTGGGCACACACAGGAGAGAGGTGTCCCCATCAATGGCGGGCTGAAGTGGGTATGCGGGCAGGATGCCCCACAGCTCACTCCTCCACCCACATGCTTCTCAACCCTCATTCCCTTCTTAAAGGATGACCATCGTTCCTAAACTCTCTCCTGTGCTTGGCTAAGTCCATTTACCCTGCCTGAAAGAGCAGCAAGAAGGGGGCTTTTGCCAAAACTATATCCTGCACACTCGGCACGAGGCCCATTTTCCCCCGTTTTTTTACTAGTTCCCCCCGAAATCCAGTCCTGACTTGTGTGGAGTTCCACCAGGCGTCACTTAGCTATGCGCCACGCCATGGGGCTTAAAACAGCAGGGGACTGGGGAGTGTTAGACCCGCAGCTCTTGCTTGGTGAATGGGATTTTTATGAGGCCGCCGCAATCAGTCTTGCATACAGGGTGCTAAAAATTTTTATGGCTGGCTGGGATTTGTTGGAAGCACCAAGCTGGAACGTGATGGAGTTCCCCATTAGAGAATGTCCCCAGGAAAGCAGGCTTGCATGGTTCCCTGGTACTCGGAGGTGTCAGAGAGCTGGTTTTATGGAAAGCAATTTCCTCAGTAAAGAAAAAATATGCTCCAGAGACGGAGCGATTTCAGCACAGGGGCTCTGCCACCCTTGGTTTAACGGGCTTCCTTAGCAGGCGGTCCCTGGTGATTGCAAAGACGAATGGGTCCTACCCGGTCTGGCTGCTAGCAAACTTTTCTTCCCTTCCAGTCTTTAAAAACATACACTTAAAAAATAAATAATAAAAAGTTCAAAATAATGAAAATAAGCTGTAATGATATCATCCACTGAATGCTATTGTTAACATTTTGTTATATATGCACATATATTTTTGACATACTTTGGACATAACTATAATATAGTTTTAAAACTTGTAAAGTTTTATGATAAACATTTGAAGTCATGAAAATTGCTGGGTAGACCTCATTTTAAGTCACTTTATAATATTCCATTAGGTAGATACACCATAAGGTAGTACTATTTTCCATATTGTTGGATATGGAGGTGGTTTCTGATTCTTTTTATTACTATTATTATTATTATAAATAATGGCACTGTGAACATCTGGGAACATAAAGTTTTGCTCATATTTCCAGTGAGTTCCTGGGAATATATTTCTGGAAGTAGAATTACTGGATCAAGGATGTCACATTTCAGTGTGTCCTGATACATATGGCCAACTTGCTTTCCCTGAGGGGCTATCAGTTTACACTTCCATCAGCCTTAAATGAGAATGTGTATATCACCACACTCTTGCCAATACTAAGATCTTTAGTTTTTAACATATCTACTAATTTGTAGAACACAAAATACCATCTCATCGTGTCCTATTTTGCATTTTTGGATTAATAGTAAGGTTGAATGCTTTGCTCATTTGTGTGTCAATTGTTTGTATTTCTCTTGTTCTATTAGTGTTTTCGTGTTTTTCCTATTTCCTATAGAAAGGATTGTTTGGGGCGCCTGGGTGGCTCAGTGGGTTAAAGCCTCTGCTTTCGGCTCAGGTCATGATCTCAGGGTCCTGGGATCGAGGCCCGCATCGGGCTCTCTGCTCAGCAGGGAGCCTGCTTCCCCCTCTCTCTCTGCCTGCCTCTCTGCCTCCTTGTGATCTCTCTCCCTCTGTGAAATAAATAAATAAAATCTTTAAAAAAAAAAAAAAAAAGAAAGGATTGTTTGCTATACTTTTTTTTTTTTTTAACCTATTTGCTTTTCCTGGCTAACTTTTCAAACAAAACCCAAAGCTAGGCGGGCATGAGTTTCTAGTTCCTCATGTTCCTCACGTTCGGCTGTATGATGATCAACCTAAGGACATCCCAGGCCCCAGGTCTGGCGGTGGGGATTTGGTCGTTAAGCTTTGGTTATGTATGAGGGGTATCCTGGCTGGGCCTAAATCCAGGTGTAGGCTCCCAACTAAGTACTAGAGTTTTCCCATCAGCCTGACTTGCATGTCCAGATCTTGGGAAGGTGAAGATGAGGAATACAGAGGTCCTCAAGGAGTTTTCAGCTTAATTGGAAACAAAAAAGGTGCACCTATGACTAGCGCCCAAGGCCGATGCTAGCAAATGCCCTTCGTTAAGGGTATGGCTTCGGCACCTGAGTTCCAGGTTCTTCAGCTCCACAGAGCATTAGGATCTGTCCTTGAATCCAAGAACCCTGATGTTATGATCTCACAGTATTGGTTTTGAGGGGAGCATAGCAATCATTTAGTTGAACATTCTTATTTTACAGATGAGTAACTTGTGGCCCAGAGACTTGACCAAGATCTTGGGGTAAGTTACATAGGCCTGGTCTGGTCTGAGTCTGCTTCCCAGTATAGGGTTTTTCTTGAGTTCTTCGATTTCTTTATATACCATTCTCTCCTGCCCTCATCACCCACCTGCCTACCTTTACATGGTACCTCCTACTAGGACACGGAGTTAAAAAGTAACTCACCATCAGGAACAGGGTGTGTACATGTAACCAGTGGAACTTAGAGGAAGCACTTTGGGCCGCTGGGGCTCAGAGGTGGCTTGGGGAGATCAAGGTAGAAGTCTTCACATGGCTCACATTGTCAAGGGCAAGGTTCCCCCAGTCTACCAGGTGACGGCAAAGCACAAGAATGCCAATCAAAGACCTCAACACAAAGCTCCACTTCAGCACCTTACCCACAGTGATTTGGAAGAAAAAATACAAGCTTGGGAGTCAGGCTCTGCCCCTGACTAGCTGTGGGACCTTGGGCAATTTACTTCTCTCTGAGCCTTTGTTTTCTGATCTCTACAATGGGCCATACAGCTGTCTGTGAGAAAAAAGTGCAGAGGAGACTGTTTCACACACAGTAGGATATTTCCTTCTTTATGAAACTCATCCTTATTATGTACCCCACCCTCATTAAGCTCAATCAGAATATTCTCTTTTTAGGGGTTCCTGGGTGGCTCAGTCAGTTGAGTGTCTGACTCTTGGTGTCAAGGGATTGAGCCCTTGGTGGGCTCTGTGCTCAGTGGGGAGTGTGCTTGAGATTCTCTCTCTCCCTCTCCCTCTGCCCCTTCCCCAACCTCCCTAGCTCTCATGCTCAAATAAATAAATAAATAAATCTTCCTTGGGGGGGGGGAACATTCTCTTTTTAAAAATTTCTCTGAGTGTGAAACATACAGATGTCGGCAAATACCTCACTTCTGGCCTCTGACTGACAGAGTTCACCACAGATAGGCCCAACTCAGTCTCTGACCTGCCCTGTGGCTTAGAGTGTGCTGCCCTCACCCCCACCTACTCCCTTCTGGCTGACTACTGTTCAGATTCTAGCTCCTCTTAGATTGGCGCTGGGGTATTTCTTGGATCAGAGTTACAGGGCCAACAATGTCCTTCTGGGTGCCTTCTTCCTGCTAATAAAGTTCCTATGTGGGGCTCCCAAACAGCCTTCAAATCTGTTTTGGCCTTGGTATGGTGATGGTCAATTTTGTGTCAACTTGATTGATTTACGGGATGCCCAGATATTTAAACATCATTTCTGGGTGTGTCTGTGAGGGTATTTCTGGATGATATTCGCATCTGAATTCATACCAGTGTATGAAAAAGAGTATGTAAAGCAGATTGACTTCCCCATAATAGATGGGCAGGCATTATGCAATCCATTGAGGGCATGAATAGAACAAAAAGGTAGAAGAAGGGAGAATTTGCTAGGTCTGCCTAATTGCCTGAGCTGGGACATTAGTCTTCTGCCTTTGAACTGAGAATAATAATACCACTGGCGCCCCTGGTTCTCAGGCCTTTGGACTAAGACTGAAACTACCCTACTGGCTTCCCTGGGTCTCTTGCAGATGGCAGATTGTGGACTTCTTAGCTTCCATAATGACAGGAGCCCAATCCTTATCCTAAATGTATGTATGTATGTATGTATGTATGTATGTATGTATCTAGCCATCTAGCTATCTTCCCTCCCTCCCTCCCTTCTTCCTTCCCTCCTTCCCTCTTTCCTCCCTTCTTTCCTTGCTTCCTCCCTCCCTTCCTTCTTTCCTTTTTTTCCTCTCTCTCTCATTCTTTCTTATCTATCTATCTATCTATCTATCTACCTACCTATCTACCTATCTACCTATCTATCTATCATCTTGTCAATTCTATTTCTCTAGGGAACCTAATACAGTCCTGTTTCTGGATGCTAGTTCTGGTCACCTGACTAAGGCCCTCCTAGGCCAGTCCTGCCTTGTTTCTATGAGACCTTCTTCTAAGAATGACCTCCCTCAGGTCCTTGGCCTATGTTCCTACATTCCTGAGTGTGGAATCTGTGGCCAAATCCTGACCAGGACCTTGGTTGAGGCCTGCATCCTTCTTGCTTGGCAGCCCCTGTCCAGCTTCAGGGAGTCAGTCTAGTGCCCGGTGGCCATGCTTCCTGACTGCCCTGACAGGTGGGAGAAACTTATGACCAGAAATGAATATAATTTAGGGGAAAATCACAACTGAAATCAATAGCACAGTCACTTAGCATGAAGTAGAACCGACAATTTCTCCAGGAAGGGTACCCTGACCATCTCTTTTTTAATTGCCTTTTCAAAAATCCAATGACTCTGACTGTCATTCTGATTCATGAAACCAAACTCTGGTCAAAGTTCCTCCCTCATTTCCTTTCTTTCAAGGAAACCCCCTTTTTGGGAGGGACCCCCATGCTGATTTCCCGTGTATCTTTGGAATAAAGTTGGCAGGCAGCAGCCAGGTGGCCTGCCACCGCTCTCACAGAAAACAGTCATCTGAGCCACCAGCCCTAAGAGGAGCAAGGAGGAGCAAAGGCCCACAACAAGCCAGCGAGCTAGGCCAGGCTCCTCCATCCCAGGGAACATGAGGTTGAATCTATAGCACAATTTTTAGATCTCTGACTCAGAGAGACCCAGAGAATTCACCAGGAGGGTTGCCTCTAATTTTAACCCCTATGCGTTTAGCTTTTCCCTGATGGCCCTGTCTCTGCAGGTAGACTCTTCCCTGCAGGACAAGATTTCCCAAGCCAGCTAAACAAGAGGGACAGCCGCTGGCCCTCCCACCTACCCTCAGGATCTCTCCTGGGAGAGCTTGAAGGAAGAGGAGATGGGTGCTTGTGCTTACTTCGCACCTCCTACGGACCAGGCTATACCACATTTAATCCTCATGACAACCCTGCCTTGGAGAGAGTTTTCCTTTCTTTCTAGAGCAAGAAACTGAGGCAGAGTTTTTCCCCTGTCTGACATAAAGTAGGTGCTGAATAAATTCTTATCAACCTGAACCATCTTCAGGCTCTTGAGAAATGGATAAAGCCTTCTGAAAACCTCAAGAATTGTAACTCTTATTGTCAATGTCCTTTGTTGTGCTAAATGAGATATAGGAGGGACAAGACAGTGTCTACTGTGTTTTGGGTATATTCATACAGCAGAGATGCTCACTGTCCCTCCCACATGTGCTCCCCCATCCTGAGTCTAGAATTGTGGTTGCCCAGACAAGGACCACATTGCCCATGTCTGCTTGTATCTAGGCGGGGCCAGGGCACTGGATCTCACCTATGGAATTGAACACTTTCTCAGTCCAGGTGGCTTCTTCCCCATTTTTCTTTTCCCTATTTGGCAGATGACTCTGAAACGCTAGGGGACAGAAGAGCTACAAGACAGAAAGAGTCTGGGTCTCTGAATCATGCACACCATTAGGAAACATTGCCTGCCAATCAGGAACACTGCTGCATGGATAGAATATATTTATGTAAGCCTCTGAAATGGTGGGGTCTGTTGCCTACTGTAACTGGCATTACCCTCATGTAGTTATGTAGTTGATATTCTTGTGCCTTATTCCAAGGGGGCATTCAGGGCATAGCAAACAATCGGGGGACAAAGAGCTCTGACGAAGGCTTTCCCTATTCCCTCTCTTACATCCTTCAGTGGGAACAGCCACAACAGACTGTCCCCGCCCCCTTCTGGCCTGAGTTCCTCATGATGTTCCCTCAGGCCACCATACTCTTCCACACTGATAATATCCTACCTTGCCTTGATGTGCCCCAGATGTCACCCCCTTGGGGGAAGTTCTCCATTACCCCCCACCACACCCACCATGGGCAGTAATATCTCTACAGTGATTATTAGACTTGTCCTGTTGTTATTTTTTGCTGACTCCTTCCCCACCCAATCCTCCTCCACTGTGCTATCGGGGCCAGGCTCCAGGCCCAGCACCCTTCCACTTGCCCTGCCAGTGTAGGCCGGGCCGAGACATGGGGGGAGGAGAGACTAGAATCCAGAGCTTCCACTGGAGTGCCAACTTGGAGGAGACAGCAGACTTCCTGGAGGCCTGGGTGAGCAAGACTCCAAGTTTAAATGCAGCTCACGGGGAAAGAGGGCTGCAATTCGTCGGTGCTGTCTGCCATGGGGACAGGCAGAGGTAGCTGCTACACGCAAGCCATGCACTGCCGTCTCAAGGCACCCTGGTTAATTACAGGTGAGGGGGTACTCCAGAGGCTCCCCACCTCAACCCCAGCCACAGCCCAAACCCTGACAGTGGCCCTGGGGCCCTACATGATCCAGCTGCTGTGATTACTGTCCTTCTGGCCTCCTGGCTGTCTTGGCCTGGCTTGGCTGGCTTGGCCTGTCAAGCATGTAGACATGCTTGTCAGGTAGACAAGCTGAGACCAGCTTACTGTCACTCGGGCTAACCAGGAATGCTCCTGCCACAGGGTCTCTGCATTGGTGTGCCCCCCAATGGGGAAATTCTTCTCTCAGATGACTCAACCCTCATCACCTTCAATTCTTTGCTCAAATGTCACCCCCATAGCTACTTTTCTAATCACTCTGGGTTTTTTGCCTTTTTTTTCTTCTGAGAGAGCACTCATGAGCAGGGGGCGGGGGGGAGGTAGGTCGAGGGGAGGGGCAGAGGGTGAGGGCAAGAGAGAATATTAAGCAGGCTCCACGCCCAGTGCAGAGCCCCACACAGGGCTCAATCTCATGAGCCTGAGATCACGACCTGAGCCAAAATTAAGAGTTGGATGCTTAACCAACTGAGCCACGCAGGCGCCCCTAACCACTCTGTTTAAAATTGAGACCTCCCTCCCCACTGACCTTCCCACCTGATGTTCCAGACTCCCCCCTTCCTATCTTATGTTGCCTTATAGTCTTTTTTACTGCCTAACATACTCTATGACAATCTTGTTTTATTCATCTGTCCACAGGGGTAGGGCTTTGCTGTTTGTATCCCAGGGCCTACCACAGTCCCCAGCACATTAGCAGATGGTCCATACACACTCACTGAAACAACTGATAGCAAAGAGGGGGCAAGTCTAAGCCTCATGCTCAGGCCATTTCCAGCATATTGAAAAGTTGCCCCTTTGCTCAGCATCTACCTTAAGTGTTACCTCTAGGATGCGTGAGCTAAGAGAGCTTTGGGAGCCACAGCCCAGCACCCTGTTCTCTCCTCCCCACGGCTCACCAGCAGAGCAAGAGGAAGCCTCTATCTGCTAGTGCTGGCAAGGGGACAGGGAGGCTGCCTGTCCCCTGAACTCTGGAATCCATTTCTCTATTAATTTATTATCTAATGAAGGCTCGTTATGACAGTGCTGTTCCAAAATGGCCTCGAACTAAACCAATACAGCCTCTGCACATTCTAATGAATTAGAATGGTTCCCCTGATGTCTGCGTTCTGCAACCCGTCACTGTTGCTCTTCCAGGCCCAGGGTAGGGAAGAGCCTTTTCACTTAGTGAGGCCCCAAGTGGTCTAACCGCACAGGGCTCTTCTTTGACAGTGAGAGGCAGCTGTTTCAGGGTCCCGGGTGATGCATGAGCGAGACTCTGTGTGGGGAGGACTGCCTCATGCCTGTCGTTGGTGAACTGAGTTATAACCGCAGAGGAAGTAGGCTCTGGGAGACCAGAAGGTGGGCAAAGGTGAGCAAGAGAGCCTGAATTAGGTCTTGGCCACGTGTCCAAACTTTACCAGCTGGGAGGCTAAAGGTAGTGGATCTGCAGACACTCTGTCATATAGACACATGGACATGTTCGCACACACTCCATCAGACGGACACATAGACAGACATGCTCGCACACACTCCATCAGATGGACACACGGACATACTCGCACACACTCTGTCAGATGGACCTCCTGAGACATTAGCACATCTGCCGGCACACTCAGGCATATTCTGCCACTGCACTTATGTCACTGATCCACTCTATGGTAGTCTGCCTGCCCCACGAAGTTGAGAGCCCCTCTAGGATGGATTCATCCTTGCATCTCCAGGCCCTGGCACAGGGACACAGGAAACATTTATTGAATTGAACCGAAATGAAAATACCTCATTGGACTGTTGGGATAAAATACATGTGAAAAGCTCAGCACGTGATAATGATGCTAATGAACCTACTACTGAGTACTTACCACCTGTCAGACACTGAGTACTCTACACATACTGACACATGGACTCCTCACAACTAACTACCAGACGGTAGGTAGGATCTTTGTTGCCGATTTGCAGAGATGAAAAATTGAAGCAGAGCTGGGATTTGAACCCAGTCTGGTTTGAGTCCATGGTCTAAGCCACTACAATGGCAAAAACTTTCACTGCACTGAGTAGTGCTAGGAACCACTGTAACCAAACGATGCCCTATTGCCTCTGCAGGTGTGAGGAATACTAGTGGCCACCTCTTCCCATTTCATTGGTGGATTATCAATGTTTGGGGGAAAGCTACTACTGATTCCATAAGGAAAAAGCCATTTGGTGTGTATGTGTGTATTCTAAGAGACATCTCCCACGGTGCAAAACCTATTCAATTAAAACAACAGGCAATTAAAAGTATACTGCAGCTTTCTAGTAAGGTCTAAGACAGGAAAGAACCAAACAAAAGAGTAAAAAAAATCCCACACTGTTTGAGAGTTGGCTCTGTGTCTAGCAGCCTGCTTCTTCGTGCAGATTCCACACTGAATGAAAGAGATAAAGTTCCTACCCTCATGGGGCTTACTGTGTGGTGCAGAGATGTATAATACACAGAATCACAACAGACAACCCAAAACAAAGGGCCATAAGCGCTACGGTGCACATAAATAAACAGGAAAATCTGAGAGAGGATACTGAGACTTTCATTCAGATCAGGTTGCCAGAAAAGTTCTGAGATGACAATTAGGTTGAGACCTCATGAATGAAAGGGGCAAAGAATGCCAAAAGTGACGGAAGAGTATTCCAAAGAAGGGAACAGTGTCCAAGGAACTACAAGTGTAGGTAGGTGGGATAGGTAGGCTGGTAGGAAACAAGCCAGATTAAACTGCAGACACTAGAGGGTCTCCGAAGCTATGGTAAATGCTCTGGATTTTATTTTAGGAAAGATAGGAAGCCATAAAAGGATTTTAAGCAGGGACAAACAATGTTCCAGTTTCTATCTTTCAAAGATCTTGTGTGTAGGAGACAGGGTAGAAATTGGGAGAAGAATAAACGGGATATCTCAGTAGTTCAGGTGAAAGACCATGGGCACTCAAATGAAGGTTAGGAGTAGAGATACACCATAAGATGGATTTAGGATACATTTTCTTGGAGGTGGAACCAATTAGTGAGTGGACATGGAAGCTGAAAGAATGGTAGGAATCAAAGGTGACTTAGGTTTCTAACTTGGGCAAATAGGTGGATGGTTTCATTTGCTGAGATGGGAAAAACTCTGGGGAGATATAAGGCTTGGGGTCATAATCGTGAGTTATGTTAAGTTTGAGAGGCTCACTACACATCCAATTAGAGATGTTAACAGATAACTGGAGATAGAAGTTTGGAGTTTAGGGGAGAGGTCTGGGCTAAAGATACAAATTTTGTTGGTATTTAAAGCATGGTAATGGATGAGACTACTTTGAGAGTTAAGGTAGGAACTGTTAAATGAGTGGAGAGATAATAAAATAGACAACACTCACCATGCCCAGGAAAAGCTAGCTGAATGAAATCTCATAGTTAATATGACATAGGTGAGTAAGTCTCTGGGGGAAGCATTCAGCTGACAGCCCCTTACTGGAGTCACCAAGAGACCCCTAAGGTGACTGAAAGGGGAGGTGGGATTTTGGGCTGGTTAAAAACGGGGTCTACAGTTGGACTGACTTGACTTTGGAGCCTTACTTTCACATTTACTTGCTGACTTACCTCCCTGAGCTTTGGATGTTTCATCTATAAAGGGATAATTTTAAGACCTACATCATAGAGTTGTCATGAGGATAAAAGTAATATATATAGGTATGTACATGGCTCCCGGCTCACGGTAAATTCCCATGGGAGCTATTGTTACCATTTAGCTCCCTCTAGAAAGGTGGGGTGGCTAGGATGATGGGGGAGATCAACCTCTCTCTTCTTTGAGCATGGCAGACTGTCCCTGGTAGATCAGTTGGCCCACCCTGGGCCCCACAGACTCAGAAAGTCAGACAAGCAAGAGTAGCCCAGTCCCCATACCCTGTGAGGAGAGAAGCTGAAGCTGAAGGACATGGGAGTGGGTGGGGAACGGGTCTCTGTTTTCATATCTCTAAAGGGCTTTACCAGAGATGAAGAACTGGCCTTGTTTTGTGGGGGTCCAAAGGGAAGATCGGTGGTGGCAGCTATAGTAAGGCAAAACACTACTGGACACCAGGAAGAATGTTCTCATATGAGGCATGGAAAGTTTATTTAATATGCGAACTTTGGATTTTAAAAATGGGAGAAAGGTAAGAATATATATTTGCATCTCATAAAGAAATCCTGGTAGGATACACAAGAAACTACAATGTAGTTACGTACGGGAAGGGGATAAGGGGTGCTGGGAATTGGGTAAGAAGGAGGTGAAGGCGAGGAAGTAAAACTTTTTATCACGTACCATTTTATCTTTTTGACTTTTGAACTGTGTGAACCTATTTCATATTCAAGAAGTTAAATTAGAAATATGACTGAAGCAAGCAAGCAAGCAAGCATGCATGCATGCAAGCAAGCAGGCAGGAGGAAAAGCATATCCCGAGCCAGAACCTCAACAACACAGGCTGCTGAGAGAGCAGGGCAGGCTTCATGAACTCAGGGTGTCACACGGGACTCTGGGCTCGAAGGTCCTCCATGTGACTCAGGGCTCTGTACTACTGTCTTAAAATTCTTAATAATCTTTAAACATGGAGACCTGCATTTTCATTTTGCACTGGGTTCCATAAATTATGCAGCAGGTGCTCCCTGTGGGGTAAACAGTGGTCCTCATCCTCAGGGGTCTATGAGCCAGGGCTAGGAGACCCCTTGGCTGAATGCCATGGGACAGCTTCAAGCACAAGCAAAGGATGGACTACGTGACCTTGACATAAAGGAACTCCCTAATGGCAGGTGTTTCTTACACCAGAGCCCTATAGCTAGAATGATCACATGTTCCAGCTGGCCTGGGATGGTTCTAGTTCGCGCCGATGGTCCCAGTGAAATTATTAATGGGGATCCCATTCACTCCGAGAAGTGTCCCTGGACAACAAATTTTATGGCCACCTAACCTCAGGCTTTCCTGCCAGCAGCTGCCTACTTCATGTGATGGGCCAGGGCACACTTCACTTGGGGCGCTTAAGGATCTGGGGGGCTGCCTAGACCCCATCTGCTATCCCCAGACACACCATGCACATCATGCCTGGCCTAGCTCACCAGTAAGCTGATTATTTATAATGTGGCAGAAGATAGTTTTAAGATAAGGAGATGGAAGGCAGGCCTTATTGAAACAATGTGCTTATCTCTGTTGGGAGAGGAAAGAGTGGCCAGAGAGAGATTGCCCGGAATATGTTTACTTGCTTCCCGGAGACCTCCCCCTCCCCTGATTTTCAGAATGAGTTTAATATGTGAAATGTGATTTGAACCGGGCAGGAGGGAGGCATGGTGGTGATTCACTCCAACCAAGCTGATCCACATGTTCTTTAAAGCTGGTTTTTTTTTAGCCAGATTTTCGAATTGACCGTCTTAGAATGACAGGGCTGGCAGAATTTTGGAGGTGAGCTGGTCAACCTCATTTCACAGAAAGGAGAACTAAGGCTGAGGCAGGGGGCAGTGTTCGCCCAGGATCTTACAGCCTGGAATGTCAACTCCTACCCCCACCCCCCATCACTTGGATTTCTTCTAGGGGGACTCCCGATCCAGCAGCAGGAGTTTGGAGGTACCTCATGGGAAAGCAAAGGAAAGACCCTACAAAAAATATCCAGAGGCATTTTCTGGAGTGCCTCCTTCCCTGCACACTCCCATGCCTCTGTGAGTACAATGCGTGTTTGTGCTTAAGACAGCAAATGCCTCCAAGGGCTCAACATTTTGCACCCAGGACTGAGACCAGAACCTGGTAGAGGGAGACAGAAATGCAGGAAGCACAGATGGAGGTCAGCACAGGAGTAAGGTCACGCTGACCTGAGCATCATCCCAAAACTCCATTCTCTCACTTTTTCGGAGATGGAGGACGAAAGGGACTACCAGCAGAGGTCAGATAGAATAGCTTGCCTCGTCGAAAGCCCTTGCACCTCTAAAACCACCCAGGATGCCATTTCTCCTTGGTTAGCCATAATACCTGACTCTACTGGAAAAGGTAGAATTGCCTTCTCCATCTTTTCAAGTTCCTGCTTGAATGTCACCTCTTCCAGAAAGCCCTCCAAGAGGAAGTTCTCCTTCTGCTTTGTTCTACTTCTATGTCCCCCTCCAACCAGCCTTGAGGCTCAAGAGAATTCTTACCAGTGAGATTTGAGTGGCATCTTGAAAGGTGAGCTTGCAGAGGCTAGGGGGTGGGGAACAAAGATGAAAGGTAAAGACCGTGCAGTGGTGTCCAGCCTCCTGAGCACCTGGTATGTTCCTGCCTTTCCTTACCTCCACATCTGGCTATTCTGCCGGCCTTTCAGTTCTGACCACTCATCTTTTCACACCCCTATGTTCCCTCGCCCTTCCTCAGAAGTCATCACTTCTTTGTTAAACAGACTGACAATGGCCCTCACTTAGGGTAAAACACAGCTTCTCATCTTCTGGGCACAGACAACACCAGGCAATGGATCCAGGAGGTTCATACAGCCCCTTGCTAGTGAATTGGGCAGCTGGGACTGGCCTCTCATGGAACCTCAGTCAGCAATTAACGCTAGAGCGAGATGGACACTGAGCGCTAATTTTGCATGCATAAAAAGTGCAGTTAGAAATTTCCTTCCAAATGTTGAGTTCATGTTGCTAATTCTGTTTTAATATTAACTATCTCATTTGGCAATTATATTTCAATAATGAAAAGGTTATCTCTACTGTAAGATAAATAATGAGGAAGATTCACCAGCTTTGGCTTGATCGTTGGAATTCATGTGTCATTGGAGCTGTATTCTCAATTACGACCCAACAAACTGATTAAATATCAACCAAGCATGAACAATAACTTGTAGTTCTGATTCCTCCCCCTCACCCCACCTCTTACTGCTTTAGAGCCTTGGAATATAAATGTGAATTTTTCCTGGCTTTAACAAAGACAAAACATTTCTATTTTTGACCTGGTGTCTACCATGACCATGACCGACGATGTTTGAGCCACTTGGGCCTCCAGATCAATGACGTAAGGAGAAAGGTGTTTCTCGCTTGGGCAAAGGAGTCATGTGGTCAGAGACCTCTTCTTCCTGCACTGATCCACTCAGTTCACTTTGACCAGCATCGACTGAGCACCTACTCTATGTTAAGCCTAGAGCTAGACCTAAGCCCAAGAGATCATTCCATTGGGAAAACAAAAACCACTACTGAGTGCATGTCTTAGTCTCTGAGCTCCCTGGATACTCTGGAACTGCATGCCTCCACCAATTCTAGAATCACACAGTGTTGAAATGACCTTTCCTGCTTCAATCCCCTCTGATATAAGGATATGTCTAAAAGACAGAAGATGTGTCATATTTACCTTTGCATCCCTCACTGGGCCAGCCCAGAGCCTCGCACACAATAGACACTCAACAAATGCTTGCTGAATTTTAGTGAATCACTTGAAATTTTATATAGATGACTGACTCCTCACAGTGACCCAGAAAGTAGTCCTTTCTTCTACACCGTCCTCATAACACTGAACTTGAGTGTTTCCCAGTCTCTTCCCAAGAATATAAGCATCTGAAGGTGGGGCCGCTTTGTTATTCACTCAGGGACTGTCCAAGGCTGAGTGAATGGCTGGGTCCCCAGTGTTTCTGCTTGTCTCTAGAACTAGTGTCCCAGTGGTTAAGTTCCCCTGGGAGCAAACACTGAAAAAAAAAAAAAAAGATCCAAGTACATGGAGTATCCAAGACTAAAAGAAATACAGGTGAAGGAGTGGGGATTTGAGACAGAAAAGGGAAGGCAGCCCAAGCAGCTGCCTTCTCTCAAGTATCCCACCTGAGAAGTGATGCGACTGGGGTATTTATCCAGCAATGCCCACTGATCACTGGTAGAGGGCTGCTCCCAGAGGACATTCACTGTTTGTCACTTCTGACCTGCTCCATGCATGGGCAAAGCTGGTTTCAGGCGGGGGAGATGGGATATAGCTAGAAGTTGGGCTAGCCCCACTGCAGTGAGCAGAGGGTATGAAAGGGGTACCAACCCAAGTAGCTCTGCTTTGAATGATGATCACGTGATCATGCGGAACCCCCAGAGCATCCAGAGGGGAAGTGTGGGATTTGGACAGTCATCATGTATCTGGAAGTTGGGACAAGAGGACATTTGAGGCTCTCTGTAATAGTACTAACACTCTAGAGTGTCATGACTTTCATGTATCACTTTGGCTTTCAAAGTCCAAACCATCTTCAAAAGAAAATCCTTTTGTCTTCGGATTGAGCAAGTAAAAGAGGTACATGTGTGATAGGAAGGTGGTGGAAGCCACCTTGCTTGTTTGGCTCAATCGTTCTTACATGAGAGCAGACCTATAGAGAACACTAGAGAACCCATGGGCATGGAGAGAGGGTGAGTTGTGGGCTAGAGTCCTAACAGGACATGTTAGGGTGGTCCCATAACCTTGCTGGTCTCCCCCAAATCATCTGATGTCTCCCCAACCACCTACTTGGTGGCAGGCATTGTGTTGCCCATTTTACACACATCAATTGACACGAGATGGCCTTCATGGCCACCCTAAAAGATGTTCTAAAAATACCATTTTGCAGACAAAGAAACCGAGGTTCAGCAAGGCCCAGCAGTGAATTCGAAGCCAAGGTGGGGACACGAATTTGTTCCTTATTTCGTGACCCCAGGGTGCCCTTCTCTACAGCTGTTCACCCACAACCTTCAAAGGAGGTGCCACTGGGCTCAGCGAGGCAGTGAAGAACCCCTGCAAAGGAACTCTGTGCCGACCTGTGGTTAAAGGCAAACATGATCATCAGTGCCAGGACCAGGCGGAGAGCTGTTCTCACTGTCAAGCATTCCTCTATCCACACGGCTCTGTAGACCTTCCAGGGGGCAGCAGATGCTGCCCCTTCAAAGGGATTGCTCTGAAGACTGCAGAAGAAAGGGTCCTGTCTGGAAATGCAATTACTTCAAAATAAAAGGTTTCTGAAAGACACACAAAAATTATATAGCATGTTTGTTTTTCTAAAACCGATATTCTCACTAAGGGCATAGATTAACTTTGACCAAAGTCTAGAAAGCCTCGGAAGGAACACTCAACAGGATAAGGACCACGGAGAAGATGGCGATGATGCCGAGGGATGGGGACGACGGTGATTATGAGGCTGATCTATCGGGGTGGCAATTATAATGAGGATAACGGCAGTGATGAGGACAGCGGCAATTATCAAGGTTTGAATTATAAGTCCAGACCAAATGCCTGTAGCCACAGCCCATTTGCTTCATTCAGTTACTTTTCCATTTGCTGAACTATTTAAAAAAAATTCATTCATCTATTAAAAATATTTACTTAGTTCCAGGTATACCTAAGGTAGCTGCTAGACCCTTTTCATTCTCAATTTGTCAAGGAAATGCCTCTATTCTCGCATTAGGGATAAATGAAAATGAGGGTGAATTGCATTCAAATAAAGATTTATCACAATGAATGTTCCCAAAACCGGTGTGAAAAGAACTATTAATGATTTTTCAGCTCCTATAAGCTAATGTCAATGATCTGCTTCATTGTTAATTAATGTGGCAGTAAAAAGCTGCTCCGTAATTACATAAGGAGAGGGGTTGTCTGGCTTTTCACTGAAGTCTGTGCTCCAGGCCCAGCGGACCAGGGCGGGTGGTTAGCAGGAAGAGCTCTTGAAGGCACACAGTGCAAGGCCGACATCTGGGGGGACACCCCTGGCCAGAGATGTGGGCAGTGCTTCTTGCATTGCTATTCGCTGGGGTGGCTCCCTGGGCAACAGCGGGCCTCGTTCTCTGGCATTTACTGAACGCCACTGCTGCAGACTTAATTTGCCCAAAGGCAACATGAAAGAGGCCCTGAATGCTATTATAACAATTCTCCAGTTCAGAGAAGTTACATGACTTCTCTAGGCGTTAGTCAGTAAGTAGGCGAATGAAGTTTGATGGTATCTGCCTATGATGTTTGTAAGTTGATCTAAGAGCTGCCATAAACAGGGATACACTTCCTACCTTCTAGAGTGGGAATGACAACAGGAATGAAGAACATGGAGAAGCCTAAATGAGGTCCAGTGGCTGGAGCATCTGGGTTCTAGGTCCCGGGTCCCATTCAGTAGGTCACTGGCTGGGACTACGAACTTCGTGCAATACCTCTGTCCTCATGCTGTAGGATCTCCGTCTACACAGAGAAGTGGTCATCTGTGGGCTTTCTCGGGTGCCTCCTAGCCTTCCCAGACCCTCTCAGACTCTGACAGCTCGCCTATGCCTCAGCTCATCTGCTCACAAGAACAACTGCAGGACAGAGGGACAGAGGGTAGTCTATGCAGCTGTCACGGAAAGACTTAGGACGCTAAAAAGTGATTTATATCTAAGAAAACACGTCTCTTAGGGTAAACATAACTCAGTGGAAAGGTCACATCTGATATGCAGAAAACTAGTTTACATCCGAACCCAGATCTATTTCCTTGTGTTCTCTCATTCCCTGCCTTGGCCATTGGTATCAGTTTTGTCCCTAATAAGAAAGGGAGCATGGGACACCTGGGTGGCTCTGTTGGTTAAGTGGCTGACTCTCGATTTCAGCTCAGGTTATGATCTCGGGGTCCTGGGATGGAGCCCTGCACCCAGGAGGGAGTCTGAGATTCTCTCTCCCTCTTCTTTTGCCCCTCCCCACTGAACTCTCTCTCTCAAATAAATAAATCTTTAAAAAAAGAAAAAGAAAAAGAAAAAGAAAGCGAGCAGCTTGAGGGCAGGGACTGCACCAAGAGACTCTTTTCTCCATCCCTCTTTGACTCTAGCACAGCTCTGGGCATGGAAAGGGACTGATGACTATTTCGCCTAGGTAAAGTTTCGGTAACGTGTGTATGTTGCCTTTGCGTATTACCACAGAGGTCACCTTGGCCAGTACTTTGCATCCCATTTTCCACAGATGGAACCCAGGGCTGAGAGAAGCCAGACAGCTTGGTCAAGGGCTGCTCAACCAGGAAGCAGGCTTCTTGATTCCCAGGCTAAGGCTCTCGTCACTGGCCTTTGAAAGAGGAAACAATTCCTCCCCGAGGACAGGGATGAGGACGCTAAGAACTCTTGAAGACAGAGGCACCTGCTGGAAATGCCTGGGAGAGGCGCCAGTTAGACAACTGTCACGGGTTCTCTGGGAACCCTGGGAAGGTACTGGAATGAGGGAAGTCAGGGGTAGAATCCTTATACTTCTGCCAGTACAATGAATTCTCACTCCCTGCCCTATGGCTTGGTTATTTAAGTGCCTCTCTGTCCCTCACATTAGCCTGAGAGCCCTGGGGCCAGGCTCTGGGTCATATTCATGTGTATTTTCCGCTCTCCCACCCAAACTCAGGATGGTCTGGCACAACACTGGAACAAAAGAATGAAGGGATGAATGAATGATTCGGTTAATACAGTGGGGAGGATCTAGATGCTTTCAAAGAGCACGTATGGTCCCAGGCCCTAAAAACAGTCTCTGCTTTTTCATAAATAATAATAAAGAACATCTTTTTAGCTCTATGAAGTTTTGCAAGCACTTTGGCAGGGCAAGAATTATCAACTCAATTTGGGAGATCTGTCCAAGGTCACAGAGATATTCTAAGCAGCTACCATTTACTGAGATTGTGTCATGCCCTTTGTTGGTAATAGCTCATTTTAATGCTTGACAAAAACCCTTTGTGGTAGATACTATCATTATAAGACCCATTCTTCAGATGAGAAGACTAAAGCTCCAGAAGGTAACCTGCCTAAGGCCACGTGGGCAGTAACTTTATGTAAAGCCAAACTGACCCAACTCCAGAGCCTGAGCGTTTTCCGTGGATCGGATGCCCTAATGAGACACTGTCCAGCTGCCAGCGCTATCTGCTGACTGGGGGCTAATAGAAAGTCTTACAGGGACAACAAGCCCTATCTCCGAATGACTTGGAACCAGAGTCTGTAGGGGAGCTTCCCGGCTGACTCCGGGTCGGGTGCATGCTGATAATGAGGGCATATTTGGGGGCATGCATGTGTGTCTACTTGTCTTCCCTGAAGCAGAAATACAATGGACCAATTCAGACCTCTTCTCTTATATCCTAGAAGGTGCTACAAGCCTTCCATTCCCTGCGCCTCACTCCCTGTGTGTCAGCAGTAAGGTGACGCGTGTCAGTGATCGCGGTGTCTGTGAACAGGATCCAGGGGCAGTGCCCGCTCAGGATGAACTGGAGGGCAAACGTCCTAGTGCTCAGAGGAACTACAGAGTTTTTATTTATTTATTTATTTATTTATTTAAATGAAAACTGTGTATGTTTAAGGTCTATAATCTGATAACGTTGATATACATATACATGTAGTGGAATTATTACTATAGTCAAGCTAGTTAACACTTTCTTCACCTGGTTACCTTTTGTGTGTATGCCTGTGTGTGTGATGAGAGCACTTGAAATCCACTCTCTTGATTTTTATTTTGTTTAACATTCATTGAGGGGACTCTCCCAGTCTTGCATCACTCTGGGTATGAGGCCAGACACAGTAAAAACCAGCCTAATGAGGCTCCTGCCTCGCCACTAGGAACCGTTAGCTCAAGGAAGAACAAGAGCACATGTCTGCAGGTAGAACTCCAGGCAGAGCCCTTTCTGACAGTAGTCAGGCCTCAGGGAACGAATGATCACCCCCCAGGAAGTGCGTGGAAGGAAGGTTTATAAAGAGCACATGGACAGAGCATAGGGCTGTGCTCCACCAGTGAAATCCGGAAGAGCAAGGAACTAAGCAGTTAGGATGTCTCCCAACTCTTTAAGATGGAACAAGGTCGAGCCTTCCCGGCACCCAATCAATGGAATTCCAGAAATGGTACTTTACTCCATACTTTGGGTCAGGCATTTTTGGGTACTTTCTATGAATCATCTCATCTTATTCTCAACACAAGCCCACAAGGGCAAGGGTCATTATTCCAGCTTTACAAAGAAAATTTGTTGTTAGGTTGACTAGAAGCTGGGCAGTCTGATCCCCAAACCGTACAGAGTGGTCGTGGACTTGCTGGACCAAATGGATCACTCTAGATGATCATGCAGGAGAAGGGACCGAACCTCCTGGGCTTGGATAAAAGAGCAACGCTGATGGCATTTCTTGGGAGCCTTCCATTCAAACAGCCCCGTGCAGGGCTGGCCACTCTGCATAGCAGTGGGGGTGGGGTAGGGTTGGTGGGAGAGGCCGGGGGATGGCAGTGAGACCTGTAAACTGGAATTCTGGCTGTTCTAGCTGGCTGTGTCATCTTGAGGTTTCTGCCCTCTACTACTTTCTTTGTTTTGTTTTTAATTTGACAGGATAGGAAGAAGAATTAAGACAGGAATGAAGCCCTTGTTCTCAAAGAGGTTCAACGACAAATGCTGTCATGTGTAATACAAGAGGGTAAGTGGTAAGTGAGCAGGCAGCGAAGGCGTGAATGTGAGCTAAGTCGGAGGCTTGGACTTGGAATTATCCAGACATAAAAGCTCTAAAAGCGAACCTGGGGCAATCCAGGGGAAGTTAGGGCAGAAAATGCTTCTAATAGTAGGTTTGTGGTTTCCTTCTGCCAACCACAGAGGGCTCACAATTTTCCCCACAGTAAGGTAAGGCCCAGAGATTCATGCAGTCACCAAAGTGTGGAGCTAGTACGGTCTTGGAGATCATGAGCCCTGATGTCCTCTTCCACCTCCAACTGAGGCCGAGATCAGGGAATGTTGACTTTCCCTGAGTCACATAGCTCTTTAGTGACAGAGCCAGGATAAGACACTCTTCAGGTCAAAGCCTACTGGTTTTTGGTGGAGGATTTCATGGGGCAGGTGGTACAGTCCCTGGGCCCCACCAGAACACACTGAATCTTCCATGTTGCTACTCCTATAAGGACTAGAGACCGGAATTCTCAGCTGCCATCTTTAGCGTCTTGGGTTGATGTTCCTGCCTCCTCCAAACTTACGAATCTGTGCACTGAGGCAGCTCACCTCTCTCTTTCCTCAGTCTTATTCCACATTCTCATCTCCTCCTAAACCCGTTTCTCTCATTTCCTTGGCCATTTCTTTTCAGACCTTCTTTAAACCTCAACCACCTCAGGGCTTCCTGCAGGAGATCCCACTTCCCTCATGCGCCCACTGACGAGTATTTCCTGAGTGCCTGTCAAGGCTCTGCTAGACCTACCTGTTCGTCTGGTACCTGCTGGGCCCCAGGGATGTGCTGGGTACTTGACACAGACCGAGCCTCAGTTCAGCCCCATGAGAGCTTTGCAGTGTGGGCGCTACAAACCCCATCTCACAGAGGGGGAAACTGAAGCTCAGCTGGGATCACTTGCATGAAGATCATACAGCTAGCACATGGGAGAGATGGATTTGACCATCGAAGTGGTCAAAAGGAGGGGCTAAGGGTCTATTAGAGCCGGAATGTCTGGATTCGAACTCCAGCTCTGCCACTGAGTATCTCCGCGACCCTGAGCAAACTGCCTGACGTTTCCATGTCTCGGAGAGGACATGGACTTGTGAGAGGGGGATCATGACAGGGTCGTGGTAAAGATTTAGAGAGAAAATAAATATAAAGCACTCAGAACATAGTGAGAACCCAATAAATAATAGCTACTGCTGTTGCTATGTTATTATTATCACTATTAGATATCAGGTTGTCTAATTCTCAAGACTACGTGCTTTCCACTAGCCATGGTTTCTCAAACTTGTCTCAAATAGCCTTCCTGGGCCAGGTTCTGTGGGAAACAGCCCCTGCAATGGAGAGCTGCTGCCGGGAGGTTGGTTGGTCTGAGGAACAACCCCTCTCAGGGAGTGAGGAAAGCAGGACTGGGCAGAAAGCTGTAGTGCAGTCCCTACCAGTTTCAGGAAGAGCTCCAGGGCTGAGCTGGCCTTTCCGAGTTGTCTCAGATGAGACCACAGAGTCCGAGCCTTTCTGTACCTCTCACTCCCAACCCCTTCTCCAGTGGAGGAGTCACTGGACACAGGCAGCCTCCAGGGTTAACCCGAGGAACCCTAAACTGGGTGAGGCAGCTCCCTCAAGGAGGACAATCCCCCCAAGAAAGAAGTAGCTACCAACACTCCCTGGCACTTGGGGACATGAGTGCCTTGTCTTGGGGGGCATCTGATCTGAGTGATGCACCATAGGAGCCACAACAAGCTGGAACAGCAGAAGGGTGAGTCTCCCCCGCCCCACAGCTGGATTTGTGTTAGTGTGGTTGCATTCATAGCGCCTGGAGAGCTAATAGGTCGCTCAGTCCCACCTTCGAACCACTATTGATCACAATCTCTGGGTAGGGGCCCCAGGATTCTTCAAGGTTAACAAGTACCCCGTGTGACATGTATGCACCCTAAAATTGGAGAACCAATGCCCTAAAGAGTCTTGAGGAACTGGCCTGGTCAAGTGCTTGTTTGACATGTCATTAAATTCTCATATTTTATCTTAAGAATTCACTCTTAATTTTGTATCCTCTTTGATGATATATTAGTGTTTATTTTAATGTAAGAATATCTTTCCCTCCTATGTTTAGAGAATACAGATCATCGTTATCTTCCCTGATGTGCTCCACCTAGGTCCAAGGATTACCCACACCCCAATTTGAGAAGCCCAGCTGTCTCTTGGTATTTTCACTACCTGTTGGGCATGCAAATATGTTAAGATGCAGCCTCTTCCCTTAAAGGCACTGGAAGCCTAGCAGAGAGGTAAGACACCACAGGTAACGTCTAGAGCTTTGATCTTTCCCCCCAGCCTTCTCTGCCTGCTGGATTCACCTGCTTTCTGGGAGCCGATGGCCGATGCTCTTATGGAGTTAGCAAACTTACTTTGCCTGGGACTGCTCCCTACCCCACCTACCCGCCCTCAATCAATTTCTTTCTCTCTGAGGGCAGTGTATGGCAGGTGAGTTTCTCCTCTGCCGGTGTTCTCTACTTTCTGGATCATTAAATTGCTCTCATCCAAATTCAGCAATCTATTTCATCTTCGATGTTTGGCTGTCTTGGAAACCCAAGAGCCCCTGCGGGAGTGGAAGGCCCAAGAGAACAGAATGATTTAGAACACCTCAAAACCAGGCCTCAACATTTCTCGTTCCCATTCCCAGAGGGGCCTTTGCAGTTGGAATCTCAAGCCAGAAAGTACTTTCAAAGTCGGAGGGCAAAGGGAAGGCAGGAGGGCGTGAAACGGGACAGGCACGATTTGGAATCTGTGAGAAGTAGCTTTCTCTCTCCAGGTGGGCTCGTTTCCAGGAAGCCCTATTAATAACACCGTTCACTGTGGTAACAGCTTTCATTTTGAGAAATCCCCAGGTCCTTTATGGGGAGAAATCATATCACCCGACAATGGACTGGATCTCCTGAACACAGTAAAGTTAACAGCTGCTAAACAGCTGCATTACTCTAGCGAGGGAAAAAGAGCTTTGGGGCCTTGGCAGAAGTTAGGGAAAGGAAACAGAGCCTCAACTCCTTTAATGGGAGGCAATCAGAATGCACCCAGGGTTCAAAGCAAGATTCCTGCCTCTTCTGCCTTCAGCAATCAGACATGTAATCAGAGGAAGAAACCAGGAGAGTCACATGGGAGCCAGAGCTGGTGTTGGCTGAGCATTTAGGTGCCAGGCACTGTGCTAAGCCATTTATAAGCATTATTTAATAGACTCCTCACACCTACTAGGTGATGTGGCTTCTAGATTTATTCCCACTTTCCAGAATCCTCTGAGAGCGGAGGGACCGGCGTCGGCTTACCCGGCAATTGTGTGGAGCCCAGGCTGGCTTCCCGAGTCACTCTAAACCAGGAAGTCTCAGAAACCCTCTCTCAACTTGGCTGACACGTAGGGGGCTTTGGAGCCACTTTGATTTGAAAATGGGATGGGTGTGCCTGTTTCAAAAGCTAAAGAGACTTCTCAGCTGGACAAGCCGTCAGGCAAAACGTGCAGTGCTTCTCCTTTCAGCCTGGGGTCGGGGCAGGGTGGGGGGTGAGGGGACGACGTGACCCCACGTTGGGCACACAGCCTGGCCTTCTCAAGGTGCTGGCCCTCAGTCCCTCTCTATGTCTAGGAACTCCCCCAGGGCCATACCAAGCACAGTGGAGCCATGTGCTGCTTGGGTCTGGCTCTCTGTGGATGATTTATGGGCCTCATATCCCTCTACCATCCCTAGGAAGGAGCGATTCTTCTTACTTATAGCCTGGCCTGGCTGGATCCTGTCAAAGAGCCTTGTAAACCCCCTTCAATGACAGTAATCCTCCCACCAAAAGGAAGCTGGGGTGGCAGGTATCTGAATGAGATCCAGTACCCGCGGGAAGCTTCTTCGCTGGTCCCAGTTAAGGACACTGCTGAATGTGAATGGGGCTGAAGGATGGAGAGAGGCAGGGAGAGTAGGAAGAAAAAGAGGAGATACAGAGGGCAGATAAAGGAAATTTAGGTGGGTGATTGTTTATGTGATGAAAGCATGCTCTTCCTGGGGACCAGGAACTCTTAGGTTTCCAAGACAGCCAAACACTAGAGACCATGTCTGGTTTTGCTCAGTCCTGTATCCTCAGCACCCAGCACAGTGCTTGATGCACAGGAGATCTTCCTAAGGACTTAGTGAGTGAGTACAGAGAACACGAGTCCTGGCACAGAAGATTTGCTAAGTAAAACCCTGTTGACTGACCACGTACACACATATGGTTAAACGTCATGTTAGAGGGGACGGGAGGGGACCCAGATTCCAGGACAGGGGCCCAGCAGATCTACCAAGGGAAGAAAGTATTAAGGGCCAACGGCCTGGGGGTGCACCCAGCCTGAGGGGGCCAGGATAAGGCCAGCACCTACTCCTGGGGCTTCGAGGTCAAGGTGGAAAATCGGAAGGGAAAGGAGCCTTCTGACAGGTAGCAGGAAGCCTGCAGCAGGTATTCAGCCTCTGGAGTAGAGGAGGAGTGGGGAACCAGTGGTTGAGGCAGGAACTCGTCCTTGCTTTCTCAGAATCTAACGTAAACCCAGGCACCCAACGGGTACTCGGCAGACATCTGAGTGAGTGAACAAGAACAAGACTTGGGGAGGAGAAGATCAACACAGGGGTTTAGGACTGCATCTGGGAAAAGACAGAGTGATGTGTGAGGTGGGTGCACAGGCTGAAAGGGGCAAACTGGACAGGCCAGGCCCTATCCGAAGACTTGGTGCCTCTAGGCAAATGGGAGTGAATGGGGCTTCTACTTTCACTCTAGAGCAGTGGTTCCGGACCAGGGCAGTTTTGACCCCCAGAAGACATGTGGCAATTCTGGAAATGTTTTGGGCTGTCATCACTGAGGAGGACTGCTCTAGTGGGTATAGCCACAGACTCTGGTAGACATCCTCTAACGCAGAGGGTAGACACCACAATGAAGAATTATCTGGCCCAAATGTGATGGCTGAGAAGCCCTGCTCTACAGCCCCATGGGAATACCACTGGCCCCACCCTGTTCCTGAATCCAAACCCTCACTGTAATGTCCTTTAGTCACCATGATTAGGATCACTACCAACACTCAAGATTTGTTGAGACTCGATATGCAAAAACAGACACCTGTCATCTTGACTTTTCCCCCTAAAACAGATGACAGTGGTTTGGGACTCAGAGGAGACCAACGGGAACATGAGACATCGTAGGGCACAGCTAGAGACCCACGGACCCAGGCACCACTGCTGCAGCCACAGGCGAGCTCTGTGCTGGTACTGCTCTCATCCTTCTGGAATGGATAAACTTGGTCCTTAGAACAGGAAGGGGTCATAGGAGCAAACAGTCTCACTGCCTCCTTCTACAAAGAAGCCCCAAGTGGGAAATGCTAAATCACTTGTGCAGGGTCACATGGCAAGTGAGTGGCAGGACCAGGCCTGGAACGCAGCTCTCCTGACGCTGGCCTGCCTCATGCTCTTTCTCTGAGAAAGCCTCTCGTGACATAAGTTTCCAAAAAGCACCTCCCGCAACCCTGAGCCACATGTGATACATGTAAATGGAGTCTTGCAAGCCTTTCAAACGTTCAGGTAATGAGGTGCAGCTCCCCTGAGGCCGACCATTGCTCAGGGAGCAGGAATCTAAGAGAAGGTTCTTGGGGGAGCCTGTGGCTTTGATGAGTAATTTACTTTGATAGAAAGGTAATTGCTTGAAGGTGTCTTTAAGCATTCGTGGGCGACCCCAAAGACCCAGAGTAAGACAACTTCATATAAATAATTAGGATATTTCTCCCTTGTTGTCCCAAGGAAAGGTGGTATTAAGAAATAAAAAGATTAATACCAAAATTAATATTTCTTCTCCCAACCCCAGGCCCTTGAGACTTATTTTGACAGAAAGCTGCTATTCATTTGCCCAAGAAGAACATGCCAGTGACTAGCTCATTTAAAGTGGAAATGAAAGAGCGCAGGCTTAGCTGGAGAAGTGGGACGATTTAACAAGTCACAGGGCAGTAAAATTCCCTCCGCCCCCACCCTCCCTCCACGTACTCATCCTTGAAGACTCTGTTCCTCCCTCCCCCACCCTCTAAGGCATTTCTCAGCCCCCTCCACAAGGAAGAACGAAATCTACACCACTCGATGACCCACACTGACCCTTAGCATCTCGGCACCGCAGTCACAGTACACATGTGACTGTGTACTGTCTGTTGTCTGTCTCCGTCCCCCCTGGCGGATCTGTGCCTGGCTCAGAGGCAGGCCTAAAACAGAAACTCAAAAAGCACTTGCTGATTTGCTGAAGTAAAATAAGAAGTGGTACCTCAGGGGAGGAGGTGCATACTGGAGGTGCAATGGGGTGTGTATTTGTGGGGGATGTGGAACTAAGTGCTGCTTTGACATTCAGATTCTACCAAAGAAAAGATGCTACAATGTCCTGATCCCTTGCTACTCACAAAGCACTATGGTCACAGATGTTGTCCTCCTGACAAGTCGGTAAGCAAAGTCGCATCATCTCCAGGTCCTTGATAAGGAAATGAGTACTCAGAGAGCCAGGCACCAAAGCACAGGCTTTCTTGATCCACCACGCTGTCTCATGCTACATAAGCAATATATTTCCTATGCTTCAGTAAAACTCTGATGAGGGAAGCCTCAGTGGCTCAGTCAGTTAACTGTCTGCCTTCAGCTCAGGTCATGATCCCAGTGTTCTGGGATTGAGCCCCACATCGGGCTCCTTGCTCAGTAGGGGTGGGGGGGGTCTGCTTGTCTTTCTCCCTTTCCATCTGCCTGCTGTTCTCTCTGTTCACACTCTCCTTCTCTTATAAATAAATAAATAAAATCTTAAAAAATAAAATAAAACCTAACCTCCTTGGCCTGGCAGGATTTGTTACATGACAGCTTCTGCTCATGTTTTCCCAACTAACACATACATTTAATGAAAGGAGCAATTATGTCACCAGAGCACTAGAAGCTTTTTTCCTAGGTCTACATAAATAAACAAACAAACAGCTACTTCAGTAAACAAGCTGATTTGACTTGTGGACTTCAGAGTCATGAAGTTATTTATTTGAAAAATTCCTCAAAGATAAAAATAAACTACATTCTGCTAAGCACTTAAGCAATGGGCTTTAGTTTTTATTCCCTGAAACCAGGTCTACCCCAGGAAACCTAGGGTTTTGCCATAATCACTGACAATAGGAGATGGCTTCATGTAAAGAAAACAACAGAGAAAAAACAGTGAGAGGAACAGGGTCATATGCTGCCACTTATCAGCGGATTTTTTAGCTCTCTTATCTGTAAAATGGGAATAATAACACTCGTCTGTATGAGGCCTATTCTGAGGACAGGACTTAAAGGCAGTTTTGTAAACTGCAAAGCAACACAGAGCCATCGGCTGATATGGTTGTGGAAATCCTGGCATGCTAGGCCCACTTGTGAGCACTTGATTTCAAAGAAGCTTTAATTATATACTTCGAAAAAGTTAAAAATAAAAACAGCCTCCCTGAATAGAGTACAATGATGGAGCTACTTACTAATGTCAGAATTCGAGTTCAGCCCGTCCCTTCTTCTCCCAGTGCCCGTCAGGGCTGAGAGGACCGTGTGATTTGTAGCGTAGTTAGTGTAACTCCAGACGTTATTCTTGGGCCTCACAAAGGCGTGAGCCTCGCTAACCTCCAGCCCACAGAGGCACATCCTAGGGATCCCATGCTTCTTGTGGGTATAATTAGGGACATTTTTAGCTCTCTAGAAATTTCTTCAAAGAACAAGATGTTCTCAAGAAATCCTAGACCACTATATAGGAAATATTGTGGAATTAAAAAAATTTTTTTTTTGTTCAAGTTAGGTCTTTATGGGGCCTAAAAAACCATCTCAAAAACTGTTTTCCAGAACACTATGTCTTTGAGATGTTAGTGGGGCATCCCACAAAAATGTTGTTAGTGGTCGGACAGGCCTGGGAAAGGCCCAGATGACAATGTGAACCTGTGATTGTAGGACCTGTCCCAGCATGTGCTGCCTCGACACATATAATCTGTCTCCAAAAGCAGACCTAACAGACAGAGGTGTTTATATATGTTCGAGAACCTGTAAGGTCTCAAGGAATCTGTTTTACAGAACAAACTTTCAGAACTCTGCTCCAAAAGTGGTTGTCATACCNCAGACCTAACAGACAGAGGTGTTTATATATGTTCGAGAACCTGTAAGGTCTCAAGGAATCTGGGAGCCTAGTTTTTTACAGAACAAACTTTCAGAACTCTGCTCCAAAAGTGGTTGTCATACCGTGCTCAGCGGAATCCCAAAGGTTCCTGGAGGAGGTCTGAAGAGCTACAGAGGGCTAGAGCTAAGGCCCCGCTGTGGTCTGAATGTTTGTATCCCTCCCAAATTCATGTTGAAACCCTAATGCCCAACAGGATGATAGAAGAAGGTAGGGCTTTTGTGAGATACTTAGGTCATGAGGGTGGAACTCTCATGGGTTCAGTATTCTCATCAAAGAGACCCTACAGATCCCCCTTGCCCCTGCTGCTACCATGTGAGGACACAAGGAGAAAGTGCATGCTGTTCATCAGGGAGAGGGCTCTCACCAGAACTTGACCATGCTGCTGCCTTGATCTTAGACTTCCAGCCTCTAGAACTGTGAGCAGTAAGTGTCTGTGGTGCACAGGCCACCCAGTCTGTGCTGTTTTGTTATAGCAGCCTGAAAGGATGAAGATAGCCCCTTTGTTTTTGCAGAACATCCCCCCTCCACCATGGAAAAACACTGCTGTAGGACAGACAAGGACATGAGACCCTGTAGTCAGCCTACACCTACGTGTCAATCTTCCCATGACAGCATTGCCTTCGCTGTCTGAACCAAGGGGTCCAGAGTACGGAATGACAAGATGAGGTCCAAACGCCACTTCACTCTTTCCTTGACCTTAGACAATGTGCTTGACCTCACCCAAGCTCTTCTCCTCAACTGTGCAAGGTCGATGGTGCTCATCTTGCAGACTATGCACTGGCATATGACTGGCACACAGCAGATGCTCTAGAAGCAACACCAGGACATCTGGAACGTTCTTTTGTTGCTTTTAGCTTTTACATAAAAAAAAAAAAATTCTCAGGGTGCCTGGGTGGCTCAGTCAGTTAAACATCTGCCTTCAGCTCAGGTCATGATCCCAGAGTCCTGGGATTGAGCCCCACATCGGGCTCCCTGCTCAGTGGGGAGTCTGCTTCTCCCTCTGCCCCTCCCTCTGTCCCTCTCCTTGCTCATGCTCTCTCTCTCTCTCATGTGCACGTGTTCTCTCTCTCTCTCTCAAATAAATAAAATCTTTAAAGAAAAATTCTCCGCTCACCATCAGGTATAGCCCTTTGCCTCCCACAATCTGTGTCACTCTACTGTGCCCATGTTAGCATTATGTCTCTCTATCCTGCTTTGGGATTTCTTCCTTAAAACATTTTGGCCAATTTTTCTTATTACATAGTGATACACATTCAATGCAGAAGATTTTAAATATTCAGACAAGAAGAAAAAAAAAGAAAAACAAAACAAAAAAACCCGCCCATAATTCCACCATCGGAATTATGCTGTTAATATGTTCCTTTTCAATTTCAACTCCTCTGAGATATGCCTCTGCAGCTTTCTGGGGTTATTATTTGCTGTGTTGTCAAACTTACATTTACCAAAATCACACATCCTTCTCCTTCTTCTTCTTTTGCATTAGTTAATTTGCATATTTTTTATCTCTAAAATAATACTAACGTGTATTTACATACCTGAATTCAAGCAATACATAAGCAAGGTGAACACAAATACAAGTCTTCCTTCCCTCCTTCCCCTCCCATCTCACTTGTCTCCTGAGGAAACCATTGTTAAATGTTGTGTTCACAGACGTTTTCCTATTTATTTCTATATTACAGTAGTTGATGTTTTAAAACATAAAAGATGGTCTTATACCTACTGTTTCCTTTTTCAACCCTCTTGAATCATCTTTTCAAAGTGTCTGGTCTTAAAACTAAATCCAGCATTTTCTCTAAAGTTTCTGAAATCGACTTTCTTAGAAGTCCAGAACAGTGCTTCTCTGCTGTGGTGTGTATAACCCACTTGGATACCTTATTTAAAAAGCGGATTCTGATTCTGTATGTCTGGGTGCGGCTGAGGTTCTGTGTTTCTAACCAGCTCATGCTCTCAGTCCACTTTGAGAAGCAAGACTCCAGCAAGACTCATATCTGCCAGCGTCTGCATTCTTTGCCTTGGCTTGCATGAACTTCAAGATGGCTGCCTCCTCCCACATACCCCGCACCCCTGCATCACCAGCTTTACTTGACTGGCCAGAATTAAGACCAATGCATGAGTCTCCCTCAAGATGTGATGATGTGGAGTTCCTGGGGATCTAGGTCCCACAATAAAAGACACTTCAGTGCAGCTCTTTTCTGCAGGGAAGAAACATCCAGAGGAGCAGAAGACATAATAGCCATAGTGCCAAACTCCCAAAAGTCATGACATGAATGCTTGACCAAAGAACATCCAAGGGGAGCAGAAGGGAGGAGGTTTTAACCTCAGCAGTGGAAAGAACCCCAAAGAGGCACAGGCAACATATAGATACCCCAATTAGCTGAAGCGGTCAAGTACGTTCTAGCAACTGAGTTGAGGTGGTGAGCAAAGCCTGGGGAATGGAGATGGGGGAGTGAGTGAAAGCATGCTGTCCCTGCCCTGTCATCAGCTATGTCCCTTTAGGAGACTCTCCTGTCGTTAGCTGCTGCACACACAGGGAGCCTTCCACAACACAGCCCATTCTAGACAGCATGGTTCTTAAACTACAGCCCCCCTGACACTCGTAGTGACCCCAGCACTGGGTTAAGTCGGCGGGGGGGAAGCACCTTAAAAGTCAATCAGATGGGGGCACCTGGGTGGCTCAGTGGGTTAAGCCTCTGCCTTCAGCTCAGGTCATGATCTCGGGGTCCTGGGATCGAGCCCCGTGTTGGGCTCTCTGCTCGGTGGGGAGCGTGCTTCCCCCTCTCTGCCTGCCTCTCTGCCTACTTATGATCTCCCTCTCTCTATGTCAAATAAAAAAATGAAATCCTTTAAAAAAAAGTTAATCAGATGGTCAGGCTTCTCATCAGTCTGGGAGGTTTAATGAGAATTTCCCTTTAGCCACTGTACTCTTGGAATCAAAGAGCTAGGATGTCTGCTGGGTTAATGATAGTACAACAGAACCCAGAAACCACATTCCTTATAGTTTCTACAGTTAAGCACACCATAGTTCATTTTGCTTCATTTTTTTAAGCTGTTGGCAACCAGAAAAATCCTCTGGGAAAAGCCCTTCCTTAATTGACCACCACATATCAAATTTTCTTTGCTGATATGAGAGATTTTTCTCTGTGATGTGTATATAATATGTACAAATATATAAGTAAACATCATTTCTCCCAAATAACTGAAACCTGCCCAAGAAAGCCAGGGGTCACTTATTTGCACAGTTTTCATCCAAATCCATCAGGATACCCAAAGCAAAGAATGCAAGGGCCAAGGGAATGAAATATTTATAATAAACTTTTCATGAATTTGACCTGCAGAAGAGTCATCAGAAAGACTTAGTGCTTTCCTAATCCAATCAGAAGAACGATCCTAGAACATGACTTTGGGGAGGGGGGAGCAAAGCAGAAGGGCTTGTGATTGAGAACAGTGTGTGACGGCATCAACTCTAAGATGCCTTCCTTTTGTGGGGTATTGCCAAGGAAAACATGATGGGGACATATGGCCAGACCATCCCAATCAGAGATTGTGTAAGTTCCAAAGCTGGGTGAAGGAAGTCAGGGAACGCCAACATCCAGGACCTCTGTTTTGCCGATCACGGTGTGCCCGCCATCTAGCACTGAGCTTCCCTAGAGTACGTACAGCACATGTTTCCCTCAAATGAGTGAGCAAATGGATACATGGATGAGGGAGTGAATGATCACTTCAAAATCAGTATCTCCCAGACCCCTTACTCAACTCCAGGTGTTTAGTAATTATTTCTACTTAGCTATCTCCCAGGTGCTTCAAATTCATCATATCTCAAATTCCGACTCATCACGCACCACTCCACCCCTGTAAACTGCTCCTTGGGGGCTCTGGAATTCCAACACCATCTCTGACTGTCTGAGCTGTTCTTTCTCACCTTCTTCATCTACAGAATTCCCAGTGCAAATGTTACCTCCTCTCTGATGCTTTCCCTGGACACTCCTCGCCCGCCCTTCCTCGCTGGCCTTTCTTATTTAAATATCGATTAGAGTCTGAGATGATGTGTGTCAAAGGCTTTTTACAGATGGTGGAGAGGAGACTGAGCCAAACACCAGGCAGCTGAGTTCTCTCCCAACTGAAACAAAGAAAACTCTTTTTGCTCTTTCATCTCCTTTCCCTTTCCTGTGTTTCTAGCTGCACTGAAACAGAATCCTATTCTGGGAAAGCAGAGATGGCCAAGAGCTCCAACCACTAACTCCAGACGTCATACGTTCAAGTCCTGACTTGTGCGGGAGTTTGAACTTAGCAATTACTTCGACTGCAGGCAGCTCAGCCTCATAGGAAGAGAAAGAGCCAGGAAAAGGGAGACGTTTTTTGGGGAAAACTCAGTTTCCGTGAACTGCCATGGGAAAGCAAGATTTAAAACTTCTGCTGACGTTCAGTGACAGCCCAGAGACTACAGGACGCCACATGCAATCATCTGACTGGTGTATTCAGCTTGCTGCAGAAAGGGGGGATGCAGCCCAGGGTTAGCTCAGGCTTGGGAGGGGCCTCATACAGGGTGTGCAAGCATGTTGGATGATTCTAAAGAGGCATCAGAGAAGCAGGGGCAGGTTCGGCAGTGGATACCCTCAAGAAGCTGGGACAATGAAATGAACGACCATCTTTATTTTGGGGTGGAAGGGTTAAAGAAGGGCTTGACTTGGCAATAGATTACAAAGCAGCACTGACTCGGAGGAGGGCGATGTCGGTCAGGGGAGGTGGTTGGTCGGTCACTATGGGGGTCATACACTGGCCATGCTTATGCCCTAATCACGGTCACAGAGAGGCTTGGCTTATGTCTTTTCACAGCATTGTATGTTTGTTGGGAATATCTCAGTCTGGTTGTCAGCAGGGCTGTTTTTCCTTTTCTCTGTCATTTCTATGAAGCTACCACTTACTGAATGCCAGGTGCTACCCTAATCGCTCGGTATACATAACTCATTTAGTTTTCATAACACAACTTTATGAGAGAGGTAGGTACTGCACCCATTTCACAGATGAAAATGGCTTAAGGATATAAATAATATTCCCACACTCAGATGCAGAATTTGAACTCAGGTCAGATCGACTCTAAAGCCTGTGCTCCTACCTTTTACATTGTCCTGTCTCCACTGCATCACTACCAGCATCTCCTCCATTCATTCACTTATTATTATTGTGCCCATGGTAGCCACTGGCCAAGACACTGGGGGCACAGGTACAAGATATGCTGCCTGCCCTCCTAGAGCTGAAAAAAGACTCTTGATTCTAGAGCTGAGCTATGCAATGTGGCAGCCACTAACTACATACAGTTCTTTAAATTTAGATTTAAAATCAATTAAATAAAATAAAACAACTCATTTCCCCAGTTGTACTAGCTACATTTCAAGGGCTGCATAACCACATGTGGCTAATGGCTACAAACCTTTCCATCACTGCTGAAAGTAATCATGGACAGTGCAGCTCTAGGAGAAATGGGTACCCCATCCCTCCTTGAGTCTAGCTTGAAAGGTTACACCTGCTTTTTAAGTGCTCTCCCTTTTGGTCTATTTCTAAGCTAGACAAAGAAACAACTACTACACCCTATCAAGAGCTGAAAGGTTTTTCTGACTCCCAGTGTCTGTTCTCGCTTTGCGGAGTCATGCCCACTCGCCTTGCAGTCACCACATGGTTTGGAGCTGTGATGACAGCAGAGTGAATGCCACCAAAGAGAGGACAAACCCCAGCACTACATTTTCCATACATCAACGGAACTGTCAGCCTGGCTCAGATTTCAGAATCGTTACTGCTCAGGAAGCTGTGAAAAGCGAAAAGAAACCTGCTTGATTTTTAGGCTCTGGAGGCAAGAAGAGAAAACATCTTTTGACTTGTAAACTGAACAAATTTGGATGTGGATGTCATCCCTGGCAGAGCTCCAACACAGCAGAGAACTCTGCTTACGAGCTGCTGGACAGGACTCCTTTGGATGGAGATGCAGGCACCTGTACCCTTAGTGAGGCCACTTCTGCCAGGAATCCACAGCCAGGTAGAGCCCAGAACCTCCTTACTCCTTCTGTTCTTCCTCCTCACTCCGAAAGCCTTTCCTAAGGACTAAGGGCAGGGCCAGAGTGAGGGGACAGAAAGACAGAGAAGACAAAATCTTTATTCTGGAGTGAAAAGTCTAGAAGGTGCCACTTATGGCAAAGAAACCACCTTGCGCTTGCCTGCCCATGGCCCCTTCCCAGGCAGGTAGCCTGCCCCTGGCTTCTGCTGAGGGGCAGGCCTTGGCGGCCAAGTTGTATACCACCTGACTCGGCCCTGCCTCAACCCACTTATTTTGACCAGCGACTTGACGGGAAAAGACGGGCTCAGCCAATCAGATTCTATCTCTGAGATGGACTCCAGAAGCAGGAAATGCCCCAATCAAGAAGAAGCCAAAGCTTGCAGAATGCCCTAGAGGCAAGACACTCAGGTAAAGACCTATTACGTCCAGCCTCGAATCCAGAACTTCCATGGTATATCCAGTCCAGTCCAAACCACGCTGGTTTGGCACCTGTCTCTGATTTCCATGCCAGCTTTATCATTAGGCATACACCCCATTCTCTGAGTGAGCTTGAATGTGTCCCTGTCCCTTATGTAACTCAGGGATGTTTTAACTCTGAAAGAGTGCCACTCAGTCTGTGACGGGACATGTTTCAGGTGAGTAACATGGAGGTAAAAGGGGAATGACGTTCCAAGTGCCCACTATGTGCCGGGCAGTGTCTGAGCTGCTCCCACAGAAGAGTGAAGACTTAGGGCTCGCAAGAGCCCTGCCACCTAGGTACAGTCACTGTCTTATTTCCCAGATGAGGAGCCAGGGTCTCCCAGATCAGCTTTCACTGCACCCCAGCTGTCCTTAGGGTGACAGCTTGTGAGAAGCTCCGTGACTTCCTGAACCTCAGTGTCTTTTCCTGGAAAACAGGAACAAAACTCCTGGCCAAAAGGAAGAGCGTGGAATCACTGAAATAAAGAATGTACCGCACTGAGCATGATGCTGACCAGGTACAGAAGGAGCTCAACCTCAGCCGGAAGTCCTCTCTCCTCCTTCATCATCTGTTGCTTTCGTGTGGCCTCCAGGAGCTGCCAGCCTCTGGCCTCCTGCCTCCTTCCTGCACCAGCCCGGCAACCTTAGTCACATTCTGGATCCAGTCCCAGGCTACTTGGCTGAGGCCTAGCGTTCACGGCACTTATTATTCCAGGCACCCTGTGATTTACTTTTCTAGTGAGTTAATTGCAAAATCCATATGGAGCAGAGAGAAAACATCAACCCAAGCTTGCCATGAAAAGCAGGGGAACAGAGGAAGCTTTCCATCTCAGCCCGTGCAGCCTGAAGAAGCAGCGGGGGGAGGAAGATGCAGCCGCACTTAGTGCACAGAGGGCCAGATCTGCCAAGCTCAGCGGAAGGCACATGGTGTTCAGAGCCCAGTTATTCCCCCTTTGTTTTTCAGCTCACCCCATTAGCAAATAAGCTTGAGAAACCTACAATGGGTATAAAGTGTAGGTTATCAAACCTCACTGTACATAAAAATAATAAGCACCAGGGAAATTTATTTAAAGTGCAGATTCCCAAGCATCTCTCTGCAGAGTTTATTCCACGAAGGCCGGGATGGGGCCCTGGGATTTATACCCGCATGTGCCTGATGCAGTAAAGAAACAGTGAGGTGAAGGAAAGCCTGGTGATTCTGGAGTTAAAAGGATTTAAGATGGGTTCTTGGTTCTCCCTCTACCAGCTATGTGTTCTTGGGCAAATCATTTTCTCTCTTTGGCCTCAGTGCTTTTATCTCCACAGTAAAAAAGTAAAAATGAGAGTATTATCCCACAGGACCATTGAGAAAAAAAGATAATAGATACCGAAAACCCTTAACACAAATCTTGGCACACTGAAGGCACTCAAAAAAAATTAAAGAAACAATCCCCCCCTTTTGTTTTTAACCTGAAGAAGGTTCTCTGAGTATCTTCATTTCTGAATATTAATACTTTTCAGTATCTGTTTACAATCTACCACTTCTAAAGCAGGGTCTTTGGGGGAAGCCAGTTCTTATTTTAAAAGCACTTTGAAGATGAAAAGGTATCAAATCCTCCAGAGACCTGGTTGGTGGAAGGTAAAACAAATGTTTATTTTAATTTGGTGAGTTATAATTTATTAAGGGCTTGTGGAAAATGGAAGTACTATTTATATTTTCACAAGGGACCTAACAGTTTTGAATAGTTTAGAGTTAATTTATTCATTTGTTCAAGACACAGTCACTGACCACCTGGGTGCCTAGCCAGACGAACGTGGGCCAACCCTCCGGGCACTCAGGGTCTGGACAATGACAGCAGTCCGGTAGGGACTACAGTCTGGGCTGCAGAAAGCCAGAGAACAGGGACTCCCCTCAGCCCGAGGAACTGGGTCTTGGGAAGCTGATCAGCAGGAAATGATTCTATTTTGAAAGCACGGAGATTGAAACAATTTAAAAAGCAATTCTGGTACCAATAGATGTGTAATTTGAGATCCGTGGAGGAAAGAACTATTCTCAGCATAACTCCCACCTCTAATTTATTAGATACTCTGGAGGGGTAGGAAGAGTACCTAAGTACTAAATTCTAAGAGTACTTAGACTCTGTCCTAAGCTTCAGGCCCTAATATCCAAGTGTGATAGGGACATCTTGACTTGGAGGTTCCAGAGGCTCTTCAAATTCAGCAATATCTAACACTCGGCTTCTTATCTTTGCCCACTAATGTGCTCCAGCACTTCCTTACTGCATCCACAATTACCCCAAGCAAAAACGGGGTCACCAGCCTCTAGCCAATTCTTCTCCCATAGGCGACGTTTATTTGGTCACCAAATCCTAGCAGTCCTTCCACCTATGTACCTCTCAAGTCTGTTCCTATGAGCACGACTCTGATTTTGTGTGCCACCATCTGTCGCTCTCCTTTGCATGGAACCCAAGGCGATCTTTCCAAAACACAAAGAGGGCGGAGCATGTCCTTTCTTAATGAAAGCCCTTCGAAGACTTTCCTTCCTTTGTAAAATAAGGTTCAAATACCTACAGGTGCTGCCCGAGGTCCTGCTTATCTGGACTTGCCTATTGTCACCCAAGCCACCCCCCATACACTTCAGCCGACACACAGTACATGCATGTATGAACACGCCATGCGTGCTGTGGCTAGACTACCTGCGCCCCCTACCTCCACCCTGGAAGATTCCAGGGAATGCCTCCCCCTTCTCAGATCTCACATCACAACTCCCTTTCCCTTCTCCAGCACACTCTCCACTTCTTCCAGCTGTTAGGTCCACCTACTAATCTCTTCTAATGGATGGAAACATCTCAAGGGCAGGTGTTCAACCATGTTCACATCCCAGCCCTTTTTATGCTCTGGTGCTTATGATCTGGTTGTCTTCTGTTTCTGGGCACATGGGAGGAGCACACATCCCTGTTTTCTTGCAGTTAGGTGAGGACATATGCCCAGGTCAGGCTCATGGGTTGTGAGAAGCAGCCACGAAGGCCACTGGCTCCAGAGAGTGCAGCTACAAGATGGTGGAGCCTTGATCAGCCTGGGTTTTGAAAGACGGTGTGGAGAAACCCTTCCTCCCACACCCCTGAAGCACGTTGAATACGTGCTTTCTCACAACATTAGAAAGAAACTCTGTTAAGCTACTGAGATACGAGGGTTGTTTGTTACTGCAACATAAATTAACCTCTACTGATTATTATAGAAATCTGATTTCTGTCTATGGTCACTAAAACAAGTGACCTGGAAACATCAGGTTCTCCATAAACATTTGATGGACAAATGAATGCAGGAATGGATGAATGAACAAAGCAGCCTAGGGAAAGGAACATGAGATCCAGAGTCAATAGAAAATAGCTTAGAATAACCGCCCCTGTACCTCCCTTGCCCCCACCATGGTGGACTGCTCTTCTTTATCTCTGTTTGACTCCAGAGGCAAGATTTAACCTGTGATTCCTCTCTCTGAAGTATCTCTGTATGGATGCCAAACAAAACTATAAGAGATCCTGGCTTATGTCTCAGTGTCTGGAGGAAAGACACCAGTGACATATTTTTGCCAGATTTCCACCAATCCATAATCCTACTATCTTTGAACTTCATGCTTCCAGGGTGACATCTGGATTTGGCTCCAAAGATGGGGATCCCTAAGCTCCCTAAACTAAAGGCTTCTAATTCTGACACCGAGCTCTCCCTGTACCCTACACGTCAACCAGTTAAAGAATGACCTCATTTGACCAATATCTTTTTATACATGGGGAAAATATTCAGTAATTATCCCTTAAGTCTTTCAACACATTTCTGTTAAGCACAAAAGCAGAGGCTGTGAGATTTGGACTGATTCTACATATTTTAAAAAGTAAACAAAAACCTAAAGAATGTCATTGGAAGGTCACAGTTTCCTGAAATTACTACTTAGCAAGAGGGTCAGGGAGCCGACACAAACATCTCCAAGGAGCATGTAGCTAATCAGATTAGAAAGATTAGCATGTCGGCAGTACTGAGGCTGGAGTGCAGTGGGGGGTGGGGGTGGGCGCAGCCCAGAAGACAGGGAGCTGAGGGAGGAGAGATGGTAGTCCTCAATCAGAGGAGCTGGTGGAGGAATTATCCTTGGCGATGTCTAGTTTGCCATCCACGTGGGCTCTTCAGATGCCAGCTGTACTATTTCCAAGGTAACTTGTGAGCACCGGCCCTGAACCCTGGAGGAAACATGGGGTACTGGACGCGGGATGGGCTTTGCAGCAGACAGACTCCTGTTTTTTGGTTTTTTTTTCAGACTCCTGTTTATACCCTCTTCCCTCACTTAGGAGCTCTGTGACTCCGGGTAAGCCCCTTGCCTTTGTGACATCCTTTGGCAGCATGTCCATCTGTATCCCCTAATCCCAAACACTTCTGTATCCCCCGGGCCTCATTCTACAGATGGGACTCAATCTGTGTGTGTTGAAGGAATGGATGAATAAGGTACTCTAGCTTGGTGAGTTTTTTTTTTTTTTTAAGTATTTTTTTTATTATAGANCTGTGTGTGTTGAAGGAATGGATGAATAAGGTACTCTAGCTTGGTGAGTTTTTTTTTTTTTTAAGTATTTTTTTTATTATAGAAAAATACATAACACAAAATTTACCACTGTAACCATTTTAAAGTTTATGATTNATCTCAGGGTCCTGGGATCGAGGCCCGCATCGGGCTCCCTGCTCGGCGGGGAGCCTGCTTCCCTCTCTCTCTGCCTGCCTCTCTGCCTCCTTGTGATCTCTCTCCCTCTGTGAAATAAATAAATAAAATCTTTAAAAAAAAAAAAGAAAAAAAAAGAAAAATACATAACACAAAATTTACCACTGTAACCATTTTAAAGTTTATGATTCAGTGGCATTTTGTACATTCCCAATGTTGTGTAACCATTATTACTATCCATTCTGGAAAATTTTATCAGCCTCCCCTCCAAGACCCTGTACCCTTTGAGCAGTTACTTCCTTTCCCCCCTCCTATGGGAAAGTCTATGGCAGTTTTAGCTAAATTCAATACTTTAAAATATTGCCGGGGTATTATTTTGGTGACAAAGTCAGCAGGGGTGGGTCAAGCAAGAATTTATTTGCTGAATACCCACCCCAGGCTCACTTCTACATGAGACACAGGTAGACACACAGCAACAGCTCTAACACGCATGTGTGAGGCTGCAATAGAGGCTGTGACCAGGGAATACTCGAACTGGAGTCTGAATCAACACAGAATGGTGAGAGATGAAGGGTCCCGGGGGATGCTGGGGATGGTGGGGGGGGGAAGGGTCCTCTGGATGCATAGAAACTTGGACTTGAATGGGGGTCTCCACCCTCTCTCCTGTGTAGTGCATCCTGCAGACACGCACAGGCCAGGGTCTGGGAGATACGCCACCCCTTCCCATCTGACGACTCTACAGTGGGAAGGCCCTGGCCCGGCTGCCATCGAGCCCCAGCTACAGAGAAGCCCGACTTGGAGGCAGGCGGCCATGGACAGTTAATGAGTGATTTATCGGTGCTGCTGCACACGCAGCTTCCCTGGGACCTGTTCCTAATTAACAACCACTAACTGGATGATGCCTCTCTCTTTCTTTTTTTTTTTAAATAAAAAAAGGCCCCAAAGCCTTTCTTCCCCATCTTTCTAGGAGGAAAGACTTCACCTTTGGCTGCTGGCTGATTCTAAACTACAGCAGGGATCTGCAGAAATCCCACCCACCCCCTCGCTCATGCGCAGACACACACGGACATACCCCACGTGGAGGTGAGCCTGTCCACTCCTGTTCACATGTTCCCCTCAGCTGGCGGCACGTTAATTCCTCTGCCAACACCATGACATCCATGTCACTGCACAGTTGTACTTACACACCATCGAGTAGATCTGTCCTTTTCACTTGCAATCCCACAGACACGCATTCCTGCCCCGCCCCCCACGCTCCAACCAGCCACTTAGCCGAGTCTTGAACACAGCACACACATGCATTCCGTGCTGTTAATGGCAAAGCCCCCTAGTCACCGTGTGGTCTCTGGCGAGAATCTTCTCTGTGGCTCCCACATCTCCAATGAAGGGGCTCACCCACTTAGATGAGGCCTAAAATTGGGTGTTCTGACACAGCTGGCTCAAGCTGTGAGGTTCTGTGTGCCAGGGAGAGGGAGGGAAGCTAGAGTCAGGCCTTATGAGCCCTAGAGTTGAGCGTGGATAGTTGCAACTGCCATATCATTCAGACTAAAATGGTTTCTCCTGTTTATCATTCCTAGGGCACGAAGAAGTTCCAAATTCACTTAGGAGCCAGCCTGCCAAGGGGCGGTGGGGTCAAAGGGCGTCAAGTGCCTAGCACCTCATAAACATCTGTCATGGATTGAATTAGCCTCCCCACCCAAACCAGAGAAGTTGAAGCCTGCTATAAACGGAATGTTTGTGTCCCCCCAAAATTCTTAGGTTGGAGTTCTAGCCTCCAATGAGATGGTTTGAGGGATGGGGCCTTTGGGAGGTAATTACGTCAGCAGCACTCATGAAGGGAATGAATGCCCTTATAAAATGGACCCCCGAGAGCTCCCTCACCCCTCTGCCTTGTGAGGACAGAGCAAGAAGGCACCATCCAGGAACTAGGAAACTGGCTCTAACAAGACACTTGAATGTGCTGGCGCCTTGGTCTTGGACTTCCCAGCCTCCAGAAATGTATGAAGTAAGTGTCTGTTGTGTGAGCCATCCAGTCTGGGGTATTTTGTGAGGGCAGCCTGAGCAGTCTAAGACAACGTCCTAACTCCTAGCACCTGAGGGTGTGACCTTACTTGGAAAGAGGGTCATTACAGATGGAATGAGTTAAGATGAGGCCTTCGGATGGCTTAGGCTGGGCCCCTAATTCGCCATGACCGGTCTTCTTGGCTGAAGATGGCCACGTGAAGACAGAGACGTATAGAGAGAATACCAGGTATCGGAGAAGACAGAGACTGCTATCCTGCTGTGGCAAGCCAAGGAGTGCCAAGGATTGCCAACAACCCATCAGAAACAAGAAGACGTTGGGAATGATTCCCTCGCACATTTCAGCGGGAACGCAGCTCTGTCAACACCCTGATCTCAGCCCTCTAGCCTCCAGGACCGTGAGGCAATGCGTTTCTGCTGTTTTAAGGCGCCCAGTTAGTGGTGTTTTGCTTCAACAGCCCTAGGAAACCAACAGAGCATCCGGTAAGTGTTTGAGCCCTCTCCTGTTTGCTTTCCGGACCTCAGTCTAGTCCTCCGAAACGTGGGCATGATCGTTCACCAGATGCTGTACAAACTCGTTCTAAGCGATCCCCATTTACCCAAGCTCATGGACCAGGCCCTGATTATACTGAAACAGAGGAATGAACTGTGGTCTTGCCTACAGCTACACAGATCTGTGAAGAGCTTGCTAGATAAATACAAAATGGACTACTGAAAGAAAAATAATGCCTCTGGCCAAGGCACCAACTTCAGCACGTCTTCAAATTCGTCTCCCTCCCCCAGTTAAGCAACGTTGCCCCTCTGAAGGGGATGGCAAGGTGAACCATCACTCCTACTTAAAGCTTCCACCCCAGTTTCAGACTATAAATACTGAGTTTCACTAAGACGTCGTTGTGGTGGAATACGAAGTTAATTGATTACGGGCAGCTCTTTTCCATATTAATTTGCCAACTGTGCAAGAATTAAGAAAAAAATAGATCCAGCTCACATCCCTCACCCCCAAAATAGATCGTCCCTCTTGGGGGATGCCAGGATGAGCTCACGTTGCTGGGGCCACGACAGCAGCTCCCAGGAACCACCACACTCTGCCGGGGCCTGGGTGTGGGCGGCCTGTGCTGCTCTGTGCTCTTGACCTCCTCCCGCCTCCACCCGTCTGTGAACATGCTTCATATTACTCCCAAAGCTGTCATGCTCTTTGGACTAAGACCAGTCTCCCCGACAGCTTGAAAAGTCATCTTTGTTACTGCCATGGGTAGCCACGTGTCAAAGAGGCCTGCAGCAAGGGAAACACACAGGTTTGAGAGTCAGCAGATCTGGGTTCGAATTCAGCCCCCACCACTTCTTACATAGGTGTCCTCAAGGGAAGTCACTTTACCTGTCCAGGCCTCTATTTCCTTATCTATCAAAAACAAAATGCCAACCTTGCAGAGATATTAAGAGGATGAAATGAGATTATGTAAAAAGGCTCATGTTTACATGAGCAATACCAAGTACTCCGTAAACAACTTGTATTATTTCTTGAGCGCGTATTTTTAAACAAGTATTTAATAGTACTTACTTCATGTAATTGTGCTGAGTATTGAATAATTTTCATTATTATCTTCCTGGGACTCTGAGATTTAGCATGGGCACAGGTCACTGAAGGCTCTGGAAGTAAGCTGCCCTTCTGGTATGGTGGGTCTGTTCCCTTGTCTTTTGATTTGGGACGAGAAAGAGAAACGGGAAAAGCAGTCCCTGGCAGCCAGGAACCAGCCTGGCTTTCTCCTGTTGAGCAATCTCACACACCCACTTCTGATGGGGACTCTGACTAGAACGGATAGGACAAAGGCAAGGCCACTCTTGAGATCATGCCTCTAACTCCCAGAAAAACAGAACACTGTCTAAACCAAACCACGAAATAACTGAGCGTCCCCCGTCCAGGATACTGCTGGTCACGGCTGCTGCTTTGGCAGTTACCACTTGAGCTGACTGAATTCCTTCTGGCTTCTACACAAGATTTAAGACACCGAGGCACAGAATTACCCCTCCCACCAGACAGTACCCAATCCGGAGCAAAGCGCCACTTCCTCGAACCCACCCTCAAATCACCTGACATGGGGCCAAACCCTGTAAAACCCCTCTAACACCCTCTGCTGGGCCGCCCAAAAGGCTCCCCAGGCTGTGCCTTTATTCTTACTGCAAAGAGTCCAGAAACCCCACTCAGCTACCAGGGAATTTCTGGTGGTCTCTGGCTGGAAGGCATTAAAGATATTTTGATATTTCCCTGCCCTAGTAGAGAGGCTGATATAGAGTCAAGGGGGTCTAGGACTTTTCAACACCTGACCACCAGGTAAAGCTTTCTCCCCTGGCCCCTCCCTCCCTTCCTTCCTTCATTCCTTCATTCCTTCCTTCCATCCTTCCTTCCTCTCTCTTTCTTCTTTCCTTTCTTCCTACCTTCCTTTTTTATTTTTTTTAAAGATTTTATTTATTTATTTGACAGAGAGAGATTACAAGTAGGCAGAAAGTCCCCTGGCCTATTTCTGAATCAAGCAGGCATCCTGGCCCCATAACCCCAGGCATTTATCCCCCCACTGGAATATCCTGAAAACAGTGTTCCAGGATGGGTAGGGGTGCGAGGCCACTGTGGTAGCCATTCTTCTTCCTGGGCTCCTGTCCAGCTCTCGCTGGATGGGTGCTCAGTGCCACAGAGGGTCTTGGGAATCATTTTATTCTGGCACAGTTTCTTCCCCTGGCCACACAGAGTCATTCCCAGCACTCACATCACACTCTGCAGGACACTGCCTGGGTCGGTGTCTCTCTTCCTTACACCATGAGCCTGAGTCGGAGCCCATGCCGGCTTCCCCACGGCGTTCGTAGGGTACCGGCAGGCCGCCCAGCACATGCTGCTGGGTGCTTAGAGGCATGCAGGTAGCTTCACCACGTCCACCCTCCCCACCCCCAGTTCATCCACCCAACTGCAGACCGAGGAGCCCTGGCCCCTGCCCCATTGTGATAGCATTTAGACACATGTCTCTTTCCCTGAGGAAGATCCATTGGCTCATTTTCTCTTCTTTTTTGCCCTAGTAGTCAGCTTTCTTTATCAAGCAAGGTCCCATAAAGTGGGTAATCACACTATGAGAGTTATGACATGCTAGAGAAAGAGTGAAGGGCTACAAAGCTGTCCTGGAAGTCCGCACCAGTGGTCTGCTAGGGTGACACATGAGTTACATGGGAGAGGCGTCCACGCGGCTCACGCAGGACAGTTAACACCAGGGGCTGAGACCTCCACCTTAGAAAGGTCTGCTTGCAAGACTGGCCCTTACGTGGCATCCGGGATTGGTAACCTTGGCAGGTAACAGGTTCTTACCTGACATTAAAGCTTCCTTAAATGGTAAGAGTGGCTTTCAGTGCCTAGATGCGTGGACAGATAATGGTTGCTTTCCTTCTGAGAGGCTGGAATCTGGGCACAAGCTAGGCAGAAGGCACCGACGTGGCCAGCTACCCAATAAAATCCCCGGGCGCAGGGTGTCTCGCGATTCTCGGTAGACTCTTTACACGTCATTACCACTCATTGTTGGGGGACTCAGGCCCATCCTGTGTGACTCTGCTGGGAGAGAAGGCTTGGAGGCTTGTGCCTGGTTTCCTCTTGACTTCTTCCTCAGCACCTTTTCCCTTTGTTGGTGTGCTTCGCATCCTTCTGCTGTAGTAAATCTTAGCCATGCTTCCCACTATATGCTCAGCCCTGTGAGTCCTTCTAGTGACTCACTGAGCTTTGGGCACTGCCCCCCCCACACACACATGGGCTCCAAGTTCAAAGGTCCACTGTCAGGGTTCAAAGTCAGGGTGTGGGCTCAGGTGCTGCGACCAGGAAGATAATGTGATAATTTATGAAATGCTGGGCATTAATGGACATTGTGAGCTATTACACACTCCCCAAATGTGAGTAATAATGGCCCAGTGCCACAGCAGATTTTTGAAGAGCTTTTAAAATCTAGCTGGGGGGGAAAATGACACAATATTTTTTCCAAATAAAATGCATCTTTCAGCACTGCTAACTCTAAGGCTGAGGTAATGAATGATCAAAAGTTGTAGATGCACATAGAAAGAAGGGTAAATCCTCTGGACTTGAGCAGTCTCTCTTTTTTTGCGACCAAGTGAGGCTACAGAAGCAGAGAGCTGCCGGGGGCACCTCACTTCTAATGTGCTGTCTACCTTCTGACTTAGCCCATTTGGTTCCTATCCAAGAGTTTCCTCTGCATTTTCACAGCCCACTTCACACCCAGGATGGCCACTCTCTCCTCCCTCTTCCATCCGTACAAGCAGCTAGAACGGCAAACACTCTCCCTTTGTTTATACCACACTTGAAACCCGGTTTGTTCCACACTATCATTTCCTTTTTGGAGGCACATTCAGAAAAGCAATTTGTTTTGTAGCTAAGGTCCGACAAAGCTGAGCACAGAAAACTCATTTAGGAGCCCGGCTGCTGAGTGGTAGTGGAGGGAAAAGTCCTCTTCATTGTTTGGAACATAAAGGATTTGCCTCCTTATTTGAAGGGAAGTTGCTTCCTGAACAGATCGCCTGGGCTGAGATCCTTCTCGCAGCGCAGCCTGGGAGCAACTGGCCAGAGGAAAATCAGGCCTTGGTAGCTGGGGAGTCATGGTTGGCAGAAGAGCCAGGCTGACCAGCCGCCAGTCCCCGTTATGGACGGCAGTGTGTGGGTGTGGGGTCAGAGGGGCCTGGGACTGGATTCCATCCCACCACTTCCAGTCCTGAGTGCTTCCAAAACAACAAGGAGACAGTTATCTACCCCCAACATTGTTGCAAATGTTCAACAAGGTGTGAAAACGCTCTGCAACGCCCTGGAGTGCTCCACAGTTAGCAACACCACCAGTGTGAGCTCACACAGCCCTTTCTGGCCGCCAGGCGCAATTCCACGCACCTTAACTCTCTGAGCTCATTTAATTCTCATAACCACTCTATGAGGCAGGCAGGAGAACGATTCCCATTGTGCAGGTGAGGACACCGAGGCACGGAGAGCTTTCGGAAGCTTGCTTGTGTAACACAGTGTGACGCAGCGAGGAAGTCAAAGGGCTGGGGCTTGAACCCAGGTGGTCTGTCTCCAGAGCCTGCATTTCCAAGTGTGAAACATCAAGGGTTTTGTTTCTGTTTTGTTATTTTGGAGGGGACAGTCTTGCATATCGGCACCTTTTTAACCCACAGAGTCATTGGCAGCCATTCATCCAGATAGTTTTGCCGTCCTCTCTCCAAGAAGCAACGGGCAGGGTTAACAGCTCTGGATTTCGACAGTCCTGTAACAACAGGACATTGTGACTTCAGCTTTGTGACTTCCCGCTGGCAAGTTCCTGAAGCTTTAGAAGGCCGTCTTTGTCAGCTTGGGCTGCCATACAAAATAGCACAGACCGGGTGGCTTAAATGACAGCAATGTTTCTGATAGCTGTGGAGGGTGCCAACGTGGTGAGGTTCTGGTAAGGGCCCNTGGTGAGGTTCTGGTGAGGGCCCCGCTCCTGGCTTGCCGAGGGCTGCCTTCCGGCTGCACGCTCACATGATCTCCCTCAGTGCATGGAGAGAACATCTCCCTCTTCCTGTGGAAGCACTAGTCCCATCACGAGGGTCTCACCTTCATGACCTCAGCTAAACCTAATTACCTCCCCAAAGCCCCATTTCCAGGTACTTTCGTAGTAGGGCTTGGAACCTCAACATACGAATTGTGGGCGGGACATTATTCCATCCCTAGTGGGGTCAGAGGCAATTTGCTCTCTTTGACCTCTCCCTCTTTTCTGTGGTTCCTTCTGACCTTCAGGAGAAAGGCGGAGCTCCTGAGCCAGTTGTTTTGAAATATCCTCCACCATGATGGAAGCTAGCTTTTCTCTCTGACCTCATCTCCTCTTGATTCCCATTGGCTTAACAAACCTTTTGCTGTTTCTTGAACAGTCCACACAGCTGCAAATCAGACCTGAGGCTTCTGGCTGCTAGTTTAGTCCTACTTTTTTTTCATCATTGCTTCTCTCTCACCGTCAGAAGAAGTTGGCCCTGCCACTTTGGGAAGAGTTTGGGGGAGGGTGTGGCCTTCTCTGAGACCTCTTCCCTAAAGAGGTATGTGGTGGGGTTTTCACAGAGACCAGTTCCGCATCCTGTGAGTGACCACTGTTAAGCTCTCTGCTCTATGCTTCATGCATCAGGCCCATGTGAACTCCCAGGAGCCCTTCCCCTGCTCTGTTCCACATGCTTCTCTCCAGCCCGAAGTCAAAGGAAAGAAAGCCATTTCTATACTGTGGTCCATCTGCCTGGCTTGATTAGTGTGTAACTGAATTTGTAATCAGGATCCTCAAGTTGGGGGAAGCCAAATTTTACTCGACATGCTAGTTGCCCACGGTGCTCATATCTGCCTGGGCTTCCTCTCCAGTTATCTCTGTGCTGAGCGGAGATCCAGCTGGTTCTGTGAATCCAAGGATGACCCTTCCAGCCCCCTGGAACTTCCTGAGTCAGCTCTTCCCAACTTTGAGCTTTTCCTGTGAAATCATGAGGCTCTGCAAAGTCTATACTCATTCTCAGTAAGGGAGCCCCCAAAATACAATGTCAACAGTTTTTGGACAACACTCTGACATCATGAACTGTGGAATCTTCAGGAGAAGATTCTTAAAGAGAATCTTGAAGGAGAGGAACTGACATGCACGAGGTCCTGCTACATGCCTGGTACCATTTTTTAAACTTATTTTTTTCTAACAACCTCCTCAATAAGAGAAACATTGTATGGGATGACCTCATACCGATGCTGTGTGTAAAGTAGAATTAAACTAAAAATTCATAAAATAACTGACCTTACTATGTGTCATGAACTCTTTTCTCCTCCTCTCTGTTCTCTTTGCTGTTATTATTCTAAATGATGGTGAGGAGTCCCACCTTTTATTTAAGGATCAGTCATGAGCCACAATTTGGAACACACTGTGCTGATTCCTTCACGCGCATAGTCACTTCGCAGGCTTGTTACAACTTCGGGAGTTCGGCACCCATTTGTTCCCATTTTGCAGATGAAGAAACCAAGGCTCAGTGAGATTCAGTAGGTTGCTCAAAACCATCCAATTGCTGAGTGGTGAAGCTGGGATTCTGAGTTCAACTCCAAAGACCATTCTCCTTCCAAGTTATCTTGCTGCCTGAGATTCCAAAAACCCCATCTGTCTGATGGGGAAACTGATGACCAAAGGGAGAAGTGACTGGTTCAAGGTCATACCAGGACTGGTGATAGAGCCTAAAACTGATACCAGATTTGTCCCCAGACTCCACGCTCCCTGGCACTGGAACTAGGTTCCTGTGGGCAGGGAGCTCTTTTCTCACCACCAACTACTCCTTAAGCCATTTTCCCCAGACAAAGCTGAAATTACTGATGGGGAAAAAAAGATGCCTGGAAAACATCTTGGTGGTAGGACGTTTGTCATTGTGCACATCATTGCTTCCACTGAATTGAAAATCGTGTTGGCTCAAATTGAAAGCAGAACTGTGGTTTGCCGAACCTCTCTGCACACAGCAGGTCCTAACCTAGTTTTGAGAATGCAATCTATCTT
>LNAC01000282.1:1596842-1617365 GCA_002007465.1 Ailurus styani
CACAGCCGGGGTTGGGGTGGGCGGTGGGAGCGTGTGGGGGGGTGGACTGGGGCACATTTTAACTGGGCCAGGACTTCTTAAAATCCTCTTACAAGGAACTCCCAAGAACAACAGTGTTAGTGGCTGTCAGATACTGGCTTCTAGATCACAGGCAGTTCTAGCAGATGTCATGTTAGGGAGAGGAGGCCCTGCTTCAGACTTCACCAAGACAGTCTGGGTAGAAGGAAGGGCTGGAATATGACTGAAGGAAAACTAAGATTATAACAACAACAACAACAACAAAAATGGTGCTAAGAGTCTCATGAGGGGGCAGGGCAAGGCTGGGAGTGGGGGTCCTTGTCCCCTTTTCTGTAACACTTATCATTTGGAAACATCCCACATCATGTAGCTTTCATACTTGTTGATCATCAGTCTCCTCACTGAGGAGTTGGTAGTTTTGCCTGTTTTGATCATGCTGGAACCCCAATATCTAAAACAGTGCCTGGCAATGTGGTAGGTGCTCAGCAAATCATTGGTAAGTGACAGGTGATCCTGCTAACTCTCCAGTCCTCCCCCTCCACACTGTCCCCACTTTCCCAGTTGCACCCCTATCTTCCAGGCTCATCGTCCACCTTCATGCCTTGTCAGAACACCCTTTCTTCTCCCCTTTTACCTATTAGTCTTTTCTACCCCTCAAAACGCAGGGGCCAGCACTTCTTCCATTAAACTTTCTCAGATACCTCTGGTTGGAATTTTTCTCATAACCCTCTATGATCCCTACTTTAAATGTCTTTTCTCCAGCATGTCACAATCTGAGAATGGCCTGGTTCGATCTCTAGCTCCAAATCAGCTCCAGCAGGCTGTGGATTCTGTGTCTTTCCTGCAAGCTTCCAATACTGATGAAGAACTATATGTTCTGGAAACAGCTAGAATCACCTCCCAGATTGATTTATACACATACACACACCTATACACTTGTGTGTGTGTGTGTGTGTGTGTGTGTGTGTGTATTACATGTTTAACTAATAAAAACATGTTTCTATAAAACAGAACAAACTGTGGAGGGCAGTGGTCAAGAAAGATAATGGGCACTGGGGAGAGGTAGATCTGGACTCAAACCCTGGCACCACCATTCACTAGCTGTGCAACCTTCAGCAAGTCACCCGGCCTCTCTGAATCTGTTTCCTTGGCTGGAAATTGAGGAAAGGTTGAGTCAATGGGCTTGATGTCTCTAAGGTGCTTCTAGATCCTCAATTCTCAGGCTCCCAGATTCTCTAATATGCCCTTTCTAATCTTTTTTTGGAACTTGGGGCCTTACAGCCCTCATTTTACTGCCCAGTCGGAGAGTCTAATCCCCAGTTCCTCTGCATTTCTGGGAGGGAGTGTGGACCAGCTCATGAGACAGAGGGAAGTCAAATGTGGATGTCTAATCCCTACTGAAGCCAAAGTGGCTCGGCTTCCTATCCTACAAGATGGCTGGGTAGCTGCTGTATTCTGGCCACTTAGGGAATTAATGATAGATATTCCTATAGATTTTTTAAACCACATCTCACGAGCATGGGGCCAGGGAGGGTAGAGGATAAATTGAGTTAAACTGGTAATGAGCTTCTTTTTCACTGTGCTTTGGAGATGCTCACCTAATCTTCTGACTCTGAATAAGCAATTTGGCTGCCTAATTAGGTTAACCAATAATTTCCCTTTTGACACCTAGGCTGCGTGATAATTTGGGGGTAACCGTGATTCTGTTTCATCATTTCTTTTCTGGATGCATTTCTCAGTTTGCCTCTGGGATTAAAGCACAGAGTAAATTCTCACTACTCCCGAGACCTACCATGCCATTTCACACATCTCTAAGCCCTGGCTTGTGCAATTCCCTCTGCTGGGAACACCTCTCTCAAAGCCCTGATGCTCAGTGAAATCGTACTTGGCCTTCAAGCCCAGGTGCATAACGTGAGGGGAAATAAGGAATGAGTCTCTGCACCCTCAGGGTAAAACCAATGGCTACTTTCACCGTCATTCCACAGCTCCTTGAAAAAATTAATATTAACAGCTAGCATCAATTAAGGACCAACACAGACCACACACTTCACAAATGTAGCATAGGCTCATAGCAAGGCGTCAAGGAAGGAAGATGATATGCTCTTTCTGAGTTTTTTTTTTCTTAATTATTATTGTGGTAAAACACATATGACCCTTTAAACCAGTGCTAAGCATACAACTCAGCGACATTAAGTACATTCACACTGCAGTATGGCCATCAGACTACTCCTCTGCAGAATTTTTGCAACATCCCTAACTGAGACTCTGCATCCATTAAACACCAACTCCCCATCCCCCTCCTCTCCATCCCTAGTAACCACGGCTGTGTTGTTTCAGAAATGAGGGAACCGCAGCTCGGGGAGGACAGGTGTCTCACCCAAGGTTTCAGAGCCGCACGTGGCACCGTGAGGTTGTGAGGCCAGGTCTCCTCATTCAACTCGAGAGCCGCTGCTCTTTTGACACCGCCACGGTGCCTGCTATCCCTCCACTCTAGTTAGAGACACAAGGATTTCTGTCATGTCTCCACCGCCCTGCTATTCATCCAGACTCCTGATTCTAGAGTAATGCCCAGAACACCGAGGGAGCTTGGAATAGATGGAGAACGAATGACAAGAGGAATCTACAACAGAGACGTCGTGTCAACTGGACCTGGTGGTTGGGAATGAAGCTCAGATCATAACTTTTGCTTTCTGAGAAAACACTTACTGAGCGCTGTGTGCCCAGCCTGATGCCGACTTCTTGTTGCCCCCTAGCTTGCTGGCTCCACCTCAGCAGGAGAGGCCCGAGGGCCAGCCCTGCCTGATGGCCCTGGGATAGAAGATTTGTGTTTCCGTTACCCAGTCAATCCTGTATTTATTTTGGATATTAAGCAGTGACATAAAAGCTGCTGACATTAACCTTCAGGGGCAGAAATTGGCTTTAATGGACCCCATAAAAGTTATTATTGATGGCAGCTGCGTGCACCATCACTGTGACCTCAGCAAAAGCCTCCACCGCTATCAATACTGTTGACAATTACTATTGACTAATGCAAGACTGGGCAGGGAGGCAGAATGGATGCTCCTTCCCGTGGCTGGAAGTCGCTGAGGGTTACTTTGCATTTCACCTTTGGTAAGGATCTCTGAGAACTTGGTCACACATTTGAGAGTCCAGCACTTACTGATTCAAATGGAGCTAGGCAAAGCACTCAGACTATAGGGTTGGAGTGATCTGACTTCCAACCCAAGCTTTGCTAACCTGCTGACTTAACCAGCTACATAGTCTCTGCCAGGTCAGTTGAGCTTTTTGGAGCCTCAGTTTTCCCATCTGGGAGATGGGAATGCCATGGCATCATCATGAGGATTAAAGGCAATCATACGTGAGCAGTGGCTTGACACGTGGTGGGCCCTCAGTGTGGCTCCCCGATACTTCCGAAAAGCGGCCACACGGTGAGGGGCTGGCCACTGCACCCAGTGTGACAGAGCCCTGTTCTGGTAGGAAGACCTGAGTTCTCATCAAAGAAGGAGAACTGGGGCTGGGGATGAATGCAAGACAAAGAGAGGAGGGCAGGGGAGGGAGATGGAGATGAGAGGGCCAGGGAGAAGGGAGGGAGAGCAGCCAGGACAGAACCAGACCCCTTGGTAGGGCCTGGCTCCAGCTCTTTCTGTCTTCACCTCCCGGGCCCCCAGCTGTAAGTTGGGGAGACAATGGTGTGAACAAGAGCGCAGTCGACCTCCTCCGCAGACAAGAGGGAGCCATTCCTATGGCGCATGCACTGTCAGTACGATTTCCTGTCACTATTTAGACCCAAGTAGAACCCAGCTGTGAGTGGAGCTTCCCACCTCGGGGCAGGTGGACAGGCACATGGGCACCTGTGGGTGTCTGGGCTTGGGGAGTCCCGGCCTGGAAGGGCTCTGGAGGCCAGGGGTCTTCGTTGGGTTCACCCGCCTACCTCCTTCACCTGGCTATATTCTCTGAGTACAGCGAGGCCTAAGTGCTACAGCCAGTGTCAAAACGGATGTTCAGAAGGGAAAGGTGGCCTGGCCAGGGGAAGCCGGCAGCCATTCCCCGGCCCTGTTATCAAAGGCTGAAGCTCTTCAGAGTCTTCCACTATGTCATTATCACCCAACAGAGGCTTAATTCAGCTGTAATTCAGCTCTCAGGGAATATACAATAATGTGGGCGGTGTGCACCTCACTCTGTCATGACTTTATGGAAAAATGATCATTTGTCACCATGGCAAGAAGCCTTCAAAAGAACAAACAACTTCAGCCCTTCTCTGCAGAAGGAATGCACTGTCACCAGGGCTACGAGAAGAAAGATTTTAGAGCCATGCAGTCCTGAGTTCAAATCCTGTCTTGCTAGCTGTGTGACTTTGGCAGGTATCATAACCCCTTGGCGCACAGTTTCCTTATTCTGTGCAAAGGGGATAATAAAACCTACTTCACAGGGATGTTGGGGGTGGGGGGAGATGAGATGTGAGAACTAGAGCACCGGCACTATGCCTGGGTCTGTCGCTCGGCAGCAGCTGCTCCCTGACAATGTTGCTACTATCCTCTCCTTGTGCACCTTCATCTGAATATAAGCACTTCAAGTCACAGAACCCCAGATTCCGAAGGGCCTGCAGGTCATCCAGCTCAGTTATTCCCCAAAGGTGTTCATCAGAACACTGAACCCATCAGATACTCTGAGAACAAAGGGTTCCATGCTCCATTCAACTGGGGGAATGCTGCATCTATCTCTCCTTGGTGATTTACCCATTAGCATGAACATTTTAATAGGTTAAACACTCTGACAAGTCCTGCAGTAAAGCAACTGGCTTAAATTCAATCAACATAGCGTTTCTTACACTATTTGACCACAGAGCGCTTTCCTCTTGACATCCCCTCCCCAATCTAAGCACTACTAACGTTCTCAGACATAGGAAATGCAGATTTGGTTGAAACTGCTTATTTTATATATGAGGATATGGAGGTCCAGAGAAAGGATCCGACTTATCCAGTGGCACACCCAGGTCAGTGATGGAACTGAGGTTTCCTGCCTCCCAATCAGAGACCATTTTCTCTATACAGGCCTTACACATCAAATCCCTGCTCTGGTTCAGGGCATGGTGGGAGTGGTGGGAGAAGTGGCTGCTGGGTTGACTTGGGCCTTGGTGAGAAGGCGGACGAAGGAGAGTAGGTGGCTTGTCATTGCAGAGAGGGGAATATCCCTCAGGTGCTCAGGTCACTGGCCCACTCACAGGGCTCGTTGAGGATCAAGGGATGTGCACAGGCTCCCTAGGAAAACCTTCAAGCTCTCCAAGAGAGGTGGTGGGATGGGTATTTGGAATTCTGCTGTACCGGACTCTAGGGAAATAAATTTCCCACCTGACCCTGACCTTATCTGGGCTTCTGCCTGACTCCAGATCTGGAATTGTGTTGTGCATAACCTAGCTAGAGCATCCTTTCCAAAAACTAAACTGCCTAAACCTTCACTTCTGATATGGTCGCCACCCTGACTCTGGGGAATCCTGGACAGTGATCACTAAGAGCCTGCATTTGGAGCTAGAAACCAGTAGGGGGCACCAGTGCCTGGCTTGGCCCAGTTTTCAATCACATTGTCCTTCTCACTCCGGTACGGGGAGTACCAACAGACTCCCTCAACAAACTTCTGAGAAACAAAAGCCCTCTCCTCCCCTGGGCAGAGGGGCTATCCCTGATCTCTGCCACCCTCCCCAAGACTTGGCTACCAGACCCAGCAGGTGGCTCCTCAGTTCTGTCCTGGGTCCACAGAGCTGCCCGGAGCGTGGCGGGGCACAAAGTCCCAGAGAAGGGAGATTGCCTGAGCAGTGCCCTGTAGGGCTGCCTCTAACCCAGAGCCCCTCAGACATCTGTCAACAAGGTCCCAAAAGGAAAGAGGAAAATTTAAAACCAGGTTCCCTTTCTTCCGCCTGAAAAAGGAGGCATGTGAACTATAGCTGCCTTCTTTTTCTCCACTGAGCATCACTCAGGCTTTGGAAAAAGGGCTGCAGAGGTGAGAGAGGGCTAGAGAGCCCAGAGCCTGTGTATCCCCAAATATGCAGCTGAGAACAAGAGACAGTGGGAGCAAACCCTCAAGTTTTGTGACCCCAATATGACCGATTGTTGAAGGCTGTGCTCTGACCAGCATAAGACCCTGGGGCAGGGCGCACCTGTGGCGACTGCCAGGACCGCGGAGCCCCTAGAGGCTGGAGATGGAGCAGGACTCAGGCAGGACCAGACACGGCTGACGCGCCGGACGACAAACCGCCGGGACCCGCTACCGCTGCTCCCCCATATAGAGGCACCCTGCAAGTAATCACCCCGTGCCTTGGGCACCCCCCGATCTGAAAACGAAGAACAGCGACCCAATCTCTGGCATGTCGCCAGTGGGTGGGTGTTTTGTGTGACTGCGCAGAGGCTCTGACTTCTGACCCTGAGAGCAAAGCAATCTTTCACCAATGTCACCAGAGCCCCAGCGACGGAGCAGGAAATCAATACTGTCATGAAAAGCCTGGCCTCGAAAGCCAGGCGCCTGGCACGGGCCACGCGGGCCACTCACCTGTCTCGGTGTTCTCGTGCTCTGTGTCGGTGAGCGTGAGGTTGGAGTTGGCCCGGCTGGACAGGCAGGAGCTGCGGCCCGACCGTGTGCTCCGGCCCCACAGCCGCACGGGGTGCTCCGGGGACAGCACGGTATCAGCCTCCGCGTCGGCATCGGAGCTGGCCCCCATGGAGTAGCCGCAGTGCGGGAGGCCTATGTCTGTCCGGTACAGGGTCCCGTGAGGGGGCGTCACCTCTCCCAGCCCCAGCTCCCGCAGGCTGAAGCTGGCTCCTGGGAGGAAACACAGGTCAGCTGGGTTAGGGTCATCCCACCAGAAACCTGACCCCTCAGCCCGGGCTCACTGTTGTCTTTGGAGCTGGCATGGTGTTCCCCGCACGGGCCTCTCCGCCAAAATGGCTCCTCTGCCCCTCCCCCATCAGCCCAACTCCTCCACAACCTTTAAGGCCCAACTCGCACAGCACCTTTGTGAAGTCGCCCCTAATACCTATACCCTGTGAGGCAGTCATTGCATCTTGCAGCCAAGCTCCCTCTGAGAGTCCTTGGCCCTAGGTGTCCCGCACGGTAGGCCCAGAGGTCTGACCCTTCCGCTGCTGCTGACCTCAACAGAGGCAGGGACCACGTCAGACTCATTCCTAAATCTCTCTGCCCAGCACTCAGTAGGGGATCAAGAGATGTCTGCTAAATTGATGCCTGGTTCGGGGAGGTCTTGGCAGAAAGCTGCACTCCTGAGGAGGGCAGACGTCTAGCTGAGGAGATGCTCATGGCTGTTCCGGGACCAGAAGGTCCTTTCTGGCCCAATCAGGGAAGCCTGGACCATGACAGAAGATGGGGACTGGCAGAGAAAAGTGGGCCTCACGCAGGTCTTGGGCTCTGCCTTTTGCTCCCTCATGCCACATGGGGCTCGGACTACGGTGGGAATCCGCAGACTCTGGAGTAATCCAGGAAGCCCAGCACACCGCCAGAGCTGGGTTGCTGAGAAGGCTGGAGGGCTCAGGAAGGCCTGGCGATGTCCAGGATGGAGGCCAGGGAACACGTGGGTGAGGGGAGTTCACTCGGAGATTCATTTTTGAGTAACATTTCCCCTTCCCTGGGAAACACAACGTCCATGTTACACGTGAGTGTTCATTCAATGTCTATTCAGTATTTCTAATATTCCCATGGGTATTTTGGGGATGAGAAAGAGGCAGTGGGCAAAGGCACCAAGAGCCATATCCCAATTAAACCAATGATCTGGGAAATGGCCTTCTAATCAGGTAGCACCCACATTCAAACCAATTCCAGCTGACTGTGGCCTTCGCCACCACACAGCAATGAGTAGGATGTGGTGCTGGACTTCACAGCCAAGTGGGGGAAATACAACCAAAACCACGACTAAAGGTCGAAGTCCAAAGTGGGGAGATCCATGGAGAATGCTCTGGGAAGACGGAGGCAGAGGGCGGGAGCTCGGGGAGAGATCTGATGATGCGCGGGAACTTGGAGAAAAGAGGAAGAAGAGATGTTTGAGCTTGGAATGATTTCTAAAACCATGGCCAGGGCTGAATAGGAAAGCCTGCAAATGCAAGTGAGCAGCTCTCCTCCCCTGGTCCAGGAGGGGACCTGCCAGAGAGGGAGGAGGGGAGCCAGCAGGGAGAGCTCTGACCACAGTCGTGGGCATCACTCTGCAAATCAGCTCTGTGCCCCTGAGGGTCCCAGGACAGGGGTGGACGTACCACCCATGCACATCTAGTTGTGCAATCTTGGTTGCTGCAATCACTTGAGCCTCAAAGTTCTTCTCTTTAAAATGGGGATGATAATCTAGGAATATCTGCTACCCTCACAGAATTTTGAAGGATCTAGGGAGGTAATGGGTGAGGAAGTACTTTGTCGGCTGCCATGGTCATGCCTGCCTGTGAGATGGGAATGCTTCTGACTTATTATTGATAAAGACAAGAGGAGGCTCCTCTGTGGAGATTCATGTGCTACAGTGACTCACAGGCCAAACGGGGCCGGTCAGGGCTGGCTGAGCTCTAGCAAGCATGGGCAGAAGAGAGCTGGAAGAAAGCTTTGACATTAGTTTGTCTCTTCCCTTCCTTGAGACCCAGAGAAGGCAATTCATGGTAGGCGATCTTTATGAAGCATCTTCTCCATCCCAGGCACTGTGTCAAGGGCTTTATTTACAATCCTCACTGATCCTCCTCAGCACACACTATTAGGAGGCATCGTCGGTAACCCACTGCCCAGGTGAAGAAGCTGAGGCTAGTAAAAAGGGCAAGTCCAGAATTCAAATCCAGATTTGTCGCTTGCCAGTCTGAGCTCTAAACCACAAGCGGGACACGAGCTAAAGACCCTTCCTCTTTCACGCCTGAGAGGTCAGGTCAGCTCTCATGTGGATTCGGTGCTATAGAAGAGTCCAGGTGGGTGTCAGGCTCTGTGAGGGGGTGTGTGTATGTGAGACCAGTTCCTCTTACCTCCGGGATCTGGGGTAAATGATTCAGCTTGGCGTTGTTGTAAGGATTAAAGAACAATGCCAAAACATATCTAAACTACACAGCACACGGCCTGGCTAATCCTGGCTGGAGAGGGAGCAGGTAGGGCAGAACTGACCATTGGTAGTAGCCTGGCAGGCCTCACAGAAGGCTCACAGCTCTTGAGGCAGAACAGGAAATCACTGACGCACCAGGGTAGGGAAGGAATACCATGGCACGCGTGGGGATGATGAGTAGGTCTGCAGGGCTGGAGCACTGGTGGAAGGGTGTGGAGAGGCAGGGGATGAGAGAGTCTGGGGAGAAAAACGGATCTGGCGCAAGTCCCTTATGCCAGGTAAAGGAGATCAGATTGAGGGCAATGGGGAGTCATTCCTGACTTTACTCTAACTGCAGTGCACAGAATGGCCCCAAGGCGGCAGCACCAGGTGAAAGGGGCTGTGGTCAACCCTCCCGGAGAGACGACAGTGGCCTGAACTGGGACAGTTGCCGCGTGGGTGAAGAAAAGGGATTTCGGACAGGCTTTGGTGACGACTATATCCGGAAGTGAAGGAGAGGAGACAGGTGCCAGGATGTTAGGTCTGTCTCAGGAAGTCTTCCTGCCAAAGTTAGGACAATGCTTGCGGCAAAGAAGGTGATTTTTTGGGTGAATGGATACATATCTGACAAGTAACAAAACCAACAGCTGACTGACGCTGCACTTGAGGTTAGTTTGCTCACCACTTCCAACACGCCGCTCTTCAGCAGCGGGAGACGACTCAAGCCCGTCTCACAGGTGAGGACTGAGGCCGAGGAGAGCCTGTGGGGGCGCCGAGCTCAACCCCAGCTCCTAACCACCTCTTCAGGCCAACGGACCGGGTGAGCATGAAGATGAGCAAGCTAAGACTGAGTTACAGGCAGGCTCCGACCAGACCCAGGGGCCGAAAGAGCCGAGGCCGGCGTCGCGCTGCGTCCCGCCCACCTGCGCACGCGCCCACGCACCCAGGTGCGCACAGCCGCCGGCCCCGCCCCCGCCGCCCTCACCTGCGCGGCAGAACTCCTCGGCCTCCTGTGGCACCAAGTCCTTGACGCGGCCGCCGTAGGCCAGGCGGGGGTCCTGGTCGTAGGCCTTCAGGGTCTCGCTGGAGCTGTAGGACTTCTGCGGAGCCTTGCCCTCCTCGCTGTCCGCGGACGAGCTGGTGTAGCGGCGCTCGGCGTCGCGCCGCCGGGTCAGCGAGCGGTACGGCTTTCTCTCCTTCACGTCCATGGCCTCCGGCCCGCGCTCCTCCACATCCACCAACAGGGTCCTTGCGGCACTCAGGGCCGAGGGGTCTGGAGCCAGGGAACCAAAGAAAGGGCAGAAACTGCGTAAGCTCAGGCCCCAGGAGGCAAAGGCGATGCCCGGGTCTGTCCCGCACCTGATTGGCCCTGCAAGGCGGTGGAGGACGGACTTCAGACTTGGAGAGGGGAGGGCACGGTTCCACCGCCTCACCCATGTTAGTGGTAGGCACCTGCACCCGGGGCCTCTGATGATCAATCCAGTCGCCTTCTGCCGCTCGCCTGTCCACCACGAAGATGCGTCAGCCTTTCTTCCAGCGATGGGTATCAAGTAAGTTGACCACAAAGACCCAGAGGACACTGATGTCCATAATCCCTCCACACAGGAATCATGTGTTTGTTCTCATCATGTCCCCAACTGGGACAGGGCCTGACACAGAGGTTCCTTAAGAATTTGTGAAATGAGTGACCACACTCAAGCGCTGGGGTAAGCACTAAGCATATATCTCTTCCCTCCCAAGACCCCAAAGGCCTTCTCCAGGGCAAGTGTCAGCCTGCACTCCACAGCAAACTCTGTTCATCTCATTAAAGAGCTCTCTAGACCCCTCAGATGGGCTCATATGTCCTAACCTGGAAAGCTGCATCACTTTACTCAGCCAAAGAATGGTCTGAGGTTATCACTTGGTGTCTTTGGGATTTATCATGGATCCCCAGTGTCTAGTGTAGACTTCCTTCTATGTGTTTTCCATGATATCCAAAGAGTGCAAACATTTATGATTTTATTGGTGCCCCATAATAAGCATAAAACATATAAGACAAGTATTTTCACTCCCACGTTATACACGGGGCAACACCCACCCAGAGCCAAGGCCACATTAGTTGACCGACCATGCCTTGGGGTTGCAACTAGAGCCAATCAAGATGCGTAGGTGATACTTTTTGGGACCTAGTTCTCAAAATACCCCTGGAAATTAGTTCTGGGACAAAGAGCCTAAGCTAGGATACACAGAAATCAAATCATCTTACTGGGGCCCAAACCTAGGGTTCTGAGCTCTGATTTCTTAACATTCAGCCTCCTGGCACTGGCTGACAAGATGACAGGAGGTCCTCTCAGTGCCTGAGGGGCAGGGCTGGATGGAAGACCAGTGATAATACGTTCTATGCCAGGGTGTGTAAAACCTTTTTGCCTGCAATCCATAGTTTGAAAAGCATCTTACATCGTGACTGGATACATATATTTATGTACGTGAATACATGCGTTTATATGTATAAAATTGAATTAAGATTCACAAAACCGAAGTTACTGCATGATGAACAATGTATTCTGATTATTTCCTATTTCATTCTCTTTTGCTTTTTTTAAAAGGCTGATTATAACTCCCTAAACTGACCCAATACTAGCTTTTGACCCAAAGCACTGCTCTGGTCTAATTTGGATGAGGATGTATGGTGATGTCACCTAGCCTCTGTGCCCTCTGCCCCTTCACCTCCAACCCATCCCCCCGAATGACAATAATGGTAATGATAAAATAGAGTAAGCACTGAAGTAATGTTAGCCATTGTTAATACCAGTGACTAATAACTCGTAATATTAATAATGGTTTCACAATAAGAGCAAATACACTGTTATTAGTAGTAGCTAATACTTACTGAGTATTTACTTTCATTAATGTTATATGTGATAATATTTTAATCCTTACTTCAATTCTGTAATATAGGTACTATGATTATCCACAAATTACAGATGGGAAATTGTGAGGTTAAGTATACTGCCCAATGTTACATGGCTCTTAATTGGTGGAGCCAGCATCCTGACCCAGGGGTTGAACTTGGCACATGGGTACAACCACTAGATGATATTGGCTCTGTAGGCTGTGTCAGATAAATGTCCTGTGCTCAGATCATTCCAGTACCCTGCTTACACCTCCGCAGCAGTTCTGTGGAGGCTCCAGGATAAACTCCAGTCTCTTGGTTAAAATGGAAGGCTATTCTTTGATCTGGCCCAACTCACTTCCTTCTCAGTGAGCCACTTGCAACTTTCCTGGACATTAATTCTGTGGCCTCTCTACCTCTGTGCACGTTGATTTATCATCGTACATCCAGCTAATGGGATGGTCTGTGTCCATGTCTGCCTCTGCCCTCGACTGCAGTTCCTTGAGGACAGGCCTGGCATCCACAGCGCTCATGAAATATGTGCTGAGTGAATGAAAGAATACAATTATGACAACTGCTATTTTGCTTACCAATTGTCAAGGTACAAAATATTGGTAATTTGATTTAGGTATATCTAAAATTGAATTGAAGGCATTGCTTAGATGCATTCTTTTAAAATTTCAAAGGAAGCCTGCATTTGAAGTATGTGTCCACCATTTATTTACTAGCGGTGTGACCCAGGACAAGCTATCTGACCTCTCTGTGCTTCAGTTTCCTCATCTATAAGACAGTAGTACCAACCTCTTAGGGTTTTTCTGAGGATGAAATGAGTTATTACACATCCCCGGTAGATATTGTCGCTAATACATAATGGGTGCTCAATAAATGTTAGCTATTATTATCATCAGAAAAAACCCACATTTTATTTTTAAAAGGGCCACTTTAGAAGGCTCCAGCTAAGTGTCAGTTATAATTGGAGAAGAAGCATCCCCTTGGATACATATGTTAATAAGGCCGAGACACATTTTAGACTGTTAAATTGGTGGACGACTATGTCTTCTTATCAGTGTGAGCCTGTTGACCGAAGGCACTGGCTTCAAGGCAAAGGCTCAGGAACTACAAATTATTAAGAACACAGCCCTGAAACCCACAGCTTCCCTGTCACAAAGCAGAGGCAAGGAGAGCACATGCCTTGCTCCCATTCTCTCTCTCTCTCTCTCTCTCTCTCTCTCTTTTTCTATTTTAGGCTTAATATAGTAATTCAGTAGATAATATATATTTTTTTTAAGAGAAGGAGGTCGGTCATGGTTCACACTGGGCTTGGCATTTAATAGAGGAGGAAGAGGCCAGGATGCAAGAAGTGACAGTGGAGAGGAGCTCCCCTCAGAACGAGGGTCCATAGTCCAGTGAAGCAGAGACCTGGCGGGAGGATGGAGGAATGAGGGCCTGGCTGGGAGCCACCCACTGCGACCCTCCTCCACAGGCTGGGCAGCAGAGGCACCCCATAAACATGTCAGTCCCTCCTTACCCTGCTGACCAGAGCTTCCTACCACCCCTAAGTCCATTAGCCTGACCTTCCCGACCCTTCCTCTGCTCCTTCTCACAGCCTGCAGAGTCCCTAGCTTCTCCCAGAAGCACACCCTCTGTTTCTGTCCTTCAGACCTGCCAGCCATTTCTCAGACACCCTCCATCTGGTCTGTCTTTGAGCCTCCACATCCCTGTTTCACTGGGTTCACCTGAGGGCAGCACCTGACGGAGATGGGGCCGGAGGGGGGAGGCGAGAGGGGGCAGTGCTGCTTCCCTGCTCTCTCCCTGCATTGTAGTCCTTTGTCTGCTCATCAGATGCCAGGTGCCTCCTCTTCCAGGCCTCCCTCTTTCAATAGCCTTCCCTGCCCTTACCTGTCCAGGTCTGGGGAGGGGGTGGGGGGCAGTGGTGGTCCCCGTTTCCTGCCGCCACTAGACCTTGGGTGTCTCACCATCGTGGCTGGCTCTCCTCACCTGCCCACACCTCAGTCCTTTCATTAAAGTGTGTTCATTTAAAGCATCTGGAGCGAATCTTGTTTCCTGGGGGATCCTGACCCCTGGCTACCTGGTTGACTTTCAGTAATCATCGGGACCATCCTCATCAAAGTAATAAACCCACAGCTCCCACTTCCTTAGGGCTTAACTGTAGGCCAGACACTGGGTGAGGTGCTCATGTTAGGTGATCTCATTGAGTTCCCACCATCCCACTCGGTAGTGGTCCCTCTTAACGATAAAGAGAACTCGAGACTTAGAGAAGTTAAGTAACTGGCTTAAAATCACATCGTCAAGAAGTGGGTCAAGGGCTGGATCCATCTGTCTCCAGACCTTCCTTCCCACAGCCCTCCACCATGCACAGTAATGGAACAAGCTCCACCGTCCTTCTCCAGACAACCCCTGGCTATGGGGCTCTGACAAGTTAGGAGTTGGCTTTGTTAGATGCTTCCTAAACTATAATGTTCCTTCTATCTGTAAGGGATTGGAGAAGGACTACTCTCAGTACCATCATCGTCCTCCTTATCGACCTGTTGTTATTTCTGACCCACAAATACTGTAACCATATACACGTAACATGCATGAGACTGGCCTGCTCCCGAGGCGCAGCTGGCTGAAACTCTTCTCTGGGTGAAACCTGAGCTCCATGAAGGCACCTTCAGAGAGGACTTCCAGACAGACCTGTGCTGGGCACTGGGCCTGAAGATGAGCAGGACGGGAGCTCTCTCTCTGGGGCGTCAGCCACAGGGGCGCAACCATGGGTGCTTTGATGAGCATGGCCTGCGGTCCTACACCTTCCTCCTGATGTGGACACGGATGTCATTCTTGGCCCCTGTCTGGGGAAGGAGAGTGGACCCCAGGGAGCAGAAGGGAAGAACCATGGCTTCCTCGAGCCCTGGACGCAATGCCTTCCCCACAGCCCCAGAAGAGCTCTGGTCATTTATCATTTCAGAGAGCAGGCTACACGCCCAGGGCAGTTGGTCACGTTCACATAGTCGGTAGGTAACTCTAAAATCTACATTTTAGGCTTTTTTCTTTTACACGGAGCTGGGCTACGATAGACCTAGAAGGTTTGAACAGGTCTGTGAATATAGGGAGACCTGGGAGACCCGGGATGGGGATGGTGATCGGGGGATGATCTCAGATAGGAAAAGAGGTCCTTACAATAAAACCACCACCATTGATCAAACCCCTACCCGTGTGCTGGCTGTTTTGTACATACTATTCCTAATTCCTACAACAATTATCTGGGTTAGATAGATCCTCTTGTATATTTTCTCTTATTTACTCGTATTATACAAATGAGGTAATGAGCTTAAAGAGATTAAGGGACTTGCTCTAGACCCCGTGACTTCCAAATGTCAGGGCCTAGATTTGAACAGGAAGAAAAGGTTTAAGCCTCATGAAAGGTATTGTACACCTCGTACCATAGGTTGATTTGGCTAAGTTCCTTTTCTGTCCTAAGTGCTGCAGAAGATGTGCAGAGGTAACATACCAGACTCCCTTGTTCCCTCCTTCCCTTGCCCCCTTCTCCCACCCCGCCTCTTCTCTCCAACACTGAGTTCCCACCCTGCTGTGCTAAGCCTTGTGTGAGGCATCAGCGGATGAGACAAATGAGCTTCCTACCTCTTGGAGCTTCTAGAACATGGGCAAGTCAGACACGGAGAGAGACAGGGGAAGGACCACAGGGGCCCCTAATCCAGGCCAGATGGGCCAAAGGTGGAGAGAAAATCTGGGACCACTGGCCAGAGAAAGTGACATCTTAACTATGACCCAAAAATGTCAAGTAGAAGTGAGCTAGGCCAGACTGTTTGGAGGAAAGGGGAGAAAAGAAATCTAGATTTGACTTTCCATTTTCTCTGACCTACAGTAAAAATATGTTTCACCATCTAGAAAATACGTACTTCTACAGATTTCTAACTAAAACAAGCATTTTAGAAACTATGCCTAACCATTCCTTAAGGGTAGCACCTGACACTCTCTACTTTATCCTACTTCACTAAAATAGGGTTATGGATGGGTTGCCAACCTCTAGTTTGTAAAGCACCATTCTGCTCAAAGCTTGGACGGAAGTTGGAGGTGCAAGAGAACTGGGACCAGGGAGAGACCCAGTTATTCCCCTAAATCCAGCCTTGAGGGAGAGAGAAGGGCTGCCAAGAAAGCCTGGGAGGGGAGGACTGAGCACCACTGCCTGCACTTGTGGCAGAGAGTCTGGATGGGAGGTCCCGGGGAGCATGTCCTCCAGCCGGGTTTCAGAGGCCAGGATGGGGCCGGGGGGGTGGAGCAGGCCTGGAAGAATGGCACAGGCGTTGGGCCTGCGAGACAAGGGGAGATGGGGGAAAACAAAGCTTTTGGTGTACGGGGAGAAACTCAATAAGCAAAGTTGGGCTCGTCACGTGGGCTCCAGCAATATTTATGAGGGGCAGGGGCCCAGAGCACTGGCAGGGAGACTGCAACAGACGAATAGCACTGCAGAGTGACCTCCGCCCCCGCCCAAGCCCTCGGGGGAAACAGGGCTGTTACCACCCTGGGTTTCCTCTCCACCTAGAAACAGCCAGAGACGAACCAGGAAATTGACTGAATTCCTACTGGACTGAAGTTTTATAAGTTTTCCTGAACATAAGCCCATGGTGATATTTTTAGTTCTTTGTGTGTCAAGAAGGGCCCATAAATATTTCAGAGCGAAAACGTGTTCTACAAAATAGAAGTCCCGGGCATTATCTGTTCGCGTATGTGTGCATAAAATCATCATAAATCCTTACTTTCCTTAGTCCTTCAGAGTTTGGTCTTGCAACGCCTTTGTTTTAAACTCCAGCGACGTGTGTGATATGAAGGTGGACGCCAGAGGTTGGGGGGACATCTATGTGGTGTGGGGCTATGTGCACACCAGAGGACAAGGCACGATCATCCCCTTTACAGACTGGGAAACTGGAGCTCAGAGTAGCAGAGCGATGCCCAAGTTCATATAATATGCCAAGACTGGAGTCTGGCAGCCCTGGTTCCAGGTCTGTGCTCTCTGTTTTGGTACCCAGAGCACATTTCTCTGGCCCTGTCGCTTTAGGGAAGATCTTGCTCTTCAAAACAGTGACAGTGATTACATTAATGGTGGCTCAGGGCAAGGTCTTCATAGCATGACCTCATTTTATCCTCACCATACCCCCCAAACCACCCTACTTTACACATGAGAAACCCGGGGCTCCGAGAGGTGAGGTGCCTTGCCCAGAGGGCCACAGCAAGGAGGAAAACAGGGCCAGGATTCATACCTGGGTCTATGGGATCCCAGGGCTCAAGCCGTCAGTCGTAATCTCTACAGCTTCCCACGCAGGTCATCCCTTATTTCAATTTCTTTAGATGTTTTATTTGCTTTTTCACTGTGTTTTGTTAGCAGTATTAATTCCTTTGATGAAGCCAGTTAGCACCTAACCTGGACTTTTTGGGAGGATTGCTTTTCTACCTCCTCAAAGTGGCCCCACACAATGCTGTGGGCCCCCCCAAAAAAAGGGCTTTCTTGGGAACCTGATGGAGCGTGGCTGTGTGCCCAGCTCAGCTACTGCGACATCCCTAATCAGCGGCTGGCAAGCAGGTGATAGATGGCACCACTGCCTACACGTGCCATCTCGCTCCTCTGTTTGAGGGCCTGTCATAGGCCGGGTATCAAAGGGCAGGGGGCTGCTGTATGGGCACCATCCTCCGATCCTGAGCTCAGAAAGCTCCCACCAGAGCTGCCTAGATCCCCCAAAAAGGGCTGAGTATGCACAGAACCTGGGACACAATAGGCCCTCAACCCACAGGAGGGAGTATAAGGGATGTGTTTTCCAGATCCTTCTACCCAGATTCTTCCCCTCCCTGAAGCTACTTACCAGCCAATGGTTCCCCTTTATAAATGGGGACCTCTTAGAATCAGAAAATGTGGCATTTGCTCTCTTATGATTGAAAGTACCGTCAAAGGTCCGCTGGCTCATGCCCCTTCAGAGGTCTGAATCCCCTCCGCGCCATCCCCAAGTGGCCACACTACCTCCAAAGCTGGGCACTTCACTGCCACCAGAGAAAGGTTTGAGATGAAGCTTCTTTTGGCTTCCTTCCAAAGGCCTCAGCTCTAACTCCTTGGGGTCCCAGGAAAGAAGTCCGGTGCCTTTGTCCCAGCAACAGCCCTTCCAGAAGATGGGCTTGCCTGTGTGTCCTTGGGTCTTCTCATCAGGCTGAAGATCTCTCCTAAGATTTTCATGCCCTCACCTTCCCAGTGACCTTTCCCAGGGCTCATCCAGCCTCGTTCCCTCTTTCCCATCCCACAAGGCTTTCTAAGGGTGAGGTTTGGGGACAAGGAGTTGGGTCAGATGTGGTCAGAGGGACAGACACATCTACAGATGGTAACAGCACAGTCAACAAAAAAGAGCCCCTGACAGAGACGCTTGGGGGCAGAGTCAGGGACGGCCGCTCAGTGGGGGAGGTGGCAGGGCAGCCTGAAGGAGGGACACCCGAGCCGAGGCCCACGAGCTGTGCAGGAGGGCACCAGGGAACAGGGAGAGGAGTGTGCTCACGTTCATCCACATGCCTCTCACATGGGGTTGGCTAGAACCCCGGGAAACTCTTGGTCCCCCAGGCACCCCCTCTCTCACACCCACTGGGCAGCCCAACTCCACGTGGCTTTCTGGGAAGCACACCCACCTGGCCTCAGGGGCGCTGGCTGTGTGCTGCGACTCGGCTCCTTCACGGACCTCGAGAAATGGTCTGTTCGGCCCCTCAGCTCCCCAGGAAGGGGCCTTCTCCTTCTCCCTGGAAACCGCACTCAAGGAAGGGTCAAGCCCCAAACCCAGGTTTTATTGGAGTGCTAATTCTCTGCAAAAAGTGTGCGAGGGCACTGCCCAGACTTCGGATTTTTCTGTGAGCTTATTCTGGGACCCCATTATGAGAGAATCAGAGGGAGGGAGAGAGAGTTTCGCGGGTGGATCTCACATCCCCTGCTGTGCCCAAGGCTTAACCTGTATTTACCTGGGGCTCCTGAGTTAGGCCTCCCCTCTCAGGGGAGAGCTGGAGGAGAAAACCACCACAGGAAGCAGGCACTGCCTTAAGGCTCCAGAAATAGTAAGTCTCTTAGTTTTAACACTAACTCCCTCCATCCCACAGGAACCCCCCAGATCTGTGAAGGTAGCAACGGCTTGTACCTTCCTTGAGCTGCCCATGACTCTGTGTCCATAGAAAGGAGGGACCAAGTTACAGCCACCCCAGCAAGTAAAAAGCCAGGAGCTGCCAGCTCTTTCATGTTTCCCCTCCTGACCTCAGTTTTCTCTTCTGCAGATTGGGGTGGTTTGGGGGTCATAAGTAAGCCATGCCTGAGGACTGCCTTTATGTACACCCCCACACACACACACTGGAGTTCAAAGTACTCAGTCAAGGGCTCTGTCAAAGTATAATGTCAAGGGCATCACACCTTTGTAAGGCTTAATGATTGCAAAGCCCCTTGGGGAGGAGTCAAGGAGGTTCTAGCAGCAGACAAAGCTTGTTAGCAAAGGTATCCCAGTAAATGGATGTCCAGTGGCAAAGCAATAGAGAAAGAGGTCGCTTTGGCAGAATTTCCCTTATATCTCAGTGCACTCAAGCCTCAAAGAGGTGGAGGGAAAGGCCCATAATGATGGGAAAACCCTAACTGCCTGAAGCTGCCACCATTTCCAATAATTAAAGGCAGACTTAATAGATATTAGGGCCCTCCTTCCAGCAGCTGGGTGGTCAGGCAATTTTTATTTCAATAATTAGCTGCTGTAAGTCACACAGAACTGGAGACAGATAAAGGCAGGGCCAGTCTCTCATGGAGCTAATTGTGCCCAGAGTTCTACACGCCTAATCAAGCCTTCCACTGCTCCCATCCCTTTCATCCAAGGCCTCAAAGGACCTTGCCATCGGTAATTAAGTCTCATAAGTGCTGTAAGGAAAGGGATTCTCCTTGATGGTCTGGATGAAGAAGAGGCTGCTGGGGGGCGGGGGGCGGAGGTGGGGCAGGCAGCCAGGTGGCTGGCCCCCATCATGAGGATAGAGAGTGAGGCATAGGCCCCAGCTCCTGAGCCTGGGCCCTTTAAGCCTTTGGCCACTGTGTACTCTTCCCCTAAGCAGGACAACCACAGACCTTCTGGCTTTACTGGCTACCTCCTGGTGAGTCTGGCTCAACCTGCCTCAAACTAGAAACAGTCCAGATGGCCACTGAAAGCTTTTCTAAATGTATCAACCAGGACGGTCTCCAGGGGATATATTTGTTAGACATGCCAGGTCAGACAGAGGTAATTCAAATGCTACTCTCCTAGATTCCTAGAATTAGAGGGGAATGTAAAGGATATTAGTCATCACGCCCCATCTGCAGCTTGGATTCCTTCTAGGAACCCACACGGACACCAGCAAGGCTTTGCTAGATCTCAGATGATAGGGCACTCACTCCTAACACATTTTGTCCTCTAAATGGTGGCCTTCGAAGTTTCCTTCTGATAGAGAGCTAGAATTTACTTATTTCCAGAGGCTTCCTGCCGGTCCTAACTCTGCTTTCGAAACTCACGAATAAGCCTGATCCCTTTCCGTCCCCCCCCCCCGCCCC
>LNAC01000282.1:1617461-1646162 GCA_002007465.1 Ailurus styani
CCCCCGCCCCGCCCCCGCCATCCGCCCAGGTAAGATCTCTTTTCCCCAGGCTCCAGGAAACAGTGGAGCACACTGGTAGAAAACTCAAGCTTTACATCAAAAGCACAACCCAGAAAGGAAAAACTGATATGCTGGACTTCACCGAAATCCAAACTTGGGCTCTGTTGAAAGACTCTGTTGCTGGGATGAAAAGAGCATCTAGGAAGTGGGAGAAAATATCTGCAAACTGCATATCCAACAAAGGTCTAGCATCTAGAGTATATAAAGAACGCTCCAAACTCAACAGTAAAAAATAAACCTCAACCCAATTAGAAAAATGGCCAACAGCTATGAGCAGATACTTCACTGGGGAGGATATACAGATGGCAAATAAGCACGTGGAAAGATGCTCAACGTCACCAGCCGTCAGGGACGCACACACCCATCAGAGGAGCTAAAATAAAAACGGCCGTGACTCTAAATGCTGGCAAGAACGCAGAGAAGCTGGAGCGCCCACACATTTCTGGTAGGAATATTAGTGAGCACAGGCCCTATGGAAAACAGTTGGACGCTTTCTTGTGAAAATAAACATGTAATTACTGTACAACCTAGCGACTGCACTGCAAGTGTTTATCCCTCAGAAATAGAACTATGTTCACACAAAAACCTGTACAGTAACGGTCATAGAAGCTTTACTCATTATAGAGAAAAACAGAACAGTCCAGATGTCCTCCAAAAGGCAAAGGGGTTAAATAAATGGAATGCCATGGAATACTACTCGGTAAGAAAAAGGAATGCCGGATGATACAGTGAATCTCTAGAGAACTATGCCTAGTGAAAAACAGCAAATCACAAACCATAGGCACTGTATGATTCCATTTATGTAAAAGTTTGGATAGGACAACCCGTTAGAGGTGGAGAACAGATCAGCAGCTGCAGCGGGTGAGGGAGGGGGCATTGGGGGGAAGGAGGTGGGGATGGCTACAGAAGGGCAGTGCGAGGGGTACCTGTGGGGATGGAGATATCTGCTATCTTGCCTGGACATACTCAGTTACGAGTGATAAAACAGTACAGAAGTAAACACATATATACACGAATAAGTACAACTAAACCTGGGGACATCTACATCAAATGAACGATTGTGTCGATGTCCGTATCTTGGTTGTGATATCTGCTCTCTTACTAAAGTTTTACAAAATGTTCCTACTGGGGGAACTGGGGTAAATGGTACCCAGAATATCTCTGTATTATTTTTTTACAATGGCATGTGAACTACAGTTATCTTTCTAGAAACCTCCATTAAAACAATAGGTTTTGGGATGTCTGGGTGGCTCAGTCGATTGAGCATCTTCCTTCGGCTCAGGTCATGGTCCGGGGGTCCTAGGTTTGAGACCCACGTCGGGCTCCTTGCTAAATAGGGAGCCTGCTTCTCCTTCTGCCTGCCACTCCCCCTGCTTATGCACTCTCTCTCAAAAAAACAAAACAAAACAAAACAATATGTTTTGTGAGTCTGGCAGACCTGGGTTTGAAACTTGAACATGTTATGTACTTCTGGTGCAACTCTAAACTAAGAAATTGAGACTCAGTTTCCTCATCTGTGAAATGGGGATAGTATACAACCTCTTACTTGGCTGTCTTGAGGCTTATGTGAGGCAAACCATGGGAATGCTTAGCTCTGTGTCTGATGCATAAATGAGTACTCAATAAACAACAGTGGCAAACGTTACATTATTATACAGGAAAAATGTTTCTCTGCCTTCTCCTAATTCAATTCCCCCTCACCCTGCTTCCACCCTGATTATTCTTCTCTGAAAGGGTTCCTTTTGGAGACTGTCACTCTTTAGAATACCAGAGTTAAAGACGGAAGACTCTGATGCAGTCCCAGTATCAGCAATGCTCTGGCATCTTATTATCTCTAGCTACGCTGCCATACTTCACATGCTGTTTTGGCTAATCCTTTGCCACTTACTTCCTGTGTCATGTATTTCCCCCCAATAAGGCAGCAAGTTGTTCTCAGGCTCACAGTCACTTACTGATTCTCAAGCATCAATATGTGTGGGGACAAACCCTACCAGTGTGGCATCACACATCTCTTACAAAATCCTTGGGACAACGGGGGACGTTAGGTGTGGTGGAAGAGTGCTACGGAAAGGACACCTCCCCATATCACACCCTTGGGCAGTCTCCCATGCTGACTCTGGGGTTGGCCATTTTGCGCACATTGGCGGAGGGACCAAGGGGATATTAACAAACGAGACTCAGAGGCATGAAAAACCCTTGAGTTCTGGGCTTGCTTTCTCTGGCTACTTCTGGAAAATATCAATCCTGTAAGGAGACCCAGGCTGGCCAGCTTGTTGCTAGAGACAGAGAGCTGAGCCTATGAGACCCCAGAGATTGTGGCTACATGAGTGAGCCTAGAGGCTGAGCCACCTAGCTCCGCCCAGCCCAGATTACTGACTCTTAGAAACAGAAACCAGTATGTGGCCACTTTAAGCCGCTATGTTTTACGGTGGCATGTTACACGGAATAGCTAACTGACGCAGGTATTATTATAATTCCCATGTTACAGATGAGGAAACTGAGGCTGAGATCATTGAAGTACCATAAAAAACGGGAGGAAATGTCACGAGGACAACAAGGATAATGTCTCATGTTTAAACAGTACTTTAGAGCTTTTACATTTTTCCTGCATTTTTGCGTGATTTAATCCGTCATCCCGTACTCTCATTTTGGGAGTGTATCAAAGTGACATTTACTTTGTATTTATATTTAAGTAGTTGCTTAATTACATGCTCCAGGCTGTGGGGAGATAGGGATCATGTCTGCCTTGTTCAGCACCGAAACTCAAACTTTCAGCCTTGTAAACAGTGGGCACTTAATAAGTAATGACTGACTAAATGGACAGACACGTCTGAGTAGCTGTGCCCTTCCTGATCCTGTATTCGATGGAGGACTGATGTTCACAGAGGTGAAGTGCTTTGTTGAAAGTCACATAGTTAGCAGGAGGCAGGGCTCACAGGCTGCCTAGCTCTTTCGATTTAGTGCAAAGGTCTGCCTCAAATTCTCTGTGTATCCCAAGGGTGAGACAGACAAGGAAATGAATAACTACCCCACAGTTAGGATGGAATGTCGTTGGATGAATTCCATACGTTTAAGGAATGCCAATCCCCATGCTAAGAGGATTCTGATCAAACCAAGCTTCCAGCTGGAGCAAAAATGTGTTGCAGTGTGAACCCCAGTGCCTGGGATCAGAGATGCCTGTTGGCCCAAGTCCCACATCAACTTGTACCATCCAGCTCCCAATCCCCACGGGGCACCCCAATCAAACACAAAACCATCCAGCAAACACAGGAACGCTGAACAGCTCTGCCCTTGGCCCTGGGCCAGGCTGTGTGCTCCTTAGTGAGGGGCCGGCAGATATTAGGCACAAGCCCTGCATTCTCCTGTTCCAGATGCCCCTTTCCTTCTACAAGGTCTTTCCCCACTGCCCATGACACAGAGGTGACATTTTCAGAACGCCCATATCCACTCTGCCCTGGGAACCCCAGACTCTAGCTGGGGGGGGGGGGATCTGTTTACCCTCCCAGCCACCACCAGGAACAGGGGAAGGACGCAATGCTCCTCTACAACTGCCAAGCTGCCTGAGCACCACAGTGGGCTCGAAATGAGCTGAGTGGAGCCTTTCCACCTTCCCGGAAGGCTCTGAGCCTGTCCTCTCCACGGGGAGCTCTGGCCCTGGTCCCTCTGCTGGCTAATGTTACAGCCGAGTCACTGCAGTCTGGCTTCCTGGGGCCAGACCCTCACTTTGTTCTCTTGATTGTAGCCCTAAATCTGGTTTCATTAAAAAACTCTGCTTGTCGCTCCATTAATTCTGCGTTTTTGGGTTGTTAACCTCAGGTAACTGTACCAGTCTTTCGGGCTAGTCCAGCCAGGAGAGGAAGTGCAGTGGGGCTACTCACTCCTCTCCAGGGCTGGAATGAGAGGGTATGTTATAGCATCTCAGACCCAGTCTGTCTCTGCGAGCGAGCACCAACCCAGACTTGTCTAGTACGGTGTTTCTAATGTAAGGTCCCTTCTCATCTCAAAAGTCACAGGGACACTGAAGGCTGTGAGAGAGGTGGAATGCACACCATCTCCAGCTTACAGAAGAGGGCATTCCCAGGCAGACAGAAAGTAGTACACAGTGGCTAAGAGCCAGACTGCCAGGGTTCAAATCCCAGTTCTACCACTCCCCAGCTCTGTGCCTTGGGCATGCTACTTAACCTCTCTGTGCCTATATGTGAAGTGGCTTTAATCAATGTCCCAACCAGACAGGGTTATTGGGAGGCCTCAATAAGTTAATAAGTGCGAAATACTTAGAATAGGCTTAGCCCTTGGCTGCTATTATTAATATTACTGTTATTACTATTAGTATATTTCATTCTAGCCTAAGTTGCGGTTCTGGATTTCTGCACCCCACTCATACTATTGCCTTTAGACAAAATGCCCGTTTGGCATTATATATTCATTTCATTTAGTCACTGAACAAATATATACTAGGAACCTACTATGTGTCCAGATCTATGCTGGGAGGCAAGGTGATAAAGGCTTTGTGGTTGTCCCGGAAAGGCAGAGAGGGCATCATTTTTGAACGGGTATCTTCTAGTTTGATCTCAGCCCTGCATTTTACTAGGTTTGAGCCAAGTCATTTGGGGCCTCATTTTCCTCATCTGGAAGATGGGGAGTTACTTATCTCCCCGCCATCCTACCTCTCCCGAGGACCCCCACGGTCGTCTGGGGGCCTGGAAAGAGAGCGAGTGGTGGGGTGTTCTCTGAGCCCTGGCCCCTTCCGGCTCTGGCTAGCCAGAGGACAGGCGATCAGTTTCTGATGCAATGCCCAGGCCCAGTGCTTCCCCAGAAACCTGAGCCCTCTTCAGAGAGAGGGTTTTAATAGGCTTAGGCTCTGTGCCCACTCCAAGAGAGCACCACAAAGCAGGGATTAGCCCCCTAAGGCCAGGCCCCACACACAGGCCAAGTGGCTGGAAACCAGCCTGTCTGCCTCGACCTTCCTGAGTGGCTCCAGCAATGGGCTGCCTTTCTTTCTCTTCCCATCCCATGAGTGCAAGAGAAGAGTGTTTCTTCTTCTTATTATTATTATTATTTTACATTTTTTAAAAGATTTTATTTATTTGGGAGAGAGAGAGAGAAAGCAGGGGGCGGGGGGCAGAAGGAGAGGGAGAGAGAGAATCTGGAGCAGACTCCCCGCTGAGCGCGATGCCCCCATGCAGGGGCCCTGTCTCACAACCCTGAGATCACAACCTGAGCCAAAATCAAGAGTCGGCTGCTTAACGGAGCCACCCAGGCGCCCCCAGCAGAAGGATGTTTAAATCAGAGCCTTGTGCTAAGAAGCAAATAGGAAGGGCCTGCAGATGATGTTCAGCAGCATCTAGAAAAAGTCCGGGCTTCAAATGCACAGTTTGTAACAAACCACTGGATTTGCCTCCCCAGAGGGAGGAAAACGTAACGTAGGCCCTTCCCTGGACTGGGTACTTTACCGTTTATGCAACACTGCCAATCACGTGACTTCTGCTCACACTCTCCAGCCCCGAGAAGTATCTTCTATATCCTTACCTCAACAGGGAAGTGTGGTAGGCAGGCAGGAATGTGGGGCTCTGACTTGGACAAGCGTGACCCAGGCAAATGGCAGTAACACGCCCATGCCGGATACGGACAGGGGCATGCGCTGGGCACCCAGCATAGGCCCGAGGACACGTGCTGGCCAAACAGCCGCCATCGTTAGATACACCAAGGCTCCGAGGCGCAAGGACTGGCCCTAAGTCCCACGGCTTCATAAGGAGGCTAGGATGCCGAGCCACACGGGGAAGGCTCGTCTTGTCGAGCTACAGCAGGAAGGCGAGAAAGATCAGTCAAACTCAGAGGTTAGGGGCGGCCCAGGAGCCGATAGTTGTAGCTCTGAAACCGTGAAGCATCGTACAGATATTTGTTACGCTCGGGGAAATGAAGGCTTCCTTCTGAAGGGGAAACGATGTGTCTAAGGTCACACCCAGCTGGCAAAGAGCAGACCAGGACTTGATTCCAGTATTCCAGGGCCTGCTGTCCCTTGCGCCAGGCTGCAGCTGTTGGAGCATCTGGGTGCACGGGACAAGGGCCGTGAAGCTGCAGGAGCAATCACGCTGATTTTATATTTAAATACTTGGCTATTTGAAAAATATAGCAACAAGCAGTTGAGGATAAACACCCAAACTCTCCCTGGTTAGGAACACCACCAGGGGGCACAGAGATGTGTCAGCCCGACTGATGCTTGCTGTTTTAATGGAAATGAGCAGACGCTCAGGCCAAATTACTCTAAAAATCTTGACGCCACCCCCTGCACATCTCTGTCGCCCACACTGCCTTTGCTGCAGCTCGGGAGGGATGTGCTCATGTGTCTGGGGCTCTGGGAACTCAGTCCCTTGGCCCGCTCTCCTTGGGACTTGCTGGTTCACATGTCTACCTCTGCCCGTTGTCATTCCCCCAGTGCTGCTCTGACCAGGTCCTGTGCTGCACATGAGGATCTGGTCTTTTTTCATGGTCCTATCCTGAAGGACTGTACTGTCTAGTGAGGGAAGCTGAGCCAGAAGCAGATCATCTCCATTCAAGATCCCAGGGGCCATGGGGAAAATCAGGCTGGCTTCTTGGGGCACCTGACACTTTCAAGAGTCTGGGGCTATGGTGGGAATCTGTCAGTCACTGGGAGAGCGGAGGAAGGGGAAGGAGTGGGATGTGGAGGTCCAAGTCCCGAGCCCTGTGCCAACCAGGGCACTTAATTGTTTTTTATCTAATTCACATACTGGGCCTCCATTTAGGATTTCATCGAAGCAATCAGATCCTTGACCAAAACCAGGTTAGAAAACCACGGCCTTAAGACTTATTCTCAATTTAGACTGGCCCAAATGAGTGTTTTATATAGTATTGGCTTAACGGCCTGGCATAACTTGAGTCATCCCTTCTTCCCGTTTCCTCATTTAAAAAGTCTATCATAAATGGCTAATTTATTCCTTTACATGTATCTATTGATTATCTGTTATGAGCCAGACACCGTCTCAAGTGCTGGGGATATAGAAAAATACATCTCTCACCCTGTCTGCCTTCTCCGACCCTACTGGAGCTGCTTCACAGCTTGAAAGGTGATTGTTCTGAGAAGAACATCAGACTATAATCATGTCCCTGCATACAACATTCAATGACTCCCTATTGCTTAAAGCCTGGCTACTCCCAAGTGCAGGTTTGAACTACAGACTGACAGCATCAGCATTATCTGGAGCTGATTAGAAATCAGAATCTCAGGTGCCACCTCAGACCTACCCTATCAGAATCTGAAGTCAGATCCCCAGGTGATTCCCATGACTTTGGAATCTGAGGCTCAGAGGGCTATAGGATATTAACATGGCCTTCACACCCCGATACCTGTGTTACCTGTCCTGTCTCATCTCCACCCTCATTTCTCAAACACATTATACTCAATTCCAGTCTGCTCAGCCCACCCGTCCTCTCCTGCCTCCAAGCCTTTGTACACATGGGGCCCTCTGCCTAGAATATTCTCCCCACCCTCACCTCTGGCTACCAGCTACAATTCCTTCCTTTGTTGAACATCAGACTAGAATCCTACTGGAGCTTCCTCACCTCCCTTCTCCCCTCCCACCTGCAGGCTGACTCTATTGCCCCATCATCCCATCACTTTCCCAGCCAGCCCAATGGCTGAGAATCTGCCAGAGAGCTCAGTGCTCTGGAATCTTTGTCTGTCATTTAGGTGGGTGCCTGTCTCCTTCAAAAGATGATGAGCCCTGGGGCAAGGGATGGGCCTTTCCTTCTTTATATCCACCCGATCTCTGTGCTGCCAATCAGTGGGGATGTCGACAGGATTCAGAGTCCACCTCCAGGAGCACCCAGTCTAGTGGGGCAGACTGGTTTTCAAAGCAATGAGGGCCAACATGTATTGGCCCACAGCTTTGTGGAGACAAATGGGATGGTTACTGAGCTGAACCATTTTTTTTTAAGATTTTATTTCTTTACTTGAAAGAGAGAAAGAGACAGATATAGTGAGAGAGAACACAGTAGGGAGGAGAGGGGGAAGCAGGCTCCCCACTGACAGGGGGACTGATGTGGGGCTCGATCCCAGGACCCTTGGATCACGATCTGAGCCGAAGGCAGATGCTTAACAGACAGAGCCACCCAGGCACCCCTCTTTCTTTTCTTTCTTTCTTTCTTTTTTTTTTTAGATTTATTTACTCATTCGAGGGAGGTGGGGGGGAGAGAGAGAGAGAGAGAGAGAATGAGGAGGAAGGGAAGGAAAGAGAATCTGAAGCAGACTCTATGCTAAACGTGGAGCCCAATGGGGGACTCGATCTCACAATCCTGAGATCAGACCTACGCTGAAACTGAGAGTCCAATGCTTAACTGACTGCACCACCCAGGCACCCGCTGATCTGAACCATTTTTCAAGGCCAGTGGATTCAGGTGGCTTTGCTCTTTGGGCAAATAGTCACTGGCTCCCCCTCCCCAACTATCTTCCTGACAGACCTTCTCATTGTCCGCCGAGGGAGCACCCCTGGCTTCTGGACTCAGTTCTCAGGAGGCTGAGTCAGGTGTGTGAACCCAGCTCCACTAGCCACTTCCTGGCCAGAGGAAACCTTGTCTGCTTGGCCTCTGGCTGGCATGAGCATAGGAAATGACACGCATATAGCCCGCCGGGCCTGGAAAGGGACAGTACTTCTTCATTTTGGAGCAAGACAAGTAGTAAGTGGCCAAGGGCTATTATTCCCATCCTGGGCACCAGGGGGCAAGTGAATAAATTAATTAAGGTCCTCAGTGACAGCATGAGGACTAATTAATTAAAGACAGTCCTTACTTAATATATCCATGGAACAGTTACCAAACGCCCACGTCGTGCCAGGCTGTTGAACAAGACATTTGGGAGGCAAAGGTGTGTGACTCTGGCCCCTGCCCTCGGCGAGGGCACCTCAGCACAGAGGGGGCAACCTGAGAGTCTGGAGCTTCACGGCCGGCTAGATTGCTCTACTTCTCCGAGCTTCCTTCTCCTCGGCTGCACAATGGAGATCACAGACCCTGTGCGTCTGACAAACTTGAGAGGCTCAAACGGAATCACGAATCAAAGCGCTGAGTCAATTGTAAAGTGCTACACCACTGAGGTAGGCCACTGCAAGTGGCTAAGCCCAGAGCCATTCTCCGCCCCCTTTCCCACGCTATTACGGCCCAATTTTGTTTGGGAAATCAACAGGCTCAGCCCCAGGCAATAAATCATGATTTGGCTAAGGCATTGAAGCCCATTTTCTCTTTGGCAGATGCTCCATTTCCCAGCTTCTCTTGCACTAATGCTAATCGTGTGACCCAATTCTGGCCAACACATGAGAAAGAAAGTTCACTGGCAGAGGAAGCTTTTGGGCGGGCTGTGACACCATTCATCTCCTTCTTATCATTGTCTTCAATGTGGTGGCCATCTTGGGACCATGAGGTGACAGGGATGAGGACCAACAATCACCTTGATAGGATGGGGGAGTGGATCCACTCTCCTTTCCCACTTTCCCAATTCTTGAGGCACCCACCGTACTCAAGGCCCCAACCTCTCTCTCCTGTGTGGTGGCTACGACCTCCCACCACATGCTGTCTGATGGTGAACTCTGAGGGTCCAGCTGCTAAGATGGAAAAGTAGGGGGAGATGCTTAACCTGCAAACAGGTAGTTATGGTCCTACACGGAAAGTCTTTGGAGCAAACAAGAGGGAGGCCCAAGCCAGCAATAGCTTGGAGGTCAGAAAAGGCTGGGGAAGGGCTTGGAACTGCACCCCTCTGTCTCTGTTTCACAGGTGCACATCTCATCTGCACAACTGGCCCACAGACAGAGGTCATGCTGTCTCCTCTCAGGACCTCCATTGCTCTCAATTCAGTAAACACTAAATCATCACAATAAACAGGTGTGTCTACGAAATGAGGCAAGAGATATGCGGAAATGTCGACCAAATGAGGCACATGTCCTGCCTCATTGAGTTCTACCAAGAGCCCTTATTTTACAGAGAGGGAAACTGAAACTGCAGGAGGTGACATGACTTGCCCAAGGTCCCGTATCTGAGTCAATGCCAGGCCAACTCAAGTCTTCCTCATGGTCTAGGCCTACGCTGTCCAACAGGGTGGCTACTAGCCATGTGTAGCCAGTTAGATTTAAATTTCATATTAAAAGTACATAAAATTCAGTTTCTCAGTCACACCAGACACGTTTCAAAAACACAGGAGCCGCCTGGGGATCCAGGGCAAATGCAGGACCTTCCCATCGTGGCCGGAAGCGTGATGGGACAGCACTGGTTCAGAAGCTCGGGATAAGCTGAGAATAGCTCAGAGATGCCTGCTTGGAGAGCGCAGGTCTGCACAGCGGCCCCAGCATGGGGTCTGGAAGCAGACAGCCTGGATGGATGGTTTGAAGAAGGTGAAAGGAGGGGAGAGAACGTTCTCTGAGTGCTTAGGATGTGCCGGTCACTTACAGGGCGCTTATGTCTGCTAGCTCATTTACCCCCTGCCAACACTATATCATGCCATTTCGTAATCCTGTGTGACACACAGAGAAACTGGGGCTCCGGACCGCAGAAATACTTGTCTAAGCCCATAGACCAGGAGATGGTGGAGCTAGGATACGGGCCCAGATCTGACTCCAAACTTGGGCCTATCTACCATGCCTCCCGCCTCCAGGTGCCAGGTTTAAAGGCACTTCCTCCCCTCATTCTTTCCTGAGGGAAGAGATGAATCTTTTCAGCATGGAGAGCCAAATTCCAGTCGGGGTGGGGGGCACTGCCCACAGAGGCCCACAGAGGCCCCTTCAGGGGAGCTCCGACTGTCTCCCCAGCCTGGGAGGCCAGGTCAAAGGGCAAACTCATTTTTTTCCTGGGCCTCCCTTCCTAGGCTGGGCTGTTGTTATCAGAGACCTCTGTAAATCAGGCTGCAGTCACCTCTGGAGACTCCAGACCACGGGGGATGAGCTCCTGCTGTAAGAAGATCAAGCTGTTCAGGCTCTCCCAGGGAGCTCCTGGAAGCTTCAAAGGCTGAGGCCTGATTTACGAGGCCGCTGGTGGCTCCATGCTGTCCCAGACTGGTGCCTGCACCAGCTCCAAGCTGAGCATTAGTCCGAGGATGGGTCAGGAGATCTGAGGCCAGATCCAGCTCGGTGCTAGGCCTGTTTCTCCTCGTGTGATGATGGCTTGGGGTTAGCCACACCTGGTGGGACCTGTGTCCATCTCCAAACTCTGGATCAGCCTGGGCCTTTCCAGTCCTGCCTGATAGAAGATGAGGAGACAGGATGAAGAAGGGCCTGGCCGCGCCTGGAAATGGGGTCCAGCAGCAGTCAGGAAGCTCTGCCTACAGAGCAGCCCTAGAGATGGGCTTTAGTCTCCATGGCAATCCTTCCAGGGAGCTAAGACTCTTCCCTCAAAGGAAGACGTGCAAGTTCAGAGAGGTCAAGTGATGTGCCTGGGAGTGCACACAGCAAGGCAGAACTTGAACTCAGGTCTGGCCCCCCAAAAACCCTGCTTCTCATACTCTCCGCCTCTGTGTGCAGTCGCCCACACCTGGCAAGTCTTTCTTGATCATCAAAGAACAAAACTCACAACTTATTTCTTTAATAGGAAGGATACATTCCTTTACATTCTCCCCATCTCTTTCATAAGCTGGAGTGAATGAGGAGAGGAGGCTGTCTTCTCCATCCCGGGGAAGTTGTAAAATGAACTGAGCTCCCTTGCCAGGGTGGACATCTGGGCCTGTGGCTGCCAGGACTTCCGTGGCCACAGCGATATCCAGAGGCATCTTCCAGCTTCAGGGCCCAACAGTGACTAGCCTGGTCCTCCTCACAGGAGGGACGCAAACTCCCCACTACTTACGAAGCCTTGCGTCTCCTTTTACAAGAATCGTAGCCCTGCTTGCCATTCACGGACACCCATGAAGGAGGTGCCAGTTATCATAATTTCTTCCAGTAATTTGGCAAAGTAAATAATTTTATCTGATTTGCAGAAGCTCAGAGGGGTTATGCCCACAGCTCCTAAGTAGCCGAGCTAGGGTTCAACTGCATTTGCTTCTAAGCCCTCCCCTCACCCCCCTGCAGCACTTAGCCTCTAACAAAGGGCCAGCCTTGGTTAACCCAGTGAGGGTCTAAGCTGTGCCCTATGACTGCCGCCTCCACTTCTCCACCACGCGGTGACTCACTTCAGGGTGACCACACACACAGCAGATGTTACAAGCTTGGGTTCCAGAGTCAGAGTCTGGGGGTCTGGGTCCCACCACTGCTTCTCACCAGCTGTGTGACTTTCTACAAGTACCTTGACCTCTCTGGGTCTGTTTCCTCTTCTGCCAAATGGGGATCCTGCCTCTCTATCTCGGAGACCTCCTGGGATGAGAATTGTCCCCAGGAAGCACCTGGCACCACCCTGGCTTGTGATAAGCAATGGACAAACGTTCACTGCTCAGTGTCACGGGCACTCTGCTTTCTCTGAGGGGCAGTACAGGGCTGACCCTGAGTCCACAGTCAATGAAGAAGGCCTGTTGCTTCACAAGGAGATGCATTCGGATGAGGCACTGCCAAAGTTGGGGGGGGGTATAAAACTGCTGTTGTTACAGCAGAGAAATTTCCAGATGGAGCTCATCAACACAAGCAGTCCAAAAGCCTAGGCCCCTAGGGAGTCCCCGCCACCTCCTGCCCACCCCCACGGTTTGGGGCTCCCTTGCCTACAAGGCCCACCCGAACTAGGAAAGCGCCAACTCTCCCCTTCCCCTGGTGTGCTTCAGACCTCCCCTGTGTTCTGTTTTTCAGGACAGCAGAGCAGCTGCCTGGAAGGCACCCAGGGCAGCCCTTCCCTGGGATGTGCAGCCTCCCTCCCCCAAGGCTGGGATGCCAGAAGGACAAGCCCAGCCAAACATTATGGATCCCCAGCCCAGTAAAGTCAACAGCTGGCCCGCTGGCTGACGTCGCCTCTGTTCCTCAGGATATTCTGGCAATAAGAAGACGGAGTCTCGGCAACTTATAGAAAATTTCCCAGGATATCCCGGTCTCTGAGGGAACACTTTGTTCCTTTCTCACACATTTAAATCCCTCTTCCTGGAAGAACAATTATTCCAAGAGGAGCACACACACTTTTAATTTGTTCGTGTGTATGATGGAATAAAATTTCAGTGATAAACTTAATAATAGCAATAACTAATATTTGTTTAGTATGTGCTGAGTGAAAAGTAACTATATTTGTCATCCCATATGGTCCCTCCCAACCACACTGGAGATGGGGCTCTATTATCCCCATTTTACAGATGAGGAAACAACAAGGTGGACTGACCCAGGCCTGGCCGGCTGCTCTTCGGCGACACTGATCTGAAGACCCCAGAGCCCAGGACCCCACTCCCTTTCCGGTGCCGCCTCCTCCAACTCTGCTGACTGGGCTTAACCAGCTGGAGAGGTTTTCCTTCCTGGTGAGGTTTTCTTTTCTGTGGGTATGGAAGGTTGACAAAGAGAGGGTCCTTTTCACCGCTGGTGACCAGGACCCTGGAGGTTCAGGGAGGAACCCAGAGTTGTTCCCCCACTTTCTACATGAACCACCCGCTGATTTTCCGGGATAGCTCAGCCCCTGCCAGGCGTCCCCTCCCCTGGGCCCAGTGCCCAGGAAGCAAGCCTTGGAGTTCAGCTTGTTCCCTCCAGCGCAGACATTTGGAAGCTGAAATTTCCCACATTTTCACCACACAAAAGCCAGGTTGTATTTTTGTCCTCTTCAAAATATGCCAAAGGAATTTCTCCTCCTGAACTTTCTCCAAAAATAAATAGAAAAAGTGAACACCATTTTGCCCTGTAAGCTGAGAAGAGGAAAATCAACACTTGGGGAGGCATTTCGAAGACGCCGCAGCAGAGGGAACACGCGGATCTGTCTCAACACCATTTGGCAACCTCGGGGAGACAGTACACAGTATTTCTCACCCCAAACCACCCCCCTCCCCCGCAGCAGGCTCCCATGCATGTGTTTCTTTCTCTTTAAAGCCAGATCTGAAACAGGTAAGAGGCCTTTATGAATGAACATTGCCTGGATCGGAAATCCGAGTTAACAGACTAACCGCAACCAAATAAAACATAAAACTATACAGAGAATTTAGTGAAACAGAAGACGGGCTCAAAGTTCAGTAAATTGGTAGCATAAAGGTGGGGCCCAAGGAGAGGAAAGAAGTGTTGATTCTACAACCTCAGCCAAGAACTCAGCATAATTGTCAAGGTGCAAGGATTATTCTCAACTCACAGAATCGCCTGTCCTCCGGACTGTCTGCTGTGCTGGTCCGGGCTGTCCAGACCCCTGTGTCTGCACCTTCAAAAGCCTCCATGTGCGTCTCCTGTGTCTCCTCCGCCCCACAGCCTGGCTCAGTGAGAATCATCTTTCACAAACACTGTTTGATCATCTCTCCCCTGGTTTCCCTCGTCCTCAAAGCCAACCCCCTAGCTGTGCCCCCAGGACCCTTCTCCCGGCCCCTGGCTCCTGGCAGCCTCCTCCCCCATGTCAGCTCCTCACTCCCCAGGAATTTGCTTCAAGCAAGGCACCTGGCTGTGTGCTGTCCTCCACTCAACACAGCCAGAGAATCCCCAGGTAGGAAGCCCAGCCTGGGCTCCCATCCATTTCCACCCACTCTTCTGGGGGCAGCGGTAGGGGGGAGGGGGGACTTGCCCTACAGGCATGCTGGCAGAGAAGCATCTCAAACTTGTTCCTACCCTTCCAGGAACGAGGTGCTCACTCGCTCCCATAAGGAAGAGGAGCAGAAAGAGGAACAGGCTAGCAAAGAAAATCTGCATTCACCCCCGTCTCTCCCAGTTCCACCTGTGCTGGGCTGAGGAATTGACAGGCCCTCTCTGGGGTTCAAACCCTCCATCTGCAAAATGCAGCTAGCAAGTCCTACCTCATAGCCATTGAAAAACATCATGAACATCATCCTTATTATCTCAAGACAATTTCAGTGTGAAAAGAACATGGTGTTATAGCTAGAAAGACCCAGACTCTAATTCCAGCTTCAGAACTTGGGGAGATGAGTGAACTTCTCTGAACCTCACTTTCCCCAGATGTAACATGGGGATAAAAACTCCCTCAAAGAATGACTGTCCACGCTGACTGAGATGACACCTATTTAAAGTCTTTATAAACCATGTACTTGGTACAAATGTATGCCTTTACTCTGCTGAGCTAAAACCTGCCTCCTGGTAATTCACCCTGGGGCTGCAGGTCTCAGACATCACACAGTACTGTTCCAATCTTGCCATCTGAGCCCCTAGGCCTCCCTTGATTATGTCTGAGCAGCCTCATCCCTCAGCCATTCCTGGGGTGGGTCAGGGGGGTGTCTCTGGTTTGCTTCTGGCAGCATTTGTCTTCTCTTTCTGGTGGGGCTGCATTTGAGAAAGTGCTGCTGGAGTTTTCTTCATTGGAGAATTTAGCCCCAGTGCCTTTGCACAAACCCTTCTCTTCTTTACAAAGCCTTCCTGAAGTCTTTATGTGTAACATACCATCCCTTTGCCCTGTCATGCCTCATGTCATGAATTTAAGGTCTATGGACACTTAGGTCATGGACTTGGTGGTCTCTCTACCCATGTGACCCTGACCTGGTCATTTCCCCTCCCACTGGACCTTGCTTCCCTAGAAGGAAAATGAAGAGGTGGACGAACAATATCATCATTGGACCTATCCACTGGAACTATTACATGCAGATTTTTACCAGTTGAATTTGACCTTGTACTCTCCTCGCCTTTCCCCTTTAATTTTTCAGCAGAGCTTTTCAAGGATTTAGAAAGAACCTGGACTAGTGCTCATCACAGCTGACAGCCTGTGCATCTATGCACTCTTTAAGATTAGGGCTGGGTCCTCAGAGACTTTTTTAATCCTAATGCCAAGCCCCAAGTGGCAATGACCACTGTTGTTTGCAACATGCCTGACAGACAACACAGACAGGCTGGCTACCATGACTTAGCTCTTGTCACTCTAGGTCCTTTATCTGCCTAATGAACACCTGTATATAACCCTCACAGGCATCCATTCTGGTTTTAATGATTGCAGAGAGTTCTGATTTTCATGCACTGATGCAGCCATTTGCTGCCCCAATCTTGGGAGGCACTGTTCAGAGCACTTTAGTAGCAGAAAAAGGCCACCTGGTTATGAACATTTTCATACCAGGGCTGACATTCGTCTCTCCAGCAATCTTTACTTGGTACTGTCAGGAGGAGCAGGGAGACTATCCCTTATATCCCTTCTGAGCACCAGCTTCCTTGTCTGTAGAACGGGGGTGGGGGTTTCTGTGAGCGTCAAATGACATAACAAGGATAACGGAACAGCATCTTGCACACAGTCAGCAGTTATTTTGCATTTTTCACAACTTTGTCCAAACACTGCATCACCCTCAGCACCCTGTCCCCTCCTACCCATCAGTGACATCTGGTGGCAGACCCGGGTAACTACAGGTGTGAGTACCCAAAGCTCCAGACCCTTTCAGAGCCCAGTCCACCTCATTTCAGGGATCATAGTGATTACAAGCAACGTCAGCCAGGATCTGCCTCAGCTTTTCCGCAAAGTTCCACGTCTGCTATCTAACTTTATCCCTGCTCTAACTTTTATTTTTTTAAATGATTTTATTTATTTATCTGAAAGAGAGACAAAGATAGCGACAGAGAGCACCAGCGAGAAGAGCGAGCATGAGCGGCGAGGAGAGGGAGAAGCAGGCTAGCCATTGAGCAGGGAGCCCGATGCGGGGCTCCATCCCTGGACCCTAGGATCATGACCTGAGCCAAAGGCGGAGGCTTAACTGACTGAGCCACCTAGGAGCACCCCCCCCCCCCAACTTTTAAAGGAGAGTAGGTTAGTGACAGTGACGAAGGGAGGATCACAGCCAGTGAGATCAGGCTGTGATCTCCCTTGAGATCAGAGAATTTCCCACCATATCCCCATACCTGTGACACTGCTTGGAACACAGTAAGTGCTCAGTAAATATGTGCAGAACAAATGACAATTTTAGGAAACCCCAAGTTATGCAAGTCCCCTTCCAGTTCGGAAGTCCATGTGGTAAAGGGGCTTGCCCTAGGGGACACAGTGACAATGCTGCTCCAGGGATGAATTTAAGAGGACACACTCCCCATTACCTCCCAAGGTGTGTAGATGAGTTGCCAACCTTCCATTCTCCTTAACTGGAGAAGGAGTCCACTTGGGTCCTCTGTCTCTTCTCCAGGCCCTTCCCCACTCCTCAGAAAAGGTCACACTAGCTAGGTGTGAGGCCAAGCAGGGGCGGAAGCACAAAAGGCATGCGGGCTGTGGCCAGGGAGAATATTTTGCTGAGAGTGTGGAAAGGTGGTCCAGGACTACGCCGTGAACTGAATGTTAATGCCCCTCGAAATTAATGTGTGGAAACCTAATTCCCAAGGTGGTGTGACTAGGAGGTGGGGCTTTTGGTAAGTGATTAGGTCATGGGGCCTTCATGAAGGGGAAGGACACCCTTATAAAAGAGACCCCACAGAGCTCCCTCACTCCTTCTGCCATGTGAGGTCACAGCGGAAAAGACTATGGGCTCTCACCAAGTACCGGATCTGCTAGAAGTCCTTGATCGTTCCAGCTTCCAGAACTATGAGAAATAAATGTCTGTTGTCTATTAACCATCTTGTTCATGGTATTTTGTTATAGTCGCCCAAGCTAACCAAGACAAAGAAAAGCGAGAGAATAACTACAGGAGAACAGTGACCTGACATGAGGGGGTGGGGACGCAGGTGGGGCCCCACAGGGCTTTGAAGGTAGTATCATGTTCTGTTTCTTAAGCTAGCTGGTAGGGACATGAGGGATGATCACTATTCTTTAAGCTATACACATTTGTTATAAATACTTTTCACTATGAAAGTGTATAATTATGAAAAAATTTCATAATATATTTATAAAGAGACAGGAAGCTGATGTCTGTAAATGCAGCAAAGGAAACACAGAAAAGGGAGATTTCAAGAAGTTTTGCTATGGATTTGGTGTCTCTTGAAACATCTGAGAAAAGGAAGTGGAAGTCTCAAGTTATTCTGAAGTTATTTCTGTTGATCAGACTGTGTCTTGACCTCGGCACACCCCAGGGACGGCACATAGAGTCATGGCTTCATTGCCCCCACAATGTAGACTTGACTTTGAAACCCACTGACAAGGCTGAGAGGCTCTTGATCAATAGAAACAGAATTCAAGAAACAGCTGCATCCCATAGGGCTGAGTAATCCTGAGCAGGTGCCTTCACTTCTCTGGGCTCCTTGTGTTACGTAGATAAACTACTCTTTGCCTCACCTCCCTTTCAGGGCTGGTGTGAGGATTAAATGAGAACATGCAAATGAAAGTATGTTGTAAAGGAGAAAACATGGTGTAACTGTAGGATGACTATTACCATAACTACTCCTGGCAGAAAAGTACTCTAAAAATGACATAAAGTGCCCCCAAAATGTGAAGCATTTGTATTATGACTGGGCATAACTTTCTGCCAAGGTTTTCTGGAACAGAATCAAGTTCTCATACTACTCCAGCCAAAACAGGTGGAAAGAACACTTAGCAGCTGTCTTCTAGATCCACAAGATTTACGATGAGAGGGGGCCAAGCACCAGGCCTACGACACCACGCCAGCCTGGACGGTGTGCGTTCTTATCCCACTACCACCGCTGACCTGCGGGACAAAATATGGCCTTAGGCAAGTGACTTCTCTAAGACCCAGTCAGTTTTCCCATGTGTCGAATGGGGGAAAATAACAGCCACTTCACATTAATCTTATGAGGAATAAATAAGTCAGTATGTAAAGTGATTGAAACAGGGCTGAGTATGGTGTGAGCTCAACATTAGCACAGTATAGTTTCTTCGTCCTTTGGGGAAAGCTGAACAGAAAGAAATAGGCAACAACTGCAGTCATCAATCGGAAAGCTGGGCTAGACGCTTGGAAGGACTTTCTGGCAAAGTTGCACAGAGCTCATCATGGAATTTGGAGGCTCTCCAGTTCGTGCCTTCTTGGCCAACTGTGAGCTGGTGAGATGGAGACCTTTTCAGCAAGCTGAGGCTCTAACACTCTTCCAGAAATACAAGCAATAGAACCCTGCATCCAGTAGAAGCCAGAGCTGAACTAGGTAAAGGACTGGAAAATGCTGACCATCGACCTACAGCCTCGTCCCCTCAGTGGACCCGAGTATGACTCTGTGGGGTATCATGAGGGCTCAAGGAACAACTCATGTGAGGCATTTAGATGGTGCCTGGCAGACAGAAAGCGCTGTGGTCATTACTACTTCTTTTGTCTGTCCATCGACCCATCCTCAAGTGATCATTCTACAGCAGTACTGTCCATAAGAAATTTCTGCCTTGATACATGTGTTCTGTACCTGCACTGTCCCTATGTCCCAGTAGCCACATGTGGCTGCCAAGCACTGGAAATGTGACCAGTGTGGCTGAGGAACTGAAGTTTCACTTTTCTTTTCAGGTGATCTCATGGCTTTTAAAAGAGCTATTTAATTTTAATACATTAAAATAGCCACGTGTGACTGGTGGCTACCATACAGGAAAGCATAGGATGGAGCCGTTTCTTCCACCAACCACAGGTCAAGGGTACCACCTCTGGCTCCCCCAGCCTCCAGGCTTCTCCTCACCCTGACATTGACCAGCAGGGTTGTACTTAGCTGGTTACAGGCCCATCTCCCTTTCTGGTTGCTCCCTGAGGACTCCCCAGAGCCTCTGTTGTAAGCATTTCTGTACCCTGGTCCCTTGCGTGAGGCATGGCTATGGCTGGTGCTCTGGGTGGATAGAGATCCAGCAGAACACGGTCCATCCTCATGGTCCCACAATGCACCCCCGTCAGGAGGAAGCACTAACTTTCACCAAGGTCCACCCACTCCCCAGGGCTGGTCCTTTCCGTATTCTCCCCATGTGTCACTGTGATGCATCAGCCCTACGAGGCTGGCACTTGTAAGAATCATCCTCAATTCCGGAACAGCCTCTTCGAGAAAAGAAAACAAAGCACAATGTGTAAATGACACATTGATTGTAATGACACTTTCTGCTTTCAGAAATGTCACAATGTAAAGAAAAAAAACATTGCCTCCAGGGAAGCAAGGCAAAGCATGAGCTGGCCTCTCGGACGAAGTCTCTCCAGGGAATCAGTCACAGGGGGCGGCTGGAGGGCGCTCTCTGCCGTTCCTCGCTCTTATCCCACCTGCTCTCTGACGGGGTCCCCAGAACAGGAGCGTTCCCCTGTGTCCGATCAGTTTCTGAGCGGATCAAACAGATATTTGAATGCAGCTTTTTATCTGATTATAGACATAATACATGGTTATTCGACAAAATTCTCTTTCATTGCAAGGCCTTTGCATTGGTTGTTCCTTTTTCCTAGAGGTCCCATATCCCAGATTTCATCTGCTGTCTCTCTCTTCTTTGTCAGGTCTCATTTAAATGGTCTCCCTCTAGAGCCTCCCTCTCTTGCCACCCTGGCAGTAGTTGGTCTTCCCTCCCCGCATCAGTGTCTCTCAAATTCACGATCTCATTTTTCTTTTCAGCACCTATCAGCATTTGGAATTAATTGTGTATTTTGGATTCTTTGTCTCCTCCCAACAAGATGGTAAGCTTCTCAAAAGCAAGGATTTTTGCAGAGTAGATACTCAAGAAATTTTTTATGTAACAGAAAATATAGCAAAGCATAAAGCACATAAGAAAGACCCACCCCGGCGTCCCCATGACTCAGCATCACAACCAGCATTCATGCCCAGCGACCCTCCCAGGCCCTTTCTGCACCTATGTCTGCTCACACATAGTCATTTCTTTTCTCTAAAGATGCAGCCTCTTTCTTTACACTGCTTTGTAATCTGCTTCCCCCCTCCACTTACTATATCACAAACATCTTCCACAACCAACTACATAGCAGGCCACCATAGTTTGTAAAGAGGGCCTACCATTTCCTTGCATGGAGTAGCCCTCTTTGCTTCACCAGCCCCTACGGCTGGCATTGAGGGGGTTTGAGTCTTCCTGTTACAACAAGCAGTGTTGCAAAGGAGGAACTCCATGCAAATACCTCTGCCAGAGAGTCTACTTAGGTCCACTGAAGTGTTATCACTGGCTCAGAGGGTATGTACATTTGACAGGACTTTGGGCAAACAGTTGGAATAGGACACTTTTCGGGTAAGAAATCCTGCTAGGAACAAGAACTTCGCAAGGTTCGCAGGGAATTGAGAAGATAGGAAATAGGCCCATGTCCATCCCCTGGGCAACTACTACTGTCTAACTGGGGAGAGTTATAAAGGTTCCCAGGGACCCAGCACTCAGGGCCCTGCAGCCCTGTGAAGGCATAAGTCCTTCCTGAATAGCCTCGTGGAGCTCCTGGCTCAGCCAGTGTAGGCTCGATTGTCACAGACTTGTGCCAGACATTCTTTTTGAAAAAATGAACTGTCTTGAAACATTGTATCTTGAAACCTATATACACATGCACGTGCTAGTAAAGTGCAGTTTATAATTACATCCTATGACCATCCTTGACTGAACCCACAACTTCATATAGCACAGGTGTGAGCTACCAGCTAGCCCCAATTTCAGTTCAGAAGGGTGAAATCACTATTTTTGCTCCTTAACCTATTTATTTATTTATTTATTTATTTATTTATTTATTTATTTATTTATTTATTTTAAAGATTTTATTTATTTAACACAGAGAGAGAGATCACAAGTAGGTAGGTAGGTAGAGAGGCAGGCAGAGAGAGAGGAGGAAGCAGGCTCCCTGCTGATCAGAGAGCCGGATGCGGGCCTTGATCCCAGGACCCTGAGATCATGACCTGAGCTGAAGGCAGAGGTTTTAACCCACTGAGCCACCCAGGTGCCCATCCTTAACCTATTTAATAGCTGCTGTAAAACCAGTGAATATAGTTCGGAAGTCCATTTGTGTAACTGCTTCCTTGCTATTCGTATCACTTGTGTCTCCAAACAAATCCAGTCTGATAGCAGGTCTGATCCTCCCGTTTGGAAACCCAGGAACCCAGGAAGTCTGTAAAACCACAGACTTCACCAGCCTCTAGGGTTCATGCCATTAGAATCCAATTCTCCCCACCCCTCCCAGATCTGGCCTCAACTGCCTTCTCTGCTGTCAGATGCCAGGGGGGCTGATCCTTCACATGTAAAGAGCACATGGCAGGCTATGATACACACACCATCCTTTCTCGAACCTGATCCTTGCAAGAGCCTTGGGAGGTTGGCCCCATGGGGTTAATGCAGTAATCCTTATTTTGCAAATGGGTCAACTGAGGCTTAGGGCAGGAAAGGACATGTTTATACAGCAAACAGGAGGCAGGGCTGAGATTACAGCTACATTTTCCGATTCCTGGTTCAGAAAATTTTCCATTGTATCAGGATAAAGTTGGAGGGGCCTGCCAAGGAGGCTCAGCCAGTAAGTGGTCACTTCCCCCCTTCTCTCCTCTAGCCAGCGACAGCCTTATGGGGCCAACCTAAAGGAGACCCTGAACTTCACTTTGGCAGGTACTGACCTGAACCAGATAGGTAAAGGGGTGACTCTGGGCAGCAGTCTGGAACAGTGAGATAATCACATAGCTGGGTGATTGGGAGAATCAGCCCAGTGCTGGGCACACTCTCGTTACTATTATGACTTAATGATGCTAGAAGACATTAATTATCTTATTTAATCAGCTTAGTTGGCAAAACACAAAGTTGGCTACTTCATTTATATTGAAATTTGACTTTTTCCTGAAGTTCTGAAAACCACTAATTCTTACAACCACAAACAAGAAGCTACCTTATTTTAAAAAATTACCTACATTTTAGTCATTCTGCTCGTGTTTTATACAAGCTTTTTAAGCTTCCATATAGTTGCATGAAGTTGGAATTCTTGTCCCTGTTTTATAGACCAAGCAAGGTGAAATCATTTGCTCCAAGTCACATGCTCGTAAGTGACCAAGCCAGAAAGTGTAGCTACCTGGAGAAGGAGGAGAAATTTCTCTAAACATAACAGAGCAAAGATGTTTCTGTCACTCACTCACTCACTCACTCCTTCACGCCCCTTTGCTCAGTACCTGCTGGGGAGGACGCTAGCCTAATGGAAAGAAGGTGTGTGGGGGTGGGCATTCCCAGACTGGAGTCCCAGCTGTGCTCCTTATCAGCAGAGGGACCAGTCCCTTGGCCACTTGACCTCCCAGAGCCTTGGCATCTCTGGCTGTAATGTGAGAATAACACACCTCCCTAAGGGGATTGCTGTGGAGACCACAGCAGTAGCATGTGAGGAGGGGGCCTCGCAGGACCTGGAGTGCAGTGAGTGCCTGGTGGACACCAGTCCCCTGCCTGTACCTGAAATGAAAGCCATGGGACAGGTCACCAACACTCAAGGCGTAGGGTTGGAGGCAATCTTTGAGATCATCTGGCTCATTTCTCCACTGTACAGATGGAAAAATTGAGGCTCAGACAGAGATGGTGACTTGCCCAAGGTCACAGAGCAGGGTAATGGCAGAGATAGGAACAGAACTCATCCCCATCTTCTGCTCTTTTCCACGTCAATGCAACAGCCAAGTATACTGTAATGTATGTAGCCTGTGGATAAATGGAAGCATTAACAATGCATTGTTGGGTAGCTTAAAGAAAGCAGTAAATTTTGACAGAAGAGTAAATATCTAAAATATACGCTCTTATTCCTCACACAAGTGCACACCATCTACTCCGTGCCCACCAGATACTAGGCTAAGGCCTTAAGAAACACGAACTCATTTATTCATCACTATAATCCTATGAGGAAGTTACTATGACTCCCATTCCCGTGTTACAGATGAAGAAGCTGAGGCAGGGAGTGGTTCATGAATTTTCTCAGGGTCCTAGGAGCACTACGTTGGCAGAGCTGGGATTTGAACCCGAGAACTCTGGCCCCAGAGTCTGTCTCATAACCACCACGCCATGCTACTTCAGAACAATGAATTGCTTTCTACTACGTACACAAGAGTGTAGCTATATGTTACTTGACATAGTAATACTAATTGTAATCACAATAGTCATAACAGGAAAAATACAAGTAGACAACTCCCTCTGTGATGCTTCTGGAAAACTTAAAAGTGCCCAGCCATGTTTCAAAGCTAGCCCCTTCTCCTTATCCCTTTCCCCATGCCCTCTCTATCCCCCATGCTACTCCCTCCACTGGAACACTTTTCCTCTCTTGTCTGACTGCAAGCTTCGCCCTTCAACACAGAGCCTGAATGTCACCAGCTCTGGGACTGCTTCTCAGATGATGTCTCCTGTCACAGCTGGTCAACGTTCCCTGGGTCAATGTTAATGGCAGGCTTTGACATTGTATCCCATCATGAAGATGACAAAGAAGATGACGATTTTGCTGGAGGAACCCTCCCAGTGGTCTCAGGTCCCTCTCTTAACCAATGAGGCCCAGGAATAAGATCAGCCATGAATTACTTCACTGAGGCAATGGATGTGTTTGTTTAATGCTTCCAATGCCACAAACATTTATAGAATGCTTTCTTGCTACTGGGTACTACTTTTAGTAAGCGCTGCAAGACTTTGGGGCAAGTGCTGTCACCTCTATCTGAGCAGGGAGGAGCCCGGCTTGGGAGAGTCAGGTAACTGACAGTGACTCGTCCAAGGTCACACAACTGAGTGGTAAAGCTAAGTCCTCCAACCAGGTTCTCAAATCCCTTCTCCCAGCGAAAGTGCTTCTTGTAACTGTCATAGTAAAAATGATTCCTGCAAGAATCAGTAGTAGATCTGGGGTGGGGGAAGGGGAGAAGGTTTGATGAAGAAAGGATATTTTCATAGCCTTGAAGTATCTTTTTATAAAATTCTTATTTATTACAAAGGAAAAGAGGAACTGGAAACCATCTGTGATGGTTAGTTTTATGCGTTCTTGGCAAGGCTGTAGCACCATTATTCAATCAAACATTCCAGCTGATGCCGTGCCAGGGTTCAGTAGATACAGTTAACATCTAGAATCAACTGACCTTAAGTAAATAAGGAGATTATCCTCAGCCATGTGGGTGGGCCTCATCCAATCAGTTGAAAGACTACAGAACAGCAACCGAGGTTTCTCAGAGAAAGAAACTCTCCAGAAAGAAAGAAAGAAAGAGAGAAAGAAAGACAGACAGACAGACAGAAAGAAAGAAAGAAAGAAAGAAAGAAAGAAAGAAAGAAAGAAAGAAAGAAAGGAAGAAAGAAAGAAAGGAAGAAAGAAACAAAGAAAGAAAGAAACTAACTCTCCCTTGGACCTCAAGACTGAAGCATCAATTCCTGCCTGAATTTCCAGGCTGCTAACCTGTCCTACAATTGTATGAGCCAAATCCTTAAACTAAATCTCTCATTCTCTCTCTCTCTCTCTCTCCATCTATATATATACACACATACAACATGTATATATAAAGCATATATATGCAAATGTCTTCACATAAAGATCTGTGATTCATTACATGGTGCATATATGTGTGTATAGGTATATTCATATAGAACAGATATGCCATCTTAACTAATAGTCAAAATTAACATCACCAGTAAGGGGCAAGAGAGCATCATGTGTCTCCAAATGTTAGACCCTCAGAAGGACACATCACTGAGGTATTATCACTTTGATCACTGGAAACAGTAGAAATATGAATCAAACAATAACAGAGACCTCTCTCTCTCCTTGGGTGCTCCCGGACCACCAGACCCGGTGACCATCATGCACCTGGCCCAGAAATGGGTTCACACTTGGTGAATGTGTTCAGACGAGGGTCTGCTCTCTGTCTGTCCTCCCCTTCTCTCTGCCTCCCCCACCATGGACTGGAAAACACTCATAGTTGGTAATGTCCTCTCTGCCACCCAGCAGGTCCAGGAGAATTCCATCGCCTCCATTTTCGGAAGCCAGGAGAGCAGTGACTCACTTTGCACACATCTGTGGGTTCCTGTCAGAGCTGGTTATCTGTCTAAGGAGGGATGTTAACATTTATGGCAGCGAGCAGGGACGTGTGACAGTTCAAGAAAGCAAGGTGCCAGCTACCTTTTGGAGCTGCAGGTGGTTTTTATGAAAGCAGAATATTGCCACTTATTATTTATTTCACTTTTCATTTTTAAAATGTGATTAATATAGCTCGCCCATAAATTTGGCCAGGCACATGTATTTATGAAGCATTCTTGGCAGGCGCGGTGTGACAGGGCCTAATTGCTCTGAGGGCAGAGGCAGCCACAGGAAGTGAGCGTCTTCCAGCCTGAATGCGAACCAGCCTCATTTTATGGGCTTCTGAGGTAGCAGTTCTTGTCACGAGTGCCTGGGGGAGCATCCCTGGAGGCTTCTAGCGAGGAAGCAAGGGCAGAGAAGACAGACAGAGCCCGAGAGGCTGGCTCTGCTGGGCAGCGGAGAGAGCTCAGGCAGGGAGGCCAGGGTTCTAAGCCAGCATGGCCAAGCGAGCCCGGTGAGCTGGCAACTCCTCTACACCTACATTTCCCCACATTGAAAGGTCTCAAAGGGTCACTGCGAGGGTCTAATGAATACACATTTGGACAGTGCCACAGGCACTCGGATATGTGAAGTTCCATGTGTTCAAGATGATGGCCTGGGGAGCAAAGCTTGATTTTGAATCCTAGCACTGCCACTTCCTAGCTGTGCAACTCTAGGCAATTTCTCTGTGCCTTGGTTCCCTCAGCCATAAACTGGGGATAGCGGCAGGGCTACAGAAGGGATTAAATGAGACAGTTCACACGTGGTGCTCCATTGGTACCCAACACAGCTGCTGTTATTATTACTGTTGCTGTTGTTTCTTCCCTTGCCTTCCATCTGCCTCTTTTCATGGTCTGGCCTGGAAGACATATCCTGCTGGTGAATTTCTACTTCTCCTTTGAAGCCTAGTTTAAATATCACCTCTTCCATGAAGTCCTCTGTGGTTGCTTCAGTAGAAATAACAACATCCCTGCCGTGTGCAGCTGAGTCATTTTGTCCATCCATCTCCATGGTGGTCATGCCCACAGCCCAATGCCCCCCACCCCCTACTTTACAGGAGCGGTCCACCTTCAGGGGAGGACCAGGTTTCTCCCTTGCTGCCCAACGCTTACCAACTCATGGCACACAGAGAAGAGGGTAATATGGGTCTGGCAGCCCCATCCCTAACTACCCTGCAGCAGACGGGATCCATAGCTGTACTCCCCATGATTCATTTCCAGCACACTGGGCATCCTTGGCTGGTGAGTTCTGGCCTGGTGCCTGGAGTCCATGGCCCAGCACGCAGGGGGTCCTGGGGCACTATATGCTGCTGAAAGAAGGGTCATGGGGACTATCTTAGCAGCTGCTACCTTTCCCTGTCAACAGTTTGAGCAGGACCAGGTGACAGTGCTGGGGTGTTGGGGGCTCCTGGATCCACAGGGTGAAGCAGAGACCAGAGACCCTGTAAAGCCTATGGGCTGTGGATTTCAGGTAAGTTCCAAAGTTCAGACCAAAGAAGAGGCTGTCCCAATCCACAGGCTCCCCGCCCTGGAGGATGGATGGGGTGTGTTGAATCTGGAGGGGTGACAGTGAGATCTGGGACAGCTATCTGAGACGGGCCCTAGGTCAGCAAAGCACCAGACCCTGCTTTCCCAGGCTATGAAGCTGTGGCCGTGTTCCTGGCATCTCCCTTCTTTCAGGGCTAACTCATTCATCAAAACAGTGCCTCCTCAACGTGCCAGGACCTGTGCTCTGCACAGGGGACACAGAGATGGGTTAGACTGCGGGCCCACCCTCAGGAGCCCACTCTCTAGTGCAGAAACTGCCAGGAAAACCCAAATATAATATGGTGCCATGCATGCCACAGATACTATATCCACAAAGGACATGGGCCACGTAGAGAAAGGAGGGGAGGGGTGGGGTGTCAAGAAAGGCCTCAGAGATGACACGTAAAGCACTGTCAAAGCACAGCTTTGAAGGAATCTGCTGGATGGAATCAGTGAGAGAAAAGGGCTCCAGGCAGAGGGACCGCACAATGATACAGAGCTATGAAAAACACCGTCTGTGTGGGGGACTCTGAGTTCATGCACAGGGGCGAGGCATGAGCAGAGAGAGGCCGGGCTGGTGAGGAGCCCCAGAAGTAAGCTGCAAGAAGCGCCATGCCCTGCGGGGGCTGCAGGTGAGGTGTGCTCCTGCCCAACCAGGGACCCGCCCCGCAGCAACGTCTCTGAATACTTACAGGAGACACGTTTACTCACACGAGTATACCTGTGTCTGCCAGTTTGTATATGCTTGTGCATACATTATATGAGCAATTAAATACTAGAATATGGGTGGTTGAGCTCTGAGAGACAAGGAACTTCTCAGAGACTCAGGCAGAGTTCCCTATGGTGGGGATTTTGGTATGGGGGAAAGTATGGCGGGGGCGGGGCACAGGGAGTGCGGTGAATCGAGGAAAAGAAGGCTGCTTTCAGTCTCTGTTCTAGGCATACTGCATATCCTCCGTCAAGTTGTTTGCTGCCCAAGGACATACAGCTGAGGGGGTGATTCAGGGCTGGGCTCCTGTGCTTCCTTGGGGACGGGAGGTGCACCATTTCCTAATTCACACAAAGGGGCTGCCTGGGCGCTGCTGGGTCAGACCAGCTGCAGTGAAGTAGAGATTCTTTTAAATGGAAGAACTGGCTTGGATGACTTCCTAAGTCCCTTGTAGCACTAATAAACACACACACACACACACACACACACACACACACACACACACACACACA
>LNAC01000282.1:1646508-1657208 GCA_002007465.1 Ailurus styani
CCCCCCTCTGCTTTCCTCTTCCTTCCAGGCAGGGCCCTTGCCTCCCCAGGGCAACCCGCTGGCCCCTCCCCCCCCCAACCTCCACCCTGTACTCCCAGGTCACTTCCACTTTTCTGTCCTCAGAGCAAGCACCACAAGGCCCTCCCTGATTCAGAGGAAGGTAGAGGTCAGATCTCACTTTCATCAACCACCAACTTGCCCTAAGGAAGAAAAGACACTCAAGAGGGAATTCTTAAACCCTCACTGGTCTTAGCAATTTTCAAGCCTCTATTCAGAGTGAATGACCCTTTCAGAGGGGAGGGTAGGCGGACTGCTAAGGCAAATGAAATGCACTTAATGGTTATACAAAAGCAGAGATGAACATCTACTCTGTTTTATTGTTGCTGTGAGTGAGAAAGCAGCCAGCCCTGGGGGGCAGAGTTGGCTGGGGGTCAGGGAGATAGCTGGATGTCATTCAGGAGCGGGAGGAGGAGGGAAGAGGAAGAGAAGAGAGAGGGCTGTCTTGGAGCTGATCCAAGATCCAGGCAGACAAAGCCTGGAGGAGAAAATTCATGCCCTTCATACCCTGATTATCTGAACTTTGTGGGATTCTGTCTGAGTTATTCCCCCACCTATGGGACTGGTGGTGTGAGTGGGGGTGGGGGAGGGGGGAATTCAGATTTCATGAAATCCATTTTAATCACCTTCTGCAATCCACAACACTCTGTAATTACAAGGCTCTTATGCTCAAGTACAAAAAAACTCACCGAGAAAGCAACATTAAGCTTGCGAGCGGAAACATGAAAATTCATGAAATGCACAATTAAGGATCCAAAGACAATGTTAACTCTCCCCTTTGCAGGCACAGGCGCTGCAGATTACCAACAAATGGGCAAACTGAAACCCCAAGGCATCTGCCACTGATACTGGGAAGCCTCACCCCACCATAACTGCTCCCTCCAAGGATTTACATTTGCTATTGCCCAAGGTTGTCCTGAGGCCCCACTTAGGGAGTAGGAGCCCTGGCGGAGGGAGGAAGGGCAGGTCTGTCTTAGATAGGAGAAGCCAAAGAGTTGTGTTTGAGAAATGACCGGAGGCTTCCTGTCACCTGCAGCATCTACAAAAGAAATGGCCAGACCTTCATGTTGTCTCCCACGAATCAGGGGAATTCAAGAACAGAGATTGTGGTAACCTCCCATCAAGAAGGCTTCAGCTCTCAAACTGTCCCTTTTCTACTCCTACCCCTACACCCTGAATCCAGGGCCTTCCTGGTTTCTCTTCCAGGACCCCAGCTCTACTTCTATCTCAATCCTTGCTGCCAACTCACTGCGCCTAGTCTACTCTGTAAACTGGCTGCCAGGCCAGTCTTCGTAGGCATCCATTTAGGAAGTACCCCCTGTCCTGCTTCTTACAATGTCATGTGAATAAAGCAGGACAAAAATTGCAGCTGAAGTATGAACTTCACTATGTTACATCAGGAAAAAAAATTAGATAAGGAAATTAACCAAAGGTTCCCTGGTTCTTTTGGATTTGGTGCCTATAGGGTGGGAAATAGGAGAAAAAAGAGATTATCAAGGCTTTATGCCTTTTTTTACTTGTACAAATTTTCACAGCGAGTGTAATTTACAATCAGGAAAAAAATGAGATAAACTTTAAATGTCACCTCTGCTCAAGATACTTCTGGAGTTCCTTTTTTCTACATGGCAAAATAGAAACTCTGAGCCTGGTATTTACAACCTACTAAGGTCTGGTCCTCACTGCATGAAGGTGTGACCTGTGCCGTCACACAGGGTCCTGCCCTCAGAAGGGCTCAAACTTGGTTAAATGCTCTGCTACGGCTATCTTCAAATTCTTTAATAACATTTGAACAAGGGATCCACATTTTTCATTTCAAACTGAACCCCACGAATTATACAACTGAAACTATTCACCAGAATGTCTTCACCAAGAGAAATCACAGTCCAATTATTCAGAACAGAACAATGCAGACAGCCTTTGGACTGCTGTGTGGGGGTAGGGTCTCCAGGCTGTGGCTCAGATGGTTAGGAAACCACATGTGGGAACTGGGGATGTTCGGCCTGGGGATGTGAAGAGTCAGGGGAGACTTAACCAATATTTGCTGAGCACCTGGAGTATTCTTCTAGGCACTAGGAACACAGTCATGAACAAAGCAGGCCGAGTCCCTACTCTCTCCAACCGCAATGCTAGCCAGTGGAGACCCACGATAAACAAATCACCACTTACCTATTGCTGGGTAGTGCTATGCAGAGAAATGAAACAGGAAGAGGGAGACACAGGAGGGAGGGGCGCACTATTTGATTTAGGACCTGGAAGGAAGTCCATAAGCCCTTAGATGATGGAAATGTGGGAGATGCAGACACATACACAGACAATTACAATACACTATGGGGTTTGCCACAGAGAAACTCAGAGGGAGCATCAATGAGGAGCAAGCTGCTTAGTCTGGGGTGGGCAGGGGAAGGGGCTGTTACATTGATCTTTTTTTCCTCCAACCCTCCAACTAGTGGAAAGCACACTGTATTGCCTCTACCTTCACAACCTCCCTTCTGTTCCCACTACCATGGACTGGCTTGGGTCTTCACTTCCCCTGACTCACTGTTATAAACTCACCTGGTCTTTTCTTCTCATCCCACACCCTCTCCTGGATGATTACTTCTACTCTTGGGCCTACAGCCTGAGTATGATTCTTCAGCCCTGACGTCTTTCTTGAACTCTAGATCTCCATATCCAACTGCCTTTGTCCTTGAAGATTCCCAATGTCTGCAAGAGGGTGCAGCGTTCCAACTTTCCAGCTGGCCTCACATGGCTCACACGTTCCTTTCTGGGCATTCTAAGGGGCTTGCCCAGACCACTGGAACCTTGTGCGCCAGGTGACGAAACAGGCACAAAAACAGAATATGGGGATTTTTCTCCATCTTGGGGTCAGGATATTAGCTTGGCTTTTCCAGAAACTCAAATTCATCAGTGTCCTAGTGCAATTGGGACCTGAAGATACTTAGAAAGTTCACATAAGACTGAAATACGAAGCTGAATGTCAATATATTAACTGATATTGGGGAAACAAACAAACAAGCAAACAAACAAACCTGTCCACATTCATCTGACCAGGATTTTCTACATAGAAAGCCAAATGAGCCTTAGAAGGTAGTTGGGTAAACATGATAAATTACAAATGACATTCCTCACCTGTGTGACACCCAGGGACAAGGTCTTAACATTCATTATACATAAATCCCTAATTATTATGCCTACTGCACAGATGAAGAAATGGAGACTCAGAGAGGCTAAGGAGCCTGCCCTAGCTCACACAGCTAGTAAGCAGTAACTGGGATTCAAATTTAGTACCAAAGCCTGTTTGTTTAACCACCAGTAAATACCAGATAGAGGGTATTGCTATTGACAAAAGAGTGATAAGTTAGACTGTCTACGTCAAGTTGATGTTTAACATAATACCTGTGACAGTGTTCTGATATGGTTTTATAGCCATACAGATGGGAAAGATTATTCTTGAAAATGCTCTCCCCAGATGAATCTTTATAATCTGGGTTTTATGTTAAATGCGATGTGTGAGGGTTGGTTTTCAAAGGACTCCTGTATAGCAAGTAAATGATTTTGTTTCTGAAAATGAATAATCATCCCTGATTTACCTTCTACATAGTAAATCTGCTGAAGTCAAAAATACATTGTCTGCGGCCAGACAGACCTCAGGTTCCAATTCTAGATCAACATCAGCCACGTTGCCTTGGACACATGAGTCACCTGGACTCAGTTTCCCTTATCTGTAAAACAGTGATGATAATAATATACACCTCATAGGGCTTTTCACGGGAAAATAGAGAAAATTTGTGTAAAATGCTTAGCATGGATCTGCATATAAGTACAATTTTTATTAATTTTTTTCAGTTTTATTGAGAAATAATTGATACATACACTGTAAAAGTTGAAGGAGAATAGTATGATGGTTTGACTTACTTATATTGTGAAATGATTACCATAGTAGGTTCAACTAACATTGTCTTCTCATATAGATATGATAAAATGAAAAAAAGAAAAGAAAAATGGGAAAAAATTCTACTTGTGATGATAACTCTTAAGACCTACTCTCCTTTTTTTATTACTTAATTTTTTAAAAGATTTTATTTATTCATCTGAGAGAGACCATGAGTGGGGGGGGAGGGGCAGAGGGAGAAGCAGACGCCCCACTGAGCAGGGAGCCCAAAGTGAGGCTCAATTCCAGGATCCTAAGATCATGACCCTACCTGAAAAGAGACACTTAACCAAATGAGTCACCTAGGTGACCCAAGACCTACTCTCTTTAACAACTTCCCTAGGTATCTCACAGCAGTTTTAGCTCTGGCCATCACATTGTTCATTTCATCACCATTAGGGCTTTTTTTTTTTTTTTAAGATTTATTGATTGATTTGAGGGAGGGAGAGAGAGAGAGAGAGAGATCATGCATTGGGGGGGAGGGGCAGAGGGAGAGAATCTTCAAGCAGACTCCCTGCCAAGCACGAAGCCCATCACGAGGCCTGATCTCACAAGCCATGACATAAAGACCTGAGCCAAAACCAAGAGCCAGAGGCTCAACCTACTGAGCCACCCAGGCACCCCCTTAGTGCTTATTTTTTAACTGGAAGTCCGTACCTTTTGACCACTTTCCTCCAAATCTCATTGCCCTCACCCTCCACCCCTGGCAACCAAAAGTCTGGTTGGTCTCTTTTTCTATGCCTTTGGTTGTTTTTCTGGTTTGGGATTTTTGTTTGTTTGTTTATTTTTTAGACTCCACCTAGAAGTAAGATCATAACAGTATTTGTCTTTGTCTTTGACTTATTTCATTTATCACAATACTTTCAAAGTCCATCCATATTGTTACAAGTGGTAGGATTTCCTTAGGTTTTTATGACTGAATAGTATTCCATTGTATATGTGTATACATATATATGCAAACACACACACACACATATATACATATGTATACACAAACCCAACACACACATAGGCCAGCATTCATTAAATGCTAGTCTTTTCAATGGTGGCCACTTTGGGTGTGAGGTGATATTGCACTGTGATTTTAATCTGCATTCCCTTGTTGACTAGTGATGTTGAGTATCTTTTCACCCACCTGTTGGCTTTTCATATATCTTCTTTGGAGAAATGTGGCTTTTCATATATTTTCTTTGGAGAAATGTCTGTTAAGGTCCTTTGCCCATTTTGTAAATGTGTTATTTGTGTTTTTTTCTGCTATTGAGTTATGTAAGTTCTTTATATATTTTGGATATTAACCCCTTATCAGAATATATGGCTTGCAACTGTCTTTTCCCATTCTGTAGGTTGTCTATTTACTTTGTTGATGATTTCTCTTGCTGTGCAGAAGCCTTTTAATTTGATGTAGTACTACTTGTTTATTTTTTATTTCATTGCATGTATTTTAGGTGTCATATCTAAAAAGGCATTACCAAGACCCACGTCAAAGAGCTTTTCCCTGGAGCACCTGGGTAGCTTAGTGGGTTAAAGCCTCTGCTTTCGGCTCAGGTCATGATCTCGGTGTCCTGGGATGGAGCCCTGCATTGGGCTCTCTGCTCAGCAGGGAGCCTGCTTCCCCCTCTCTCTCTGTCTGCCTCTCTGCCTACTTGCGATCTCTCTCTCTGTCAAATAAATAAAATCTTTTTTTTTTTAAAAAAGAGCTTTTCCCCTATGTTTTCTTCTAGGAGTTTCATAGTTTCAGATCATACATTTAAGTCTTTAATCCATTTCAAGTTATTTTTTGTGAGTGGTTTAAGAGAGGGGCCCAGTTTCATTCTATTACATGTGAATATCCTATTATCCCAGCACCAGCGAAGAGACTGTCTTTTCTCTATTGAGTGTTCATGGCTCCCTTGTAAAATATTAGTTGTCCATATATGTTTGGGCTGGGCTCTCAACTCTATTCCATTGGTCTATTTGTCTGTTTTTATGCCAATAACATACTGTTTTGATACTATAACTTTGTAGTATATCTTGAAGTCAGGAACTGTGATGCCTGCTGCTTTGTTCTTTCTCAGGACTTCTTTGGCTATTCAGGATCTTTTGTGGTTCCATATAATTTTTTATGGGTGCTTTTTCTACTTCTATAAAAAATGCCATTGGAATTTTGATATGGGGATTGCACTGAATCTGTAGTTGGCTTTGGTTAGTATGAACATTTTAACAATATCAATCTTCCTACCCATGAACACAGGATACCTTTTCATTTGTTTGTGTCTTCTTTGATTTCTCTCACCGGTGTCCTGTAGTTTTCAGAGTACAGATCTTTCACCTCTTTAGCTAAATGTATTCCTAAATATTTTATTGTTTTTGATGCTATTGTCAACAGGATTGATGCTTTATCTCTCTTACAGAAAATTTGTTGTTAGTATATAGAAACACTACTGATTTTTGTATGTTAATTTTGTATCCTGAAACTTTACTTAATTCGTTGATTAGATCTCACAGGTTGTTTTGTTTGCTTGGTTGGTAGAATCTTTATAAAAGAGTTTCTCTATATAAAATCAAGTCATCTGCAATTTTATTTCTTCCTTTGCAGTTCTAATACTTTTCATTTCTTTTTCTTGCCTGATTGCTTTAGCTAGGCCTTTAAGTACTATAGAGAATAAGAGTGGTAAAATTGGATACCCTTGTCTTGTTCCTTACTATAGAGGAAAATCTTTTAATCCTTCACCATTAATATGATGTTAGCTGTGGGCTTGCCATATATGGTCTTTATTATGTTGAGATATGTTCCTTCTAGGCCTAGTTTGTTAAGACTTTTAATCATGAATGAATGTTGAATTTTGTCAAATGCTTTCTTTGCATCTATTGAGATGATCATGATTCTTTCTTACATTCTATTGTGATGTATCAGATTAATTGATTTATGTATGTTGAACTGTCCTTGGATCCCTGGGATAAATCCCACTTGATCATGGTGAAAAATCCTTTTAATATGATTCTGGATTTGTTTGCTAGTATTTTATTAAGAATGTTATACATTTACTGGAGATCTTGTCCTCCAGTTTTCTTTCCTAGTAATGTCCTTTTCTGGTTTTGCTATCAGGATAATGCTCGTCTTTTTTTTTTTTTTAAGATTTTATTTATTTTATTTGACACAGAGAGAGAGATTACAAGTAGGCAGAGAGGCAGGCAGAGAGAGAGGAGGAAGCAGGCTCCCTGCTGAGCAGAGAGCCCGATGCGGACCTGGATCCCAGGACGCTGAGATCATGACCTGAGCGGAAGGCAGAGGCTTTAACCCACTGAGCCACCCAGGCGCCCAGGATAATGCTGGTCTTGACATATTTTGGAGTGTTCCCTTCTCTTCGACTTTTTGGACGAGTTTGAGAAGGTTTGGTGTTAACTCTTCTGTAAAACTTTGGTAAAATTCACCAGTGAAGCCATCTGGTTCTGGGGTTTTTGTCGTTGTTGTTGGGAGATTTCTGATTACTGATCAACCTCCTTACTTACGATTGGTCCATTCAAATTTTCTATTTCTGTCTGATTCAGTCTTGGTAAGTTGTACGTTTCTAAGAATTTTTCCATTTCTTCTAGATTGTCCAGTTTGTTGGCATACGGTTGCTCACAGCAGCCTCTTAAGATCCTCTGAATTTCTGTGGTAGTAGTTGCAATGTCTCCTTTTTCATTTATAATTTTTATGATTTGGGTCCTTTCTCTTTTTTCCTTGGTTAGTCTACCTACGGGTTGGCCAATTTTATTTATCTTTTCAAACAACCAACTTGTAATTCAGCTAATTGTTTCTCTTGCTTTTGTGTTATCTATTTAATTGATATCTACTCTGGTCTGTATTATTTCCTTTCTTCTGCTAACTTAAGGCTCAGTTTGTTTTTCTTTTTCTAGCTCCTTAAGTGTGGAGTTAGGCTACTCATTTGGAACCTTTCTTGCTTAACATAAGCGTTTATTGCTATGAACTTCCCTCTTAGAATTGCTTTTTCTACATTCTACTTTCTGTCTCCATGACTTGATTATTCTAGGTACCTTATATAAGTGTACCATACAGTATTTGTTCTTTTGTGACTGGCTTATTTCACTTAGCATAATGTCCTCAAGGATCATCCACATTGTGGCACGTGTCAGAATCTCCTTCCTTTTTTAAGGCTGACTAATACTCCATTGTATGTGTGTGCCACATCTTGTTTATTTATTCATCCATTGATGGACACTTGGGTTGTTTTTACCTCTTGGCTGTTGTGAATAATGATGCTATGCACATTAACTCTTCAAGTCCCTGCTTCCAATTTTGGGGGGGTATATACCCAGAAGTGGAATTGCATTATCATACGGTAATTCTATTTTAAATTTTTTGAGGAATCATCACACTGCTTTCCATAGAGCCTGTACCATTTTACATAATCTCTTTGGAAGGATTATAAGTGACTAAGCAATAAGCACAAGGCCACACAGCTTAGGAATTGACAGTCAGATACCAATGTAGGTCCAATGTGCCCTCACCCTACAGAGTAGCAGTTCCCAAAGTCAGGGTTCAGCCAGGAACATTAGAATCATCCAGCGTACTTATTAACCATATAGATTCCTGGACTTCAGGTCTGGTAAAATAAAATCAGTAGGGATAAGGCCCAGAGTCTTTATTTTCAAAATAACAAACAAACAAACAAACTCTTGGGTGTTTCTGGTGGGCAGCCAGGTTTGATAACTACCACTTATTATTGTGATAATCATCATAATTGTTGCCCTTATCATTATCAAAATGTCCTCATTAGCCCTTCTTTACCCACATCAGTTTACCGATTCATAAACATTTGGAAACAGTGGGAATGTAAGGGTTACCAGGAAATCGCAACCCTGGATTTGCTCTCTGAGCAACTGAGGGCTTTCAAAGGGTGACATATTTAGCATTCTAATCAACAAGGAATCAGCCAGGCGCCTGCCTGCCTAGGACTTTCTTAGATTCCTGACTAACACTCATTAAGCAGTTCAAGCCAACATGCTCCTAAGTAAGTGTGTGTAGAAGCAGGCTGTTGGCATTTTAATCTCATTAGTGAACTGAAGCCCTAAGACACAGGAGCCACGGCAGCCCCTTAGACCTACCGGGTAAAATTCTTCACACTCTTAGACTGGCTACCTGTCCTTCTGCCTTCTCTCACTATTGGCTCCAGCTTTCCATCCTCTCCTGGGCCTTGAGGAAGAGACTCTGGGAAACCAGAGTTTGATGACTTCCAGGGTGCTGGCTGCAGAGAGCTGGATAACTGGGTCAGGTGGCCAGGCTGCCCTTATCCCAGAAGAGACACTGAGTTATCTACCCCAGCCTGATTTGTTGAATTGGCACCAGGCCATGGGCACCGCTCCCTGAATTCAACCGTCTGTGTCCCCCTCCCCCGTCAATAACCTTGATAGAAGCCAGACAAGGCTATGGGGCCTAGGGAAAGGAGTATCCATAGGCAATCTTCCCTGCACAAAGCCCTCATTGTTGGAGGAGAAAGGCATGGGAGAGGCAGAGGGAGTGCTTATCTTTTGTCAATGCTGGACAGCTGAAAGGACTCCAGTGAAAAATGACCTTGTAAACTAAAAAATGGGGGAATATGCAAACTATGTAACTATGACTATCTTCTTCCCTGGGACAGAAATAGCTGGGACTTTCTCTGCAAATGTTCATAGACACATACACATTAACACACATACACACTATGTTCAAAGTAAATCAAGAGGCCAGTGTGAAACAGCTTCACCTACCCATTCATTCAACCATTTGTCCATCTATCCATCCGTCTGTCCATCCACCTAGTTATTGTTTACTCAAATATTAACTTAGTGCCTACCATGGGCAAGAACTATGCTGGAGGAAACAGTAATAATCCAGATCAGAGTTTTCTCGTTGGGGGATATTTTTTACTGAAACATCCATACAGAACCTGTATGTTGGCTCACCACACATTGTCTATAACTGAATCAATGTCTTGCACAACATATGTAGGGGCTGTTATGACAAATACACATAGAGTTCAGACATTATTGACTCCATGGCAGCTTTCTGGCTTCTATGTGTCTCAACCAGTGAAAGCTAAAAGTATATATAAATCCTAATCACCAGGAGATTTGGACATGCTCCAGGCAAATGGAAGTACAGAATGCTAATACATGGTTTCATGAACAGAGATGATAATAACCATAACCACAATAACTAACTAAATATGTTACCATGTGTTGGGCATCACTCAAAGTGCTTTACTTGTTAATCCTACAACAAACCTCTGAGGTAGACATGACCATTACCCCATCTTGCAGATGATCAAACTGACCATGGAGAGCTTCCATAACTTGTCCAAGGTCCCACAGCAGTAAGGAAGGAGTTGGGCTTTACACATAGGAAGTACAGCTACAGAGTCAGTTCTAGAGAAGAACTAATTTTTACTTTCCCTATAGAAAAATCAAAAATAAAATTCTAATCTCTGTGGGAGTTTATCTACTCTTTATGGGCAGCTTCTGGGTTGATGACGGATTGGGGTTCAGGGTCCTGCCTATTTTGTTTCCATTCTTTCTACAGGGGCCTTGAGATTCCTCTGTGATTAGCCCTCTTTCAACTGTAGTCAAGAAAAAGAAAGAAAGGAAAAGGGAAGAACAGAAGGGAAGAAGGAAATGAGAAAGGAGAAAGGAAAGCATAACTTTCTGTCTATAACTAACTGGGAAGAGGTTTCTTTCTTTCTTTTTTTTTTTT
>LNAC01000282.1:1657557-1785031 GCA_002007465.1 Ailurus styani
GGAAGAGGTTTCTATTTGTCGAGCATCTTTACCAAGATGAGCTTGGTCCCTATCCTCATAGACTTATAGTCCAGCAGAGAATCTGGACAGGGAACAGTAATAAAAAGATTGAAAGTTGATTTAAAAAGCGGGGGACTCCATGGCAAAGCAAAGCAGGGGTCCTGAATTGGTTTCATGATCAGAGAAGCTGGGGAGGGGGTTGTGGTGGGGATTTGGGGGATGGGAGGAGGTGGCTGCTGGGCCCAGCTGATGTATAGCGATACGAGAGGGAAAGGATTGAGTTTGTGAAGTCTGGGAGATGGTGTCACTAGAACCTGGTGACAACTGGACATGAGGCTATGGCAGAGAGGGGGCTCTCAAGGTTGACACCCTGGTTTCTGGCCACTAAACCAGGTGTGAAGCTGAAAGTAGGGGGGTATAAAGAAAAGATTCCCTAGGTCCATTACCAGAACTACACAGGATCCAACACATACCCCGTGCCCACCGCCCACACAACTGTCCACCTTCCCCACAGGCAGAGCAAGGCAGGAGAGGCCCATTGCCACCACACCCCCTGAAAGGGATTAATGCCAGGAGAACTCTGCACAGCCTACAAAAACATCCATAGGCAGAAGCGATTCTGGAATGTACAGCAACTGCTTGCAGTGAATTAATCATATATGTGCTGGACTTCCTTAGAAATATTTACCCAGCCAGAGTGGTTAAGCTCTAATAACCGGGAATGGAACCTGAGCCTTACCTCAAACAGCCCTGACTATGGAAAATGAAGAAACGTCATCCTGGCCCTTCCCAATGCCAGTGGCGGCAGGGGGGCGGGGGTAGAAATGTGCAGAATACCTCGTTCAGGAATCTGAGGATCTGCAGTCTGTTGGGAAAGTGGAGAGGGAACTCAGCCAAAGGCCGTGGGAGGCGCCCAGCAGAAGCAGCCAGCAACCCAGAACTGCTAGCACTTAGGTGATGCTTACCACCTGTCGGGCTGTCTCAGGACTGTGACTGTATTCACACTTAATCCTGGGCACTATTTTTGGGTCCATTTACAGGGAAAGGTGCTGAAACACAGAAGAGTTAAGGAACTGGCTGGGACATGATGAGGTTGGGATTCAAATCCAGGCGGGCTGGCTCGAGAGTATGGACCAGAAACCACTTTGCCTTTGCTGCCTCCTGATGCCTTTTCCAGAACAGTCAAGAGAGGGGGCCAGGGAAGAGGAAAGAGACCCTCCATCTAACTGCCAAGACACACTTGAACCATTCATTGTAGCCTGTGCCCTCCAACTCCAGAACCTGCTGAGAACTCTGAATTCTTCTCACCAGAAAACACAGTAACCATTCCTTCATTTATTAGCTATGTACCAAGTACTTGCTGGGGGTTCAGACCCTGTGCTACTCTCAGATAGGGCCTTACATAATGCACATGAAATCTCCCTCTCTGAAAAACTCTCCCTGTCCTCTCTCATGCACAGAGAGCCTTTTTCTCCTTCTTCAGAGCTCCCAACCAGCCTTCAGGTCATTCTCTCAGAGAGAAGTCCCTAAAATAAGTTCTGAAAAGCAGAGGAGTTGGAAGACAAATGCAAAAGGGACAAATAATTTTGAACCACATTAGGTTAGTATCCTCACTACAGGACTTCTCAGAACCTCAAGTATGCTAGTGGCCATGAGATCTCCCAGGAGCAATTCAGTGTACAGCACTTCTTAGATCACTAAAAAGGAAACCCACCTCCTCTTCTTTCTAAACAAACTTTTGTAGAACTGATATACCCTGGATCACAGTTTGGGACATTGTGCCATGGAATAGTAACTACTATGTCACATTTGTGTTTGTTTTTGACCCATCAGTCCACTGGCAGGACTGTGAGGCTGGGACCTCTTTCTTACTCATCTCTCCAGTGCCTGCTTTCCACCAGGCCTAGCTCAGAACAGGTCTCTTAAGGTTTTCTTTGGGGATGGCACAAGTGAGTGCTGGAGAACCCAGTCGTGGGACGCACAGACATTCCAAGCTGCGTCTGGCCGCACCTCTTCTTCTGTCTCCGACGATGTAGGCATTTCTTGCCTACACGAATCTCATGAATGGCTTTCTTTTCACCCTGGACACATCTTGTCAGGGTACAGAGGCTCTTCACCCTCTGGTCCCTATCCACCTCTTCTGAATCCTCTCCCACATTCCCCACGCAGATCCTCAACCTCAACTCCACAGAAACGCAGGCAGTTTCCAGAACAGAACACCACTCCTTTCAAACGAGGTTCTCAGCTGCTGGCCTCTCCTCAGCGATCTGGCCTGTGCAGTTCCCCTTTCTCTAATCCTCAGCTCAGACCTCTTGGCTGCTAGGAAACTTCTGAGGCCCCCTTTGGCTCCCTGCCCCGGAGGTTGGGCTAGATGCCCCTCCTGGAGAGATCTGGTCTATCCCATCCTAAACCACACCCATCTCCCTGTGTGAGGGGGGCTGTGTCCTGAGTGAAGATGCCGCGTGTATTTTCTACAGTGGGTCATAGTCAAAGGAGCTGGAAAGCCGCTGATGCGATATAACCCTCCTGTTTAAGATGGTTCCAGGCCTTGTGTGAGGTTCATACCGGGCCTCTTAAAATCCACAGGACATTTCCCTCCTCTGTGAAGCTCTGCCTTGGCCAGGACAGGGCTGCATCCTGCAAATCAGATACCCTCAGAGGCTGGGAACCTGCGAACCCTACAGGAGAGGTCAGCCGAATGGACTCACCACTTTGTAACAAAAGGAAAGCACAAAGCCAGGACCGAAGCATGCTTTGTTGGATCCCCATCTCCCAGTGTGTTTTCTTCACAGTTTTCCAACTTGTACAACCATAAAATAGCTTTGGCACAACAGTCACATTACACAAATGAAAATACGATTGAGCTCAGGGATGTTTCCGGAGCTCTGAGGGAAGCCGATCAGGCAGAAGAGGCAGGAAGGAGGCGGGAAGGAATTCGGGGAGCTGGAGCCAGGCCCCTGCAGAGGTGGCTGGGCCTCAGACTCTGCCCATCTGTGGGTGGAAAAACAATCGCTCCCCTTGGACAGAAAGCACAGGACTGCCTCCCAGAGATGAAGGCGCCAGATGGAGCCTACTCAACGGAATGCACCATTCCACCAACTGGCAGGGAAAGGAAAGACACGGAATCAGCAGAAGGAGACCTAGCATCTTCTCAGCTCTGCTCTCCTCCTAGCCCGGCTCTTAATTCCCTTTGTCTCTGGTCCTCAGAGTCTTCTTCTTAAACCAGTGGCTCCCAAGATTTTGGGCTGTGACTCCCAGTAAGAAATACAATTGACATCACAACACAATGTAGACACATATAGTACACACACGGAACTTAAGTTTTGCTGACGCTTACCCTCACTACCTGCTGTGTTTTCTATTCTTTTATGTTCATTTATAAATTGCGACTTGTAAATTCATTTTATAAACTTACTGAAGCACGATGTAAGAGAGCAGTGTGTACCCATCATAAATGACAAATTAGATAAATACTCACACTTGAAGACACCCACACAACCAGCCCTCAGATCAAGATATGGAGCATTACCAGGACCCTGAAAACCCCCTCTTGCCTTTTCCCATTTACCAACTCCTCCCCCAAATCTAACCCGCGGTCCTGACTTCCAACAGCCCAGATTAGTTTTGTCTTTATAGTTTTATTAGTTTTCGTACTTTATAGAGATGTAGAAAAGGTTCTTAATGCCTGGCTTTTTCTTTCCACATTATGTGTGTGAGAGTCATGGATGCTGCTGTGCACAATACTCCATTGCGTGGCTACACCACAGTTTATCCATTCCACTGGCTATGTTTTGTGGTGGACAGGAGTGTGCAAGCCTCACGGCTGTGTATCCAGGAATGGAAGCGTTGGTATGAACATGTTCAGCTTTGGCGGATAATGCCACTTTCCCAAAGTCACTATAGCAAATTACACATCAACTAGCCCTGTAGAGTTCCAGTTGCTTCACATCTTTGCAACACATGGTATCAGGAATCCTTTTAGTCTCTCTTGTGCATTTACTGTAGTTGGTCACTGTGGGCTTCATGTGGAGAATCTAACATATCTCAGGAAGTTCTTTTAATCCAACAGGTCAAATAAATTTCCCCAAACTGATAAACTCCATGAACCCCAAGAGAAGGGAACTCACACATCCTAGGCACTTGCCCAGTATGAAGGGTAAATTCTACGCTGACTCTCAATCCCCCAGAGTAGACCTGTTCACAGACTTCAAGCTCCATGAAGGCAGAGATGGGTACTTTTGTTAAAAATGTGGCCAAGGTCACCCAGCTGGGCAGTCACAGAGTGAGGCTGACTGATGCCATGGCCTGCGTTTTCATTCCTATGTTATTCTACCTTCAGGCAGCTGGTCACTGTATAGCATGGTGACCACACCTACAGCATCCAAAGATTCTCTCTCATACACACAGCTGTGCGCATGACCACACACACAGGCACGTGTGTCCGCACACACAGACATTTAAACGCACTCACATTCACATGCTGTTCAACTCAAGAAATCTGTGGGCTGGACTCGTTCATTCCATGCTCAGCTTGTCAGAGTTTTACCCTCTTGATTCCCACAGTATTGAATATCCCAGAATGTATAAGTAATACAAAATGTGTGTGGGGAACTTAATAGTTTGTAAATCCCTTTCACACTCTGAACACACATAACTATTTGAGGATTCTCAAGGTCTAGTGAGGGGTCTAAGGACCCTCCTGGGGACAGCAGTCTTTGTTGTCCAAGACTGAGGTGGTGGCAGCAGCCAGAGGTTGGCAGAATTAGTATAGTTCCTTAGACCCACCTTAAGAGTTTCCCTTTTGACAATATATTCCAGAACTGATCCTTCCAATTCTGAGTTTGAATTGCATAAACTTCCCAAAGTTAAGCTTGTGCTTACGTGAATATTTATAGGATGTGTACACTTTTCCCCTACTCCTAATAAGCAGGCTCATATATTCTGTCTTATTAGAGTTCTTACTGCCTCTTGTCCTCTTCCAGCTCAAAGGAAGTAGCTCAGTCACTATTTATAATATGAATAGGGATTGGCATTTATTGAATACTTTCTACATGCCAGGTAACAAGTGCTTTATGTACTGTATCCCAACACACCTCACACAGATCCTGTGCCACAGGCATTAATATCCTTATTTCACAAATGAGGAAATGGATGCTCAGAGAGTTCAAGTCTAGGGGCTACAGAGTCAGTAAGTGATAGGACCGGGGTTGGACCCAGGTCCCACTGATCCCCAGGTCCTGGCCCACTCCAGTGCCTGGGATAGCGAGAAGCAGCCACCTCCTCACTCCAAGACAACAGAAATGTCCATATGGAGGTGGACAACATCTTTGGAGCTCTTAGCCTACCCTCCTTGTGTTCTCCGAGCTCAGAGAGATAAAGGGACTTTCCTAAGAGCACAGCAAGAGCAGAACTAGGCCTGCAACCCAAGTCTGGACTTGGATTTCTTTCCCTTCGGTTCTCATGGATCATCCAGGACAAAGGATACGAGTTGAGCTCTGTCTGTGTTCCTGGCAAGCCTTTTTAAGGACACATTAACAGTATTGGAGAAAAAGGTGACCAGGGCAGGAACAGTTCTTGAAACCAAATCATTATTGAAGGAACAAAGAATAAGAAAAGATCTCAAGGCAAAACATGATCTTTGTCTTCAACCATTTTTAGGACTGTCTAGTCAAGAAGAAAGAGGCTTGGCATTGTGAGGAAGAGTGAATTTCAAATCCAGATTGCAGAAGAATGCTGTACAAATCTTAAATGTGGGGAAACATCAAATTCCTCTTTAGTACATGGAGGTTTCCAAGCACGGGCCAAATATCTATAATCTCTATCTATCTATCATCTATCTATCTATCTATCTATCTATCTATCTATCTATCTATCTGTCATCTAACAAATGGCCCATGGTTCTAAGGCCCTTTCATCTCTAAGATGACATAAACTTTTTTTTTTAAAGATTATTTATTTATTTATTCATTTGTCAGAGAGAGAGAGAGAGAGAGCACAAGCAGGCAGAGAGGCAGGCAGAGGCAGAGGGAGAAGCAGGCTCCCCGCCGAGCAAGGAGCCCGATGCGGGACTCGATCCCAGGACCCTGGGATCATGACCTGAGCCGAAGGCAGCTGCTTAACCAACTGAGCCACCCAGGTGCCCGACATAAACTTTTGAAAGCTACTAAAATCTTATAGGGAAGGCAAGCAGTAATCTTGTACCCTGTGCTCACTGTTCTTAGGGGGAAAAAAGGAATTTTAAAATAAGTGGAGATCGTCTACCTATTAACGCATATTTAAGAGGTAGAGAAAAAAAAATCACCCATAACATTAATTTAGATCATGAATACCCTCTGAAGTGTAAAAAAAACAAAAAGAAAGAAAGAAAAAGAAAGAGAGAAAGAAAAAAACCAACTCACTTTTCTTTAAATCTTCTTAAAAGGGTCTAAGAATAGTCCTTCAAATAATCCTTCAAGTATGCAATTTTAATTTGGACACATGGTAATTTCAGTCTACCTGTTGAAAGAGACAAGAGAGAAATCAGTCATTTTTGATGAGGATGCTGTTCTGACAAGCAGCAAAGATTCAGGAAGCTTGAGGGGTGGAGGAGGAGGTTGAGCAGAGGAGAGTAGGGGTGGGGGGGGTGGGGCAGGTAGCAGAGGCAGCAGCAGTGGTGGCTTTGGCCCCAGGCAGAAGACTGGTTTTTGAACACTCAGAGGAAAGGCAACTAAGGTAGGGATCACAGTGCCTGGCACATAGCAAATGCTCAATAAATATTTAATGACTGAATGAGTAAAAGGATACATGAATAAATGAGTGGGATTTATCATCAACCTTTGATGCAGGGAGTTTACCCTACAGGCTCATCTCTTTGACTCTTAGGGAGAAGCAGAATTTCCAGGCACTGGGCATATTATGGAAAAAAACACACAGAAAGTTTCAAGGTATAGTGGAGAGGTGAGGGCTTTGGAGCCAGCCACGTCCATATTCAAATCCTGTCTTTACCACTTATAACTGTGAAACCCTGGGCTATCTTATTTATTTGTGTTTACTATTGTTACTAAATTGGATACTTAACCCATTCATTAATTTTTAGCCCTTCTTCTTCCCTAATACAAGCATCTTAAGGTTATAAATTTCCCATAAGTGCTGCCTTGGCTATATTCCACAACTTTGATATTTAATATTTCTTTTACCATTCACTTACAAGTATTTTTAAATTTCTATTATAATTTCTTCTTTGACCTATGAGTGAGTTAGAAGTGTTTTGGTCAATCTCTATCTATAGATTTTGAACTCATCTTTCTGTTATTGACTTCTAGCTTAATTGTACACTGCTGGGAGAATGTGAGCCGTAGGCTACTGATTCCTTAAAATTTCTTGAGATGCATTTTATAGCCTAGGATCTGGCCAATTGTTGTGAATGTTCCACGTGTGTTTGGAAAGAACGTGTATTCCCCAGTTGTTGGGTGCTATCCCAGGCTAGTTTATTTTTTAACCTCCACACACACTCATTTTCTTATCTGTAAAAGGGTATGTGCGCAATCCATGACCGCAATCCACACAAGTTCTCTCCTGCCGTTTAGAATTACACTTACTGACCTAGAAGCTGTGCAGACCAAAATGGAGAGAACACATGAGAAAGAGAGCTAGATGTGCTTTTTCTTGCTTATAACACTATTAAGAATGATACCCTAGAGATACAGAGCATTTGAAGTTTCCAAGCGATGACCACATCTGCCATTTGGTTTCTTACTCTCGACAGACCTGTGAGGTATCCCCTTGGGTAGGCAGAGGTGAGGACCCACAGAGAGAGGGGACACACACCAGTTGATGGGGTTCCTCGCTCAGTCCTCCACGCCAGCCCTGCACGATCCCTCCTTGTTTCCTCCCTCCCCCCTCGCACCTGCTCGGTGCAATCTCAGATCCACCCCTGTTACCGCCCTTCCTGCCCACATCATTTCTTGCCTGCCCGCTCCATTCCAAGGGAGTCATTAAATCCCTGTTTAAAAAATACAACTACAAGATCTTCTTGGCAGATATGCCCAAAAGGAGCTGAAGATAAGCATTGAGTTGTGGGGGCCAGAATGTCAGAATCTGCAAGGGGACACTGGTGTTTATGTCTATCAGATGGAGACTTGGGTTTAGAAAGGTAGAGAAACACTGTGCTGAGTTCAAATAGCCTTCATCCAGGAAAGGCCTTTCCCATGACCTTGCCCCATCCCACTGCAAGTTCTCTTTCTCCTTCCAGAAAGAATTCCCAAGAGTCATCTAAACTACTACTTCCTCTGCCCCACAAATCACCATCTCCAGAATGTTCTTAGAATCATAATGATGTTATCGCTGCTAATTCCAGATATTTCTCTACTGTGGTGGCCTCTTTTCGTCTTCCGCCCATGGGATCATCCTATCCTCTGGAAACCTTCCTGCTGCCCCTCTTTACTCCAAAGACTTTCTCTGTCTCTTTTGTTGCTGCTTCATCCTTAAATATAAAAGAGTAAAGCGCTCCCTCTTCTCTCCCTCCTTAAATTCTGTGGTTTGAACCAGCATTTTCATAATTTAACGAGAGCTGTTTCAACAAATAAGAACCATAAACTACCCTGTATTAAGTACAAATCAAATGTATGCCAATCACTGTATTAAAAATTACTTTACTGCATTTAATCTTCATAACAACCGGCATTATTCATATTCCTATTGTACAGATGAGAAAGGAGAAGCTAAGAAAAGAAGTGGAATTTGCCCAAGATCACTCAGCATCACTAGATGCGGCAGCGCTGGGGTTCAAACCACCATCTAACTCTCTAAGCCTGTGCTCTCTGCCACTACATTTACTCACCCTACCCTCCTGTACCCTGGCCTCTGTCCCTTGCCATTCTCCTACATGTCATGCATTCCACATTTCCACGTTGCTGCTCTCGGAATGGAAGACCTTTATCCACACTGTGCAATGAAGAAATTTTGTTCATTGTTCAGGGTCCAGCTGCAATGTCCCTCTTCCCGGAAAGCTACCCACAAGCCTACCCAGTCTAATTGCTGTGGCAGTTCTGCAATGACACCAAACCATCCCTTCATCCATCCGACCACACACCCATCCATCAGCCCAAGAATTACATAAATACAGGAAAGATTGTTTATCCAGAAGTTTAGATACTAGAAGCATCCAAAGAAATTGTTCCAAAGGATTTTTTACACTCCCTCTGAGAAAATAGACTTATGTCACAATTGGAGAAAAACTGCTGGAAGTCATGCGGTATGGGGAGGAATGTGCTCTGCTAGGCCTCTGTGATTGCTGACTGGTCAGGGACAGCCATCCCTGTGATGTGGCCAGGGTAGCTGCCAAGATTACCAAACCAGGTCTGCTGATTTCCCTTATCCAACCCCCACATTTCTAAATCCGATTTTCTACATCGAGCCCGGCTCACATACCTCTTCGTCCTCAAGCCTTCCCTGATTCTCCTCCCCCAACAAGCAAAAATATGTCTGGGATATCTCGGATGGCATTCAGCGACTTTATCATCTGTGGCTAATACTGCAGTTCAAAAGGCAATTCGACATATTTATGTTATGATTTACCTTCCCTTCTGGTCTCTTTTGGGCCTAGGAGTCCCATCCATTTCACCTTCATGATGTTTTCTGAACCAAGCCCAGTGCCTGGCACACAGAGGTTTATGAGTGACTGACCAAAACAGGACGGCATTGGCCCTGAATAGGGGAGGACGTCCAAAAATCACTCACGTGCAAACACCCAGCAGTGTTTTATGTACAAAGCAGGGGACAAATAAACATAGAATCCTTCCTCTCTTCACCCCCCAGGATGTAAGGATCAGAACAGCGGGACTGTGCATGCCCTGAACCCAAGGCTTCTGAAGGCCCATGTTCTATGGTTCACAGACATGTTGGCTTTTGGCATTCTTCAGGATGAATTAGGTAGGGAAGAACCGTGTTTGGACACACTCTATTTTCCATAGTCACAAAATGAGTTAGGGCTTAAACACAGGGCTTTAGGATCAGCTACTGCAACCACAGACTTTTCCAGAGGTGGGCAGAGTCCAAGTCACAGGGCAAGAAGGACTGTGCAGATGCATTTTCCCTGTCCCCTCCTGGACTTGCAAATGAAGCCTCTAGGAAACTGACTGCTTTCTGAATGGCTAAAAATAAACTCCCAGAAACTTCATCTAGATATATCAGGGCTGCAATTTACAGCGTCTAGAACTTTAGCATGGTATAATTAGCAAATGGATTACAATAATTTATTTTTGGTTTAAATGCTCGAATGAACACGACCTTCCAGTAGAATGGGAAAATAAGAGGCTGGGAGCCAGCCACATTCCTCTGTCCTCTTCGAATGCCACAGTTTTAACTCTGGCTGGGATCCATCTACCCATGTCTGGTGGATGTGCTGGAGAAAGGATTGCAACTCTGAGCTCTGGGCCGCCTAGGAAGTCCGACTTCTGGAATACACCCTCCAAGAGGGTCTTCGCTCGTTCTTCCAGTGATCAGGAAGGCGTCCAAAATTAGCCTTCCAATGAGCAGAAAAACCCAAAGGCAGGGAAAGTTTGTCACGATGTCTCTGTGCAGACAGTAGAATCAAAGGACGGCACCAAGAGGGATGCCATGATGCAGCTGAGAGAAGACAGTCACAGAAGACCGGGGTCACAGAAGACCTGCGTTTGGGTTTTGTTTACTGTGCACCGCGAAAAACAACCACGTCAAGTCCCCTTCATAAAATGTTGATAAATAGGTAGTTACCTCACCAGATTATTACGGGAATTCAATGAAAAAAATGTATGAAAAGGGTTTTGTAAGTAAGTGCTAGTGATTCTTCTTGGGTGGATAAATTTCCAAAGAAGCTCTTTGATAAGGAATTTTTTGGACCAAACAATCCCAGGATATCATAGTAGGGAGCAGGGGGCAGGGCAGCAGAGAACTGGAAAATTGTCTTATTGAGTTTCCCTCTACAGAGTCTAGGCAGAGGCAAGTTCATTCACTTTTTGCAGGATCTCCCGGTTGAGCATTCGAGAACTAGGAAACGGGGACCCTGTCTTGGGCAAGGAACACAAGCAACTTGTATCCTCTCTCGTGCACCGCACCAAAACCAGCCTGATGTCTGCGAGAACATGCCCCAACACGGAAGGTGGAGCTGGTGACCAGCCAGGGTGCCAAAGCAAAGCCGTGCTGCCTGCAGCTGAAGGAAGGGGCAGGGGTGTTCTCTGAGCACCTACCGTGTGCCAGGCATAGCACCAGACCCTTCCATGTCACAGCCCCTCTCCCAACCCGGCAAGCTCCCCGCATGCCCCACGCTGTCCCACGTCACCCGTGCTGGCACTGTGTACGGGACCGTGAAGCCTCCTTTCTTCTCTCTGCCTTTCTCACCAGCTTCTGGAGGCCCTGCAGCAGAAAGACCTGGAGCCTCATCCTCGCTCTTCCAATTCTTCATGATCATTCTGAAGGCACTTCAGGGATCTGACCTGGTAGGGTGGGACAAGAACCCCAAACCTGCCTGCTTTACCACACTGCTTTCAGATCACAAAGAGTGGGTGGGAAAAGCTTTGGAAACTGTGCCAAACCCTAAAGGATACATTACTCTGTTCCAGCCCCTCAAGAACTTCCTATTACACGTCACTAAACATGAAATTTCTACATTGTTTCCACCCCACACCACTGACCCCATCTTCCGGGCCACCCCCTTTTTTCCTGAGTTCCATTTAAATCAGTCATCATTGGGGCCATCATACCCCCCAGAACAAATGCCGCTTCCTCTTCTGGAAGTCACCTCCTCCAGCTTTAGGTCTCAGTGTAGACTTAGGGTCACTTCTGGGAAAATTTGCTTCTGTCCTTCGGGCTGGGACAGCTTCCTTTACCCCACATTCTTCAGGGCACTTGTAATGATATCCTTACTTAAACCACTGTTTGGTAAATGTTACTACCCCACTAAATGTTACTCCTCCACTAAAACTCACAGCAGGGCCCACTGTCACCTCTTTCACCAGGATGTCCTCCGGGGATGTCTTTGGGGGCCAGGCACCCAATGCCCAATCAAATGATCTGTGTCTGTTTTGTTCATTGACGTATCCCCAGTATCCAGAGCAGAGCCTGGCATGTAGCAAGTGCTCAATAAATACTTCTTGCATGTAAAGGTTTGTCAGAGGGGGTACAGAGCATAGGGTTTTAAAATCATGGACTCTGGAGCTAGAATACTCAGTCTGATCCTGGCCACTCCACTCACAGCTGTATCACTCTGAGTTTACTTCTCCGTGCCCCAGTTTCTTCTTTTATCTCAAAAGGGATAATGATTATGCCTACCTCCTAAGAGTTGTTGTGAGGATTAAATAATACATTTAAAGTTCTTGGAACAAAGCCAGGCAGGTGGTAGGTACAATGTAAGTGTAGCTATTCTTCTTGAGATCGCTGGTCACCCTCCTCTGCTGACCGAGATCACATCCCTTCTCTTTGTCCAAGCTGGTCAGCTTGGTCCTCTTCCCTGCTCTCCTGCCTTTTCTCTGCATAGGGGACCCTTCCATATATTTATTTGCCACTATGACTTAACTGTTATCTAAAAGAGTGACTCTTCTCTGTAGACAGATCACAACAGTGCAGAGGAAGGGCTAGAGAGGCAAGCCAGAGGGGTACCAGCAAAAGCCAGCCAGCCAGAGGATCTGTGTAAACACAAGGGGGCATACAGTGGAGGCTTCTGGAGGAACCCACTTAAAGCCTCCTTGGAGGGGCACCAAGGGGTCCCCTCCTGTGCCAAGGTGTGCCAGCACTTTGGAGGGGTGGCTCAGTGGGTTAAAGCCTCTGCCTTTGGCTCAGGTCATGATCTCAGGGTCCTGGGATTGAGCCCCCATCGGGTTCCCTGCTCAGTGGGGAGCCTGCTTCCCCCTCTCCCTCTGCTTGCCTCTCTGCCTACTTGTGATCTCTCTCTCTCTCTCTGTGTCAAATAAATAAATAAAATCTTAAAAAAAAAAAAGCCTCCTTGGAGCTTCTGCCTTGAAACCTGTTTTGGGGGGCAAAGCTTCCAGCCTTGAGTAGCTGGTTCATGGCCTAAAAAAAAAAAAAAAAAGCCTTTTTTTTTTTTTTGGCATGAAATAAATGGTTAGCCATTAAGATGTAAAATGCAGCTGTCACAACAGTCCATAGAACAACAGACAGGTTAATATGGGTGCTTAAGAATGCTATTTCCTCATATTAACCCTAGAGCAAAAGCAACCTATCCAGATAGATTCTGGAGTGCTTGCTCCGGAAACTTGCCGGGTTTCTTTTTTTTCTAATAATATTTGATGTTTAAATAATAGTTGATGTTTGTTTCTAAGCAGAGTTTGCTGGCTTGCCTCCCCCCTTCCCTCCCTCCCTCCTTCCTACTCTAAGAATATCTTGGCCTGAGCTTTCTTCCTGAAATCTGGGTTACAAGCATGCAGATGTGCATCTGGGTCACATTTAGTTTCTGAACTTGACTCTTGACTGGGTTCCTTGACTTCTGTTACTCCTCTCCATCCGCCACCTCCCAGCCAACCCAGCCTACCTACAGGTTGCCTGCCAGGGGTCTCACCGAACTTAAAAAAAAAAAGGTTTGAATTGTAAAAATGGTTATAAGTTAGTCCCTGCAAAAGGTGAGCTTCAGGTGAGCAGCTTGACTTGCCCTCCCAGCAGAAACCAAAGCTGGCTCATGGCACTGCCCAGAAAGGCTGGGGGGTGGTCAATCCACCGGCTCCAGAGTTGGCTGCTGTGGCCAAAGCTGACACCCCAGACTCATTCACAGATCCCTGTGTGCGGGAAGGGGGGTTATGTGCTAGGGGCTTGCCAGCACAGGAAACCGTAGTACTGAGGCAACCCCCCCTCCGCTTATTGTGGGTACTACACACCCCACCGGGAGGTCGCAGAGCGGGGAGAGGTGAAGGGAGTTCCTCTGGCATCCTCAGAAGTGCCAAGCAGACCCTCAAGTGGGCCAGGCTCTCTCAGGCCTCGGGCATCTGGTACAAGCTGTGCCCTTTCTCTCTGTCCTCGAAACGTCCTCTGAGTAATTCCACCTGTCCTGGAAGATGCAGAAGGTCACTTCTGTCCAGAAGCCTCCCTCAGCCTGGGACTAGGTCCGAAGCCCATCTTCTGAGCTTCCGTGGCCCCTGTGCTTCCCCTGCTGGGGTGATTCTTACCCTCGTGAGAGTATCTGCTTGTTTAGCTGTCTCCTATGAGTATCTCCAGCGAATGCCTACCAGGGCAAGATGCTTTGGGTACAAAGGACAAAAAATTATCAATACATTAATTTAATATATGCACCAACTCTTTACCTTGCTCCAGAAAGAATTTAAGGCAGCATAAACATGAAAAATGCCCCCGAGAATCTTAAGAGTTGGGGGAATGGCATATAGATAGGCAGTTTAAAAAATATTGCCCGACAGGAGTTAAGATCATGTGATCTGGTGGAGGACCTGGGTGGGGGGTGTGTGGGGGGCGCCTTCTCCCTAGTCTCCCCCAGACCCTGACGCAAAACCCAACATTTGGGCAGTGAATGAGACGGATAGGAGGGGACCTTAGAGATCACTCATTTCAATGAGGAAAACAGTGGAAGTACAAGAAACAGAATATGGGCTCCTCGGACTTCAACCAACAATGTAAATCCCATCTAATGACATGCACAAGGACAAACCACTTCTCCTCTCTGAACCTCAGTTATCTCCTGCATCAATAAAAGAATAGGGTGGGAGTAGATCATTATAGAAGGCCGTTCCAGCTTATAATCAGTTACCAAACAGGGGCCGAGTAGTGACCAGGCCACTGTTCACATAATGTAATCTTATCTGTCTTATTCTGATACAAATGCAGGAACCTACTCACAGACAGCAACCTTCATCCATTTATCTAAAATACCTATACGACTAACTGCGGCCCAGGTGCTGGCCTGGGCATGACTGCAGGTCACCCCCAGACCCGCCGTGCCCTGGACCTGCTCCCCCTATGCTTACAACTTGGAGCAAGCCCCTGACCTCTCTGTACTTTCCACCTTCCTCCCCCCCTCCCCCCACCGTTGGCTTTCTCCTTCTTCCACGCCTTCATGCCTGCCTGCATGTATCCAACAAATGCTTACTGCTACCTTCTAGGCACCCGGAACCATGCTCTCAGTGGTTTGCTGCAGGGGTAAGCCCTAGGATCTGCCTTCTGGAACTCAGCAGGACCCATTCCTGCTAGCTAGCCAAGCAGGTTTCAGAGCTATGGATTTCATCAACATTCACTGTCCTTTCATCCCTCCATGACTCTATTCATGCTGTGTGTTTGCCTGGACTGTCTCAAACTTCTGACCCTCTTCCAAGGTCTAGTCCCCAGGCCACGCACCCTGTGACACCTTCTCTGACCTTCCCCTCTCTGGGGTCCCATAGCCCCCTGCTTGCCACCATAATTACACTCTAGTGTATGGTGGCTTTGTCTGGTAGCCCCGCTGCTTTGAACTCCACGAGGCCCAGGACCATGCATTTTCATCATTATATCCACAACAGTGCACAGCCAGCAAGTTCCTGAGAAAGCACGGCTGAAATTAACTGAGAGCAGAACATTCTAACTAGTCCAGGCCCAGGGGAAAAGGTCAAAGGCGCTCATCTCAAGGCTTGTCCACCAGTAAACCCAACACTAGCCTGCTGCACAGCTCTCCTCTGCTCTCAGACGCTATTCTCAGCTCAGAAGGGACCCAGGGACCCTGCCCTCCCACACCCTGGGCAGTTTGCACCCGGATCCTTGGATGTCTCATCTAGTCCCTCCCCAGGACTTTCTGCAAATCTGTTGCTCAATGTAGATAGCCCAAAGTAAAAAATCTACCTTGGAATCATATCCACAGACACAAAATACCTATAGAACCGTGAGATTTTCTGGCTGTGCCAGACAATTTTGGTAAGGTTCTTCTGGAAGGTAAGGTTCATTTTTCCCCTACAAAGTATACATACTCACATCAGCCAAAGCACAGGAAGCTATAGATACCCGCTGGGTACAAGACAGCCAGGGTTTGAGCCTTGGTTCTGCTGTGCTAGCTATGAGCTAGCATGGCTGACCCTGACCTTGAGCCTCCAGTTAAATCAGGCTTCAGTCCTGCCCCATAATTTCAGTCTCATTGCCAATCCTGTCTGTCCAAAACAGTGATTCAACTGCTGGCCTAATCGTGCATCCACTCAATCACTTATTCCATTACTTTTCAGCTCTTCACTTATTCATTCATTCATCCATCCATTCATTCGTTCATTCATTCCTATTCATTTCCTTAAATTTTCACTTACTCATTTACCCAAAACCACATAGTCATCCATTGACTCAGTAACTTATATTAGTCATTCACTTATTCATTCATTCATTTATTTATTTCTCCATTTACTCATCAACTCGCTCACTCCTCTCTTCCTTCACTCACTCCCTCCGCCCTGTACTCACTCAATTAGCCCCTCACCTCTACCCTTGCTCTTCCCCATTCTCCAGCAAGATCTCCTGCCAGGAAGCCCAGCCTCCATCCTGGCTGGGTCCATTAGTCCCCACTCCCAGGACATTCTCTTCCATTTCAACCTTCAGCCTGCTGAACGGTGCAGGCATGTGTCCTAGTGTGCAGAGGATATGATACGCTTTCCACTCAGGAACAGATGTTCTTGTAATTACTGTTTTGACTTTCACCCTCTAATGCCAGAAAATTCTTTCCACAAACTCCTCCAGCATGCAGGAAGGCAACCACTCAGCATGGGCAGAACGTGCAGTGCCTGGGGGGTTCAGATTCCAAGACACAGGAGATTCCTGGCAGCCAGAGTTACAGGGAACGTGGAGAGCCTCCCTACTCCAGGGCTTTGTAACCTGGAGGCCAGGGATGAGCTGGGAGGGAGGGAAGCAGGCCGGAAGAGCAGCAGACACCGTGACCCTCGTTAAGGAGTATGAAAGGAGTGGCCCATCTCAAGAATATGAAGTCATGATCAGTCTGCGTTTGGGTTACCGTGATGACAGGTGACAGGGTCAATGGAAAATGTAGAGATTTACTGGCATGAGGTCAATCAGAAGATGTTATTAGCAATGTCGTGCCAGAAGATCAAAATCACAATTTGCTGACCACCTGCCAGTGCCATGCAGGGGCTTCCCATACTTTATGGTAGCTGTCCTTCAATGACAGATCTTCCTGTCTTTCTTTTAGAAAACAGAATCCCCTGGAGCGCCTGGGTGGCTCAGTCACTAAGTGTCTGCCTTTGGCTCAGGTCATGATCCCAGGGTCCTGGGATCGAGCCCTGCATGGGGCTTCCTGCTCGGCAGGTAGTCTACTTTTCCCTCTCCCACTCCGCCTGCTTGTGTTCCCTCTCTCACTGTCTCTCTCTCTGTCAAATAAATACATAAATAAAATCTTTAAAAAAAAAAGAAAGAAAGAAAGAAAATAGAATCCCCTGAGATGTAGCTGGTCACATGACCTCTCAGCCAAGACTAGATTTCCCAGATTCCCTTACAGCAAGGGGTGACCAGCTGAGTTCTGGCCAATGGGGGTGAGCGGAGGTGTCATATGCAACTTCTTGGTTGTACTCTTAGAAGGAAGCTGGGCGCCCTCCACTTCCTGTTTCACTGCCTGCCTGCCGGCTAGTGAGCCATGTCTGTCTTTGGAATTGGGGGCATATCATAGGGCATGGCAGCTCAGTAAGAGAGAAGAAGTCTCAGTCCCTGCAGAACCTTGTGAAGCATAACATCTCAATCCCCCCACTGAGATTTTATGTGCAAGAGAAACAGGCATCTGTTAGGTTTAGGCCACTTCCCATCACAAAGCAGCCAAGCCAGTACCTACTAAGATGGGCGATCTTTTGCATCATATTTCCTTGTGGAGAAACTGCCTTTAGAGGAACACTCGTGGCTTCTCTTGCTCCCTCGTTTGATCCCCTCTGTTGTGGTTTAATAGCATCCCCCCCCCATCCATGTGTGCTAGGAACTTCAGAATGTGACCTTATTTGGAATTGGGGTCTTTGCAGGTGTAATTAAGGTAAAGATCTGGATAAGATCACATGGGATTAGGGTGGACTCTAAATCCAGTGAGAGTATCCTTGTAGAGGATGGAAAAGGACACCACGAGGCCCAGGGGAGAAATCCAGCAGACTCTGGAGGGATGCACACACAGCATGGGAGCCCCAAAGACACAAGGAGAGAGGCATGGGATGCATTTTCCCTCAGGCCCTCCAGGAAGAACCAACCTTCCTGACTGCAGCTGCATTTGGGGCTTTTTAATCTCTAGAACTGGGAGAGAATGCATTTCTGTTGTGTTAAGTCACCGAGGCTACTGCAATTTGTTGCAGCAGATCTAGGAAACCAACAGGTGCTCTGGGGGAGTGGCAGCTATGGGACAGGCAGATCTGGAAGACGGAACTGGACTTGCCTCACGTCCCCTGCTGCCTGCCCCCATGCGCCCCAAATGGACTACAGAAACAAACCTCTTTCCTCCATGGAACAGACAGGCTGTCTAATTCTAGGGTGACTTAGGGGTTAGCAAGAGCCTCTGGCTACAGATCTAAAGTTGCATTGTGTGCTTTCCATTGTAAGTGGTGCTGTGGACTGTTCAAGGTCATGGCCTCTGAAGCCAGGCCACCCGGGATTCCGTTCTGGTCGGCCATTCACTAGTTGTGTGATTTGGGGCAAATTAATGAAACTTTCAGTGCCTTGGTGCCTTCATCTGTAAAATGGAGATAATAATAGTACCTACCTTATAGAATTATTGTGAGGATTAAATTATATTGTGAAGTGCTCAAAACAGTTTGACAAACAGTAAGTGCTAGGTACATGTTTGTGCCTAACTTGTACTGAGAATGCCATGTATGTTTTACTCTTATTACTATGTATCTGATTCCTCTATGTTTCAATTAACTTGGAAGGTGGGCCAGGAAGATGGGGATTATCTTCTGCTCCCCTGGAATCCCAGCACTTACTACATTTATGTAGTCCTCATGGGCCTCATTTGGCAGATGAGGAAACAAGTGTCGGAGAAATGAAATGGCAAAGCCCCTGGGTAAAGATCTAGATGACATGACATCTGGAGCCCCCATTGAGTCCTCCCCATCCCCATTGGCTGCTCAGGCACCCATCTGGTGAGGACACCAGGCTTCTAGGCTCTGCCTAACGGGCCCTGGACGGTGTCCCTCCTAGCTTCGAGGTCGTCGGCCAGTGCCCCAGGGGGAACTCCCGGTGCTAGCGGTCCCAGTCAGCCGCTCAGCAGGCCAGGCCCTGAAGCACGGTCAAGTCACGGCGGGCCTGTGTAAGGACCCTGTGGTCTGTGTTCGTACAAGACTAGCCGACTCTTCAGCTCCGATGGGCCCGTTTCTGCAGCTTGAATTGTGTGTCAGGAAAAATGAGTTGAATATGCAGACACCAGTGTGGGCCCTCTGCCTGGGGGCTCCGAGATCACATCCCAACTGAACACAGCAAGTTCAATCTTGAGAATCAGCCTGCTTATCACATGGCCAAGCCCCCGTTTGTGGGGATGATGGAATTCCTCTTGGCCCAATGGCACAGGTAGACTGGGAGGAAAAGGGAGGGAGGGAAAAGGTAAGGGACATTTGTCGAGCACTTACCGTGTGCTAGGCTCTGTGCCAGCTGCTTTACCTGAGCTGTTCCACTCAATCCTCCCCAGAACCCTATGCTATGAACCCATTTTAACAGATGTGGAAACTAAGGTTCAAAGGGCTGAAATCACATGTTTAAGCCACAAGGCCAGAAAATGCCAGAAGCATCCAGGTTTGCCTAACTTTGGCAACACAGGAGAATCAGAATCAGAATCATGCCTTAAGACAGAGGTGCTATCATTATCTTCACTGACAAATTAAGAGACTCAGAGAGGTTAAGAAAATTACCCCAGGCTACCCAGTTCAGGAGTGGCAGAAGCTGGTGGTCTGCCTCCAGAGTTTTGCTCCTCATCACCACCTTCTCCTGCATTTGAAAGTACACTCTGACTTTGAAGTGGATGTGTGAGCGGTTTAGAGGCTGTTTGAATGCTCAAATGAAGGGACGGGGCAGGCACAAAAGTGGGGGCTGTGGGTGGGGGAGACAGGGCGGGCAGGAGGGGAGGTGGTCAGGATACAGAGAGAGCCTTGGCGTGGGACGCAGGTGAGAGACGAGTGGAGGAGGATCTAGAACTGCCTGATGCTCCCCTCTCCCCCAAACTGGCTCCTTCTGTGTCCACGGGGCCTGTAGGACTGCGGCCCAGCACCAAGGCTGGTACCTGTGGGGATTCTGTAAGGAGAGCCCCCGCACCATGGCAGGGAGAGCCGGATGTGGATGTGACCTCCACACTGACAGCCACGTCATTATGGTCGTTCTGTGTGCAGACTCTCACCCTTGACAGTGCCAAGGCCCCAAAAAGCAAGAACCAGTTAGCGGAGCTGGAACCATGATTAGATCACTGTCTTGTGGCTGGCAGATGGGGGGAGGATGGTGCTGACGTCTACTGCTGACTGGGGCCTGCCTGACAGGAGGGTACAGAACTACTACTCTGGGGCTCAAGAGACCTGAGCTCCCATTCGAGCTGGCCCTTTAATTAGCAGTGACCTCAAGCCACCTCTGTGGCATACACTTTGGAACATGTGCTCTGCACCATGCCCTCTATGAGGTTCTGGGAGGCAGAGACAAATCCAACCCTACCCAGAGTCAAGGACCTCCCAGTCTCCCCAGTGCTGGTACTAGGGATCAGTGCTGTGACATAGGGAAGCAGAGGGCTGTGGGAGCATGGGGTAGTGACCCAGGGGGGTGAGGGGATGCTAAACCAGCATGAGAGGTCAGGGTGGACTTCCTGGAGGAAGTGACTACCAACCTGCATTCCAAAAGAGAAGAGTTAGCCAGGCAAAGAGGGAGGATATTCCATTTAGGGTTAAGGACGGGGGGAGAAAGCAAGACACAAAGGGCAAAGTCTTTGGGAGGCCCTAAGCTTGCTCTGCTGCATTAGCACACTTGCGGCTCCTGGTGTCCTGGGGTCTAGCAGACATGGAATCCGAATGCTGCAGAAAACACGGCTCTCAGTGCTTGCAGACTGATTATAAATTTGACACGATTCTTGCCCTCCTTGGATACATACCCCTTTGCAATGTGACCTGCAGCTCCTACGTAGAGACCATTTTCCCATCTGTTAAATCTGGGCTGACCTCTTAACTTGCTTTAACCAACAGAATGATGCAAAGTGATTGTGTGCGAGTTCTGAGCTCATGTCTTCTTGCTCTCTTGGAGGTTTGTTCCATCGCCAGGCAGTCAAGCCCAGGTCAGTCTACTGGACCACAAGAGGCATGTGCCCGGTTACCCTCCCCCATATTCCCATTGCCCCAGATGACAATCACCCCTCAGCCCATCCACCAGCTGATGGAGGGTGACCAACTCACCCCCTTTTGCCCCAGACTTTAAAACTGAACGTCTCATACCCACAGAGGCCTTTCAGTCCCAGGCAAATGGGGAGGGCTGATCACCCTAAGCTGACCTCAGGTGGATGCATGAGGCCAGCCAAACTTCACACAGCTCATCAGCACTGCCCAGACGACCCATAGACTAGGAAGCAAAAATAAAGAGTTGTTTTAAAGTGCCAAGTTTGGCATGGTTTGTTATACAGCAAGAGAAAAGATACACTGGTACATTTGGGAAGGAAGCCCAGGCTCTTGGCCTCAGCAGCATCTGGGAAGCACCTTTCTCTCCTTGACCCTGGTTCCTCTCCTTGACCCTGGCACTGAGTGGGTTATGAGTGGGAAGGCACTGGAGCTCAGAGATGTTGAGTAATGTGCTCAGCATCACAAAGCCGGAGAATAGAGGCAATGGAGGGACGGAGGGATGCAGAGCCGGGTCTCCCAGGCCTCCCCTTCCACTAAGCTGTCTCTTTAATCAGCACATTTCTGCTGCAGTGACTGAAACTCCCCCAGAGACTGTTAATTTAACAAATCTCTGGTCACGCTCGGGCTCTCCTCGATGGTTTCCTTTACAAGATCCACTGTCAGGCCGTGCGATATGCTCCCTCCCACATGAACCTGGATGAGGCCAACACTTAACCACAAGCCACTACCAGCCCCCGGGGGGTCGGAGACCAGGGCACAGGCAATGCCCACCAGGCGTCAGAAGACATGCATATTCAGAATTTCCCCATTTCTGGGTGGAAAGCCGCACAGACTTTACACACACAGGGAGCTGGGAGATATCTACCCTAGTTTTAACTGACACACACTGGTCGCATTGCACCTGGGGCAAGCCACATCTCTTCTCTGGTAGACTGGGTGTCAAAGATTATTTAAAATCTGGATCATTCACCATTAACCGAGGGCAGAAGAGCAGAGTGCTCAACTGTAAATCCGGTACCCCATACAGCACTTCGTAGCTGCCCACTAAACATTTACCGATTGCATTAGCACGAGGAACACCTTGTGTTTCTTTGCATGTGTTTGCTTTTTGATACAGCAAGGAAGACAGGGGACTGAGAGGGCAGAAGACCTTGACATTAATTTGAAATAAATGTAAGGATTCCCCCCCCCCACTTATTCCAGGGAAGAATGGGACAGGACTTTGCATCCAAGGTCTGAGCATCTTCGCCCGTAGAGAGAGTCGGCTGGTGTTATTGCAATCCCATGAACTCTTCATGCTTAGCTGCTCTGAACACCTCTGAGCTCGGGAGACCTTGATAGTGTCAGGGTTGAAGAATAGTGCTAAGGGTCCTAGAGTCTAGTGAGGAACATCTGAGGCACAAGTTAGCACAAAGAAGACCCCTTCCCTTCCAAGAACCCTGTGTACTTGGGTAGAAAGCTGGACAAATGAGACTTTGTCACACTGGGTGTCCAGCACTGGACAGTTGGCCCTCGGCCAATGGGTTGTCTGTGAGGCAAGATGGTGTTAACTGTGGCAGTGGGCTGTAGTTAATACAGCTTTTATGGGTTGAATTGTGTCCCCCAAAATTCAGATGTTGAAGTCAACCCCCAGAATGTGACCTTATTTGAAAATAGGGTTATTGCAGATGTCGTGGGGTAAGAGGAAGATATGTAGGGGTAGGGTGGGTCCCTGATCCAATATGACCAGTGTATTTTTAAGAAGGAAAAATCTGGAGACAGACATGCACACAGGACGAATGGCATGTGAAGATGAAGGCAGAGACTGGGGCGATGTTTCTAGAAGCCAAGGAATATCAAAGATGCCAGCCAACCACCACGAGTCAGGGGGGAGGCTGGGAACACACTCTCCGTCACAGCCCTCAGAAGGCCCCAGCCCTGCCAACACCCTGCTTTTGAAATTCTGGCCTCCCAACAATAACTTTCTGTTATGTAAGCCAGTTTGTGGTACTTTGCTTTAGCAGTCCTAGCAAACTAATACGAATTTACTGAACAGTCCGAGAGATCTTTTGGGATGAACATCACAAGGATTGTGCAAATGTCCTTGGTTTAGGGTCTGTTGGGAAGGGGAAGCAGGGGAGGGGGGCCATCAGAGAATGACATGGACTTGCGTCAGTCCATGTGTGAAGGCTCACGTCAGTTCAAATTTAGCTTGAGAAATAAGGACGGTCCACAAGCACCATGATCAGGCAGTACTTTGTCCTGTCACCTAATGAAAACCAGCAGTGAGCTGGAAGCAATGACAAAGGAGGGAGAGACCCCTTCTCCTGTTTTACAGTGAGGAGACCAAGATCCGAGAAGGTGAGAAGTGAGCATTTTGCAGGTGCCCCACAAAGAGGAAGGGCTGAGACCAAAACCTGAGCATCTAGAAACGTCCTTCTCCAAACTGGGACATGCCTTCCCCTGCAAACATACAGAGCTGTGCCATTTGTGTAAAATGCAAAAGCCTCTGTGGGCACCACTGTATATTTAGACATTTTCAAGAAGGGAAGGCAGTTGCAAAGTGGGTATTTTCATTTTCACAAAGTACTCTGGGAGCCAGGACAAGTGAGGATTGTTTTATAAGACTGAGTCTTCCTTGAGGTGAACCTAGCCAAGAAAAAGGGCCAGAACAGGGACCCACTGTGTAGTACTTCACAAAGCTTTGATCTACAAAAACATGAACCATCGGGTTCCTTCAAATGGAGAGCCCCCATAGGGCAATGAAGTACGTGTTTTAGAAATCACTGGCACCTGGGGGAAGGCTGGAGCGGGGGAGAGGGAGGAGGGGGAGGAGGAAGATGCAGGAACACAGTCCTTTTCTAGGGGTGGGAGCGACAGGGCATGGAAGGTGAATCAGGCAACAGAGGAAGGTCACCTAAAATAACTGTGTAAGTTCATGAGCAAAGAAGATACAGCTTTGGGACAAATCTTCATTAACATAACAAATGCTGATTGATGCTTTTCATTTATACACTGTTTTTCACATGTCAAAGCACATTTCCAATATTTCTCTACTAGCTCAAAATTGTTTCTAGGCTTGAGTGACCAGGTACTTAATTATCCAAAGCAGGCCACTTTTAAGGGTGAAAGGAAGCATTTTTTTTTTTTTAAGTAGGCTCCATGCCCAGTGCAGAGCCCAATGTAGGACTTGAACGCACAACCACGAGATCAACACCTGAGCATAGATCAAAAGTGGATGCTAACAGACAGAGCCACCCAGGCACCCCTGAAAGGAGACTTCTTAATCATTATGCTGGGTCAGCAGCTGTAAACCAGGACTGGCCCAGACAAACAGGGATGTATGATTAGCCCACCACAAGCCTCCGAAAGAGCCTTGGTAGCCCAGGGACACCATCATTCATTCACCCTACATCTGTCCCTCCCTGTCTACTTTATCTCTAATCCATTCAGTCACTCAACTAAAACTGCAGCTCACTCTCAATTCTTCTCCCCCTCTTCACTTCAATCCATCAGCAAATCCTGATAACTCTATCTGCAAGTTATTCCCCACTTGTCCATTTGTGTCATCCTCCTCGGTGTTCACCCTAGTCTTAGACATCATCACTTCTCACCTGGACAGCAGCAAAAGCCTCCTAATCTGTCTCTCCACGTCTGCAGCTTGTCCTCCTTATAATCCATTCCCCAAAAGGCAACAAGGGTAATTTTTCAAAAGTGTAAATCTGATCATGTTTCTCCCTTGCTCAGAATCTTCTAGCGGCTCCCTGCTATACCAGGAATAAAAAAGCCAAACTCTCCCATGGCCTTAGGCCTTTGTTGGGTAACTGTTCATTAAGTGAATGAACACACAAAGTCAACAAGTATTTGCTCAGTGTATTTTAAGTACTAGGCTCATGCAAGGCACGTCTTTTAGCTTCTGTGTGACCCATGCCACCGTGACCCATGCCATAGGAACAAAGGAAAACTTTGTTCTAATTCCGATATTTATTTCCACAGAAAGGGAGCTCCGTTAGTGACTCTCTTGGCCTCTCTCTGACCCTTTACTCACAGGCAGTGAAGTGAGTTACACTGGAAGGAAACTGAGGAAGAATAAACCGAGTATGCTAGGTTGAGCGTCACCCTTCTTCCTCTTGGCAACTAGCAATACTTGTTTCTACTCCTCCAGGGGCTGGCTCTTACCCTGTGCCCATCCAGCACAGCCCATGACCAGGTGAGGCAGTCTGCTAACCCCGGATCCAATTACCCAGTTGATTCAGCTCTCTTACCCAGCAAAATTATCCATTATCAGTAATAAACACGATATTTTGGCTTCCATCTGCCACCCTTTATTTGTCTCCCAATTTGTACAGGACTCAGGTGGAAGGAGGGGTGTTATTTACTGGGCTCCCTCAAAGACCTCAAACATCCCTTGAGAAACAGGAGAAACCAGTTGCATGAAGCCTGGTCCGGAGCCACTGGCCGCCCCGGGGTATAACAATCTGGGGCTCGGGAAATGAAAGCCGAAATGGCACAGTTGCCTGCCGAGCAAGGATCATGTGGCACTCCCAGTGAAAACTCAAGTACAAATTTAGCAGCAGCATTTAGCCCAGAAGAGCGTCTTGAGGAATGAATCACGAAGGGAAGGTTGTCATTCGTGCAAAGAGAAGGAGGGTTATGAGGGAAAAGGTGGCTAGAGATTCTTGTTGTATTGAGGAAAACAGACGGCCTTTTTTTGAAAAACAGCAAAGCCAAAACAACAGTGTCGTTATTCCAGGAGCGAAAAGATTCTTCTATTGACATCTCATCAAAAACCCATCTCTTATGCTTTTTAACCCCCTAAGAATTCATGAATAGCACGCCTTAAAATAAAAGCAAAATGCGTTTTCATAAGGATGTAAGTTACATAAGATCATCTTGGTTCGACACCCCTCCCCACCCCGCACCCCGCCTCATCTTCACCCTCCCTTTGTTCTGGGCCCAGGTGCTACCACAAACCTGCAAAATTCTGCTGGGAGTGGAATGCAAGAGGTGGCAAATGTGAAATGCAGTTCATGAGGCTCTCAGGGGAGAGATTTCCTGACTCATACCTCCGTCTCTGATACTCCTATGACAGCCAAAAGACGGGGCTGGAATTGTGATTTTGGTCCCTTACCATCTTTAATTTCTTTTTCTTCAATCCATCCCTCCCTCAGCCTTCAGACCCTACCTTGAAAAGACTGATGTCCATGCCCTGGTCTAGGGCTGTGCCAGCCAGATGTCTCAGTGTGCCCATCCAGAGCCTTCCCACCCTTCTCCCTCCTGCTCAGTGCCCCGGGAGGCCACTGTTTAACCCGGATCAGTGGGCCTCCCTCTGGCTTCCAGGTGGGTTCAGTCAATGGGAGTCCTGGCAGGAGGTCGAAGTTAGGAGAAGAATGAGGTTGGGGTATTTACTCACTGGGCAACCTCTCTGCTGTGCCGTAGGTTGGCAGTGGCTGCAGACCCACGTGAAAGAGCATCTCTCTTTGGGGACAGCCCTTTTCTAGAGTTACAATGCAGCCATTGCTCTTGTCCAGGTCCCAGGGCCTGCTCCCTCCCCTGCCCCATCTGGCCTTGGGTGGCCACAGCTCCCAGCTGTTGGTAGCCTCAGGGTGCTTCACCAGGCTTCCTGGTTGCCCCTAATTCTGCCACGCCTTAAAAATAGCCCCTTCAGTACACCTGGGCGGCTCAGTCGGTTGGGCATCTGCCTTCGGCTGGGGTCCTGATATGGAGCTCTGCATCAGGTTCCTTGCTCAGCGGGGAGTCTGCTTCTCCCTCTCCCTCTGCCTGCCACTCCCTCTGCTTGTGCTCTCTCTTTCTCTCTCTCTGGCAAATTAATAAAATCTTAAAAAAAAAAAAAGGATAGCCCCTTCACTGCACTCTCCTTAACTACCTCTTCTGCAATGCCACCATTTCTTGCCAGGTCCCCAATTAATACACTGTCCACATCTATGTCAATCTTTATTTGATTCTAAAGCAAACTCTATTTTGTTCTTTCTTTTCCTCATCAAACTTGTTGAACACCCGCCCCAGAAAGTTTGGGCTCAGAAGGGCTTTGCACATGGGTCAACCCAGTGTTACCTAGTACTTGTCTTTTTGGAGACCAGCTTGCCAAAATATACCAAAATCTGAAAAAAAAAATACTGAATTCTGATAATCCCAAAATTCTAGTAGTCTAACAAAATATCCCAAGGAATCCACGGACTTATATAAAAATGTTTCTGGGGGTGATATTAAAAATAGTGACAATCTAGGCACCCACTAGCTGAGACAGGGCAGGCTGCATTGCTCTATCAGTGCTATATGGCCAAATATCAGCGCTGGTATTCAGTGCAGTAGTGAGCAGAAGAGTGAAACACAGCGGGAATCCACCCGAATGTCTAACAGTAGGAGAAATGTAGAGGAAAAACCTCTGGCATTCCATATGATGAAATACTATGTACCCTTACAAATGGATTTGGTAGATGACTATGTAGTGACATGGAAAGTTGTACATTATGTATTGTTAAATGAGAAAAGCAGATCTCAAAATTCAATAGGGAAGAGGGTCCTATTTTTAGAGATTAGAAAAAGGTGAAGTGTGTGTGTGTGGATCAGAGAAAGCAGGAGCATTTATTTCAATGTGGTGGGAGAATAGCTATTTATTATCTTCTTCCATGTGCTCACTATAGTTTCTAAACTGTCAAGAATAAATAGGTCTAAATTTTGAAATGAGAAAATATGATAATAAATGTATTTTTTTTTAAAGTCACCCAGCCTACTTTTACAGATGTGGTATTTAGGAGATGTTCCTAAAATTTTGATTAGGAGTTTCTGATTATAGATGGTTTGCTGAATGCACTGCCTGGAGGATTAATCATTTAACTGATGGCTTCTGGTCTCAGTAGAAGTGGTTGACATTTCAAAATCATGAGATACAGACCCTTGGGCCATCTTAGGCTATACACCAACTCTAGCTCTGTGCAATGGCCACTGACTCTCTGCCAAGAAAACAGTGTGTCCCAAGCAGAGACTGTTGCCCAAATCCTTGGAAGCCATTTCCTGATGTTCTCTCTCTTGAACACTTAATATATTCGTAGCAGATTGACTACATGTTATTAATAACTATATAGGCTGTCAATCAACATCATCTTCAGAGAGAAACTTTCCAAGTCAGCCATATTAAAACCCAATTAAAAAACTATTTGAAAGGCATTTTTTCTAAACAGTACTTTTAATTATTTGACATCTACTTATTTACTCCTTCACTTTTACTCTGTCTCCTTTTCCAAAGGTCTCAAGGAAGCTAATGAGTCAACATGGGGCTGTGTGCAGATTCATGTGTATGTAGATATAAGTTCCTATAGATGCATGGGGGTACAGGACTCTATGTAGTATATATTTAGTAATAATAACATAGTATTAATCCATGTACATATAATCACATTCACTTAATTCATAAATTAGGGAAGGCATGGGCCAAAGTATGCTTCTCGCATTCATCTACCAGAATAAAGAAAGAAATGAGAATTTGCTGAAGTCCCTTCGGTTCCTGCTTGAGAGGTTCACACTGTCATCACCTTTGGCCTTACCCCTGCTACAGCCTCTGCTACTGGACTCTGCTCTGGTTCTCGCCCCCTCTCTGTTAACCCACATTACCCCTGTCAGATTCATCTTCATAACAGGCATCATAACATAACTCATCTTCAGCTCAGAGGTCTGCAAACTATGGACAACACCTGTTTTTGGAAATAAAGTTTTATTGGCACACCACTGTACCCATCTGCTTGCATACTGTCTCTGGCTGCTTTTTTATCCATAGCAGAGTTGAGTAATTGCAACAGAAACTGGACAAGGGGTGCCTGGTTGGCTCAGTTGGTAGAGCATGTGACTCTTGGTCTTGGGGTTGTGAGTTTGAGCCCCATGCTGGGCCTAGAGCTTACTTAAAAATTTTTTTTAATTAAAATAAAATCGTATGTAGAAAAAAAAAACAACAGAAGCTACAGAAAGTCAAAAATCTTTACTATCTAGCCTTTATAAAAAAAAATTTGCCAACTCTTGTCTTAAATAAGCAAAACCAGAGTCCTCTAAAACAAAGTGCTCAGGACAACTTATTGGTATTTGGGGAGAACGTATCTGAACATCCTCTCTCTCTCTTAATCTTAAGAAAGGCAGCATTAAACTTTCCTAATGCTTAGTACATGGATTGAGAGTGAATCATGGGTAAATTTATAAATAAAAATGAAAATGCTGAGCATGTATAGTCAAAAGCCATTTACTGTTAGGGACAGATGATAAAAAAAGGTGTGAAGACCAAGCAGGTGATTAACAATAGAGAGCTTGGCAAATAGTAGGTGCTCAGAATGGTTTGGAATAATGTTAGTTATTACTGAATCTCTAGTCTGTTCCAAGAGCAGTGCAATGGGCTTTATATGCATTACTTCACTTAATTCACACAACCCTCCAATGAATTCGGTATTATAACCCACTCCCATTTTACAGAAGAAAACCCTGAGTGTTACAGAGATTAACTGTCTTCCCCATGGGCAAACAGTGAGAAAATGTAGCTCTAGGAGTTGAATCAGGATCTCTCTGACTATGAAAGCTCAGGTCTGAGCTTGAGAACTGTCATGCCAATTCAGTGGCGCCATATGGTATAAATACATTTAAGTTCAGGCTTATCATTAACCAAGGCAACATGGAAAGGGAAAACACTGATTGTGCTTTTCAAGCTTCATTACCCAGTTCTAAAAAGGTATTTTGGCAAACAACAAGGAGGGACCACAAGAACTTCTTTCATATTATACATTTGTCAAAACCCATAGAATGTACACCACCAAGAGGGAACCTTAATGTAAACTCAGGACTTTGGGGGATAATGATGTGTCAGAGTAGGACTCATTGACTGTAAAATGTACCAGTGTGATATGGCTACTGACGATGGGGGAGATCGCTCACGTGTGGGGGCAGGGGGTATATGAGAACTCTCTATACTTCCACTCAATTTTGCCATGAACCTAAAAATGCTGTTAAAAAATAAAGTTTATTAATTTAAAAAAGGGGGAAATAAATAAGAAAGTCCATATTTCACTGTAGGTTGACTGGTCCAGTTAAATGGCCAGCCAATTTTCATATTGCATCACCAGCAACTGACGTGGCACCATGTGACTCTTGGTACCAGGAGATGATCAATGTGGAATTTTCCACAGAAAGCCTATTCACCATGAGTATTGGCATATACCACTTGATTTTCACATGTTTGGACCCTGTGAAAATAAAGGCTGATATATCATTGCACAAGGTGTAACTATTCATGCCTGTTACCAAATTCTTGATTCTGATGGAATCATAAACCTTAGCAATCTTTACAAAAAGTGCATTGGGTTGGGGGGGGGGAGACAAAACAGAATGTAAACACTGCAGAGAAGCTTTTCCATTTCAAAATTCCTCCTGACATAGTCAAAATCTCCAAAAACAACTTGCCAAGGAGGTTATATTCATTAACAATGATGATGATGATGGTGATGATGATGACAACAGTGTTGTTACCAGGTCTGAATGCCTTTTCTGTGCCAGGAATGGAAGGTGTATTTTATATGTGTAGAAGATTTAATTTCATTGTCCCATTCATCTTTGGAAGCAAATATGTTTTTATCTCACTTTTAAAGATGAGAAAATGAAAGAGATGAGAAAATCAAAGAAATGAGGTAATATGCCCGACGTAAAGTGGCAAAGCTAGGATTTGAATCCGGATCTCTCTAACCACCAAATCTATATTCTTTCTTTTCTACTGCAGTGCTTTTACTAATACCCCCATGTCTTGGATGAGTCTATCATCTTTTCTATCATCATGCTGATAGTTGGCTGAACTAGTGAGAGCCTCGATTTCTAAGCTGGCAGTTGTGGCTCAGAGTGGGGATTCCCTAGGTAATAGAGAGGAGGTATAAATCTGGGGTACTGCTTGCCCAGAGCACCCCTTCCACCCACCAAAGCCATCTAGGGAAACTTGTAATAATAACCACATCTATTTGTCAAGCAACTGGTATCCCAGGCACCGTGGGGAAGGCTTCACATACTTTATCTCCAACCCTTCTAGCAATTCCATAAAGCAGGTATATTATCCTCAACTTTACAGATGAGGCCCAGAAAGGTAAATGACATGCCAAAGCAAAACAGCTAGCCAGTGGAGAACTTTCCTCTTCACATTGTAGTGCCTCATGGCAGAAACCCAGAGTCAGTGCTCAGAACAGAGAAAAGCAGATGCTGGAGAAACTATAAATGAGGTTACAATCCATGAGGCAGGCAATCAGGGAAAATTAAATACTGGAGGGTGGAGGTGGGACAACAAGAGTAGAGAGATCCTTGCCACCTCGAATTTTCTAAAAAACACGGCCTAAGATCACAGTACTATGCAAATAAATGGCAAGGGTTATTGTTCCTAAAATCAACTACTTTGAATCTATACTTGAATGCACTGAGATTATTGATTCACCTGCATCCAGTGTATATTATTAAGCACACAGCTCTAATTTATGGCATCTGAAACAGCCCCTCGGAGCCTGTTTGGTCCTCTGGCCATTGGTGTTGGTGAAAGACTGTCTTCAGACCATGTATTTACAGTGCAGGTGCTATTAGGGGAAGAATTTTGTTAACCAAACTCTCCAAGGGGAGTGGCATATATATATGAAATCTTGAAACCTATTCCTTAGCTCCAGTGCCCCAATCCCTTCCCATCCTTCCCTCTACCTTCTTGTTCTGGGTGTTAAACTTGAATGCACACAGCTGTAATGACCTGCTAATGCGTTTGGGTTAATACATCCTGGCTTTTACACTCCAGGGCAATGACCTGAACCTCATCTATTAATCTGACTATGAGAGGGGTCCAAGATGGACTAGTTACAATAATCCCTTCCACTGAAGATACAGGGAAAAGCACACGACTAAGAATAGCTGCACGTATAAATAAAACACAGCCTCTTCCTATCCATCAGGAAGCAGAGGCAACCACGTGGGCCTGCTCCTTGCTCACGTGGTGTCCGTGACTCCTGCCAGGCCAAGGATGGTCCTCAATAATTAATCCCAGACCCGCTCAGCCAGAAAATGCTTCCTAAATAACCTTCTGTCAATAGTGGTTTGAATTAAGACCAAGTTCTAAATGCAATAGTTTTCAATTGATTGGCTGGGGGGAACATCCCCCCTCCTCGAGCTTGACCCCCCAGGCAGGGCCCTGGTAAGACCAGTGCAAGGGACAGATTCCATCCAATGTGCTGGGGGCTGAACTCTGTCCTCCCCCCACATTTATGCCTTGAAACCCTAACCCCCAGTATATCAGAATATGAGTTTTTTTTGAGATAGGGGCTTTAGAGAGGTAATAAGGTAAAATGGGGACATACGAGTGGGCTTAATACAGTATGTCTGCTGTCCTCCTATAAGAGGAGCTTGGGACACAGACACATGCAGAAGAAAGACCACGTGAAGACACAGGAAGAAGGTGGCCAGCTTCAAGCCAAGGAGAGGCCTCAGAAGACACCAACCCAGCCAACACCTTGATCTTGGACTTTGAGCCTGCAGAATGGGAAGGAAATACGGCACCCCATCTGAGGCACTGTGTCATGGCAGCCCTTGAAAATGAGACCCAACTTTATTCATCTGCAAAGAGCAGTGTTTCAGGAGAAACGGGGAGGGCTGGAGACTGTCACTGAGTTAGCACGGCCTACATGCTGAACACTCATCCAGGAGATCTCATTTAATCCACACAACTGCCAGGGATGCTCAGGCTTCCCGAGCACCAGGCTCTCTCTACAAAGGCTTTCTGTGCACTTACTTTTTCAATAGTTGCAAAATTTTGAATCAATTATAAGTAAACTGTGAATCTCACTTGTGGGAAGTTAGGAAAACAATGAACCGGAGGTGAAGAACTGGAAAGAGAAGTAGTGTGTCCAACTCCACGATGCTGTGAGAATCGGATCAAACCCAAGCAACTTCTCCACAAGAGGAGACACCTATGCCCACGACCCCAGAATGCAGGGCTCCAGCTCCAGGCTGAACAGACACTTTGAAACTTACTCATAGAGCCTGCAGGGAGTCTCAGACCCTAGCTGAAAAAGCCCTAGTGTAGCGGGTTTCAGGGGAGTCCTGGTAGAGATGAGATGATAAAGGAGAGAGAAGGGAAGGGAGAAGAGGGGAAGACAGAAGGAAGAGGAGGGAGTTATGGGAAGAGGGAAGGATGGGAGAAAGGAGGACCAATGAGGAACCGAAGGCAGATGGAGGAGTGAGGGCAGGAGAATGAGGGAGGGGAAGAAGGAGGGAAAAATGAAGGAACAGAAGGGAGGACAGCAGGGTGGGAGAGCAGTGAGGAGGCAAAGAAGAGGAGGGAAGAAGAGCAGGGGAGAGATGAGGGGAGGGAGAAGAGGAACCCTGGAGGAGGGAGGAGGAAGAAGGCATTGGGGTTCCTGGGGGGGCTGGGCTCTGTCTACTGCGGGTCCAGGCCAGGCTACCGCGGAGGGGTGGGGCGTGGAAGTTGGCAAATCCACATCCTAACCTCAGAAAAGCAGTCAATTCTTGCAGACCCAGCTATGGGGAAATTTTAGCACAGGTGCTATCTGTGAACACGCAAAACAAATATTTAAACATCTCATTGAAATTGTGAAGGAGGGCGATCCTAGAGTTCCCAGTGCTCGTGGGAAATGTTAGTAAGAAATCCACAGGTATTAAAACAGATGTAATTGGCATAGTTCCTTAGGTGGAATTTCTTTCTGGTTGAATTTTAGGGAACGTAAAAATGTGTATAAGGGCTTTTGCTTATTTCCTCCTGATCCTGTTCCTTTGAGCCCTATTGCTACCCTCTCAAAAGGAGTATCGACAAGGAGAGGGAAAAGGAACAAGTGGATCTTTATGGCGAATTATCAATTTTACTTATCAGGAGGTCTTTTAAAGCGTAGTTTTCTATGAATGTAAATATGGCTATCTTATGGAACAGAAGGCAAAATTTTATAGTTCATAACTTGCTATCCTGGGCAAGTGACTTAACTCTGTTAGTCTCAATTCCCACATCTGTAGAACAAACCAGGAAGAGCAACTGTGAAGACATGTAACATGCAAACCCTAACATCTGGTTGGTGTCTGACAGATACTAGGTGCCTTCTATTCCCCCATGAGCACATAGTCCTCATCTGTTCCCACAGTCTTCCTTCTCCCTCAGCTCACAGACATCTTTTCAAAATTATAGTTCTGGTGTTTTGTGTTTTTTTGTTTGTTTGTTTTTGTTATTTCTGTTTGAAGGGGCGGTCAGTGGTAGGGTCTTCGGGATACTTGGTTTGGAGCAGGATGTGTGCTTCATAAGAGTAGGGATCATATCCTGTTCCTTTCTAACTCTTTAGGACCGTGCCGGCACAAAGTAGGTGCTCATTAAGCATCAGTGGATGAAGCCACTGAACATTCCTTTTGCAAATGCTCCTGTGATGCCCTGTGACAGCTCTTGTGATATTCACTCTCTGGTCTCTCCTAGAACGAGAGCCCTGCGAAGCCTGAAGTTAGGTCTTACCCACCTGGGTAAGGAGTGTCTGTATAAGAAGTTGGAAGGCCTCAACAAATATTTGCAGAAAGGATTTTGCTTTGATTTGAAATGGAACCAAAGCTAATATGGCCTGGGCTCCACAGTTAGCATGAATAATAGAAGAGAAAGGCCCCCGAGTATACAGGAGAAATTGCTCAGTCCTCCTGGCTTTGCCAAGTCCGGGCTTGTCTAGGCAGACTCACACGCTGGTCCTGCTCCCGATGTCAGATCAGAGAGCCCTGCGGGACATCTAGGCCGCTGGTGGTCAGAGGAAATCCATCAGAGGGCAGTCGGTGGCTTACTGTAAAGGAGGCTGGCTTCCCTATACCCAGTGGGGTTTAGATAGAGATGATTTCCTGTCTCCTGAAATGGTGTTCCCCACCCCTCACCCCAGGCAGCCTTCTAGAGCCTTCAGGCCAGACAACACTGATCTCTCCCTTCTCTGTGCTCCTGTTAGAAAGAGAAAGAAAAAATCCTTGCACAAGGCCGTGCCCATAGTAGGTGCACCATAAATGGCAACCCCCTTTCTTTTTCCTCTCTTTGCCCTCTTTGGAAGGCAGAGCCAAGTCTAACTTCTCTTTCGACTCTAGGGATCTTGTATAGAGCCTGGCAAAGGGTAAAAACTCAGTATTTATTTTTTTAAGTGAACGAATGAATGAGGGTCAGATATTATACAGTGCCATTCCCAGCAAGCCTCTCAACCAAGTATCCTGAAGACCCTACCACTGACCGCCCCTTCAAACAGAAATAGTCTGTGGTAGAATAAATGTGGAAGGAATCACATAAGATGTAAATAATTTGAATAGGTGGTGCAATTCAAGGAGCGTGGGCTCCCCCCCCCTTCATGTTGCAAAGCAGGTTTAATTATAATTACAGTTTAAAAAAAGATTTTCAGAACAGATTCTGCATCAGAGTGTCTCAGTCATGAAAAGAAAAAGTTTTGGAGACTAATCCAGGGGCGATGGTTATTTTCTCTCCAGGGGCCGAGTGGCAACAACCTTTCTTAGCCATTCGCTCCAGCTCGTGCTCTGCACTCTTTCCCCAGCGAGGTAGGGGGTCAGGGAAGTTGCGGATAGCAGGAGCCACCCCAGGGGCTCCCCTCAGATCTGCTCACTCTCCTCACACCCCCAGCTCCCTGGACCCGGATGCCCAGGACAGTGAGATTGCCTGCCTGCACCCCCACCACAAACACCAACGCCACCATTTTCTTTTTGGTTGTGAAGACTGAGAAAAAGACCAGCCTTCCCCTTCCCTGGTGTTCTCGACTGGGAAGCTGGGCCTCAGGAGGGCCTCAAAGCAGTTAAATGGCCTGACAGGGGTAGGGCTCAGGTCTCCCTGAAGGGAGCACTGGATGCTCCTTCCCAAGGAAACACTGCTGCCCTTCAGGGGTTTAAGGTGGTGGGATCTTTCCAGGATTTCTTTCCTTGTGTTGACCTTTCCCCTGGGTCCTAGGGTGCTGCCTTGTCCCGGTGCATGGAGCACTAGCCTGGGAATCAGGACACAAGGGCTGAGAACCAGCCAGCTCTGCGCCGACTCACTGTGTGGCCCTGGCCAAGTCACTGTCTCCTTTCATCCTAGGGTCGTGCTGGATGACTTTGTGTGAAATTCTCTGCCGATAAATCTGTCTGACCAGCAAGTGTCCATGAGCCGGGATCCTGGGGGGTCACGGTGTCAGAGACAGTACCTCATCATTGCCACAGCAGCCCCAAGAGAGACAGGTGCTCCTCTCCCCACCTGGCAGGACAATGACCTCACAGAAGTCAGGAGGTAATCAGCCTTCCAAGGTCATACAGCTAGAAAACGGAAAGTGGAGTGGATTCAGGAGGAGTACTGGACGGGAGTTTCAGGATGGGAGTGTTTGGAGCACGGGCAGCCCAGCTGGAAAGGCATCTGGGGGGACATGACTGGGGGGCAGCAGGGAGCTTGCCTCAGGCAGGCCTGGGCTGAAGTTGAGGAAGCATCTATTTGAGCCTCAGGTCTGGGCCCTGGTGCTGAGCTGTGTGACACTTAGAGAAATCACAGTGTGTCTCCGAGCCTCATTTTTCTTCATCTTTAAAATAGCGATAACAACCTCCCCTTGACCCATCTCGTAGGTGGTTGAAAAGATCAAATGAGAAAGTTTGAACGGGGCTGCTTAAGATTAGCGAAAGCCTGAGCCTCACCAGTTACTAGCTCTGTGGCCCTTTGAGCCTCAGTTTCCCTGCCTATAAAGTCAGTCAGGATCCTCAGCCCTGCCTCGAGTGTGTGTGTCTGTTGCGGGGGGCGGGGGGGGTGTTGCTGGTGACCGTGTCTGAGAAATCAGTCCCTGGCTGATGGTCCATCAACAACAGCCATGGTTATGATGAACATACACTGTAAGCTCTGTGTACAGGTGGGGAATTGTTCTCCGTGCTTCCTGCAGTCTGTTTCCAGGGAGATGGGCTCTCTTCCTTACACGGCATTAGTCACCCCTGTTCTCAGGCCTCTCACCCCACCATGCCACCCAGCAAACAGAGTTCTAGAGGCTGGAAGGTTCATTTTCTCTTCTCCTTAGGACCTGGGGATTTGTTCCTCTGCTGTGATGGGCCAGGCCCACAGCCTGCCTAACCCATATTTCTAGAACCTTCCAAAAAGTCTCAGTGAGAAAGCAGTAGCCTGGGTTCCAGGAATGAAAGTGCAGCTCCCCTCCCGCTGTTGCCCGGGGTTATGTGTGTATGGGGTGTGTTCAACCAATGCCATCCTGGGGGTGATGGGTTTTTAGCAAAAAGGCTCTGAGTCCTTGCTGCTTTGTGCCAGCCACAAGTCCTTTTCCCAGGGCTTTTTTCTGTGCCAGACAGCAAACAGGGCTGGCGCTGGTTTCTCTCAGAGGCAAAGGTGTAACCGAAAACAGGTTGGGTCTGCTCCCAGCACCTCTCAGCATGTGCGTGTCATTCTGAATGGTCTGAGGACTGTTTCCTCACAGAACATCATGCCCATTTGAGAGGGGAGAAAACCAAGGGTCTGATAGGGGAGTAGCGGAGGGAGGGGGAGGGAGGAATTAGGCGGGGGTTCTCAGCTGGGCTGTTCACTAGACTTAAGGGGGGAAATTTATCAACCAACCCTACTGGGGCTGACCCCATGGCAACAGGATCAGAATTTCTGATGGTGGAGCCCGGGCATCTGCATTTTTCAAGAGTCACAGAGAACCCTTTGCCTGCGAGGAGCTTTGCTTACACTTAATCCTCGCAGGCATGCCACCGTGGGGGCATGAGTCCCAGGCTGCGGTTTGATTAGGACTTTCGGACCCCAGAGCCCAGGTTCAAAACCCTCCATATCACACAGCCTCCTAGAGATCCACTTGGAATCGAAGGTTCACTGCTCTCTCCAAACCTGCACAGCAAACTATTCTCCTGTGATTCCCCTCCCATACCCACCATTTCCCACAATGTCCTGTGATTTGTTTCACATTTGGGATTTTGTTTTGCTGTTCAGGGCACAAAGGGCCAATAGCTTCTTCCCCCAAGCTATTTCTCCTCAGAAGCAGTGAAATAGCTCAGCAATTTTGGAGACATTTAAAATGCATTGTTCTGCCGGGGGCATCCTGGGAGGGGAGGGCCCCCACCACCTTTCCCATCTCCTAAATCCTAGCAGGGAATGTAGCGCGCTTCCAGTCAGGGTTCCCCCCACCCTGCCTGGTCTTGTTAGAGATTAAGCCACAAGCCCAGCCACTTGCACCCTGCTCTCTGCTCCCCTATGGCAGGACAGGAGGAGGACACACTGCAGGCCCTGCAGGTGGGTGGGAGGGAGCAGGGGCTCAGGACTCCCTGAGGTCGAGTTCCAACCTGGGCTCTACCTCCTCTGGAAAAATGGCAACCCCCCCCCACCACCAGCTTACAGACGGTGGCCAGGGTTAGGTGAGAGGATGAACCAAAAGGCCCAGAACATTGTTTACTCAAAATAATCATTAGCTGCTTTTATTAAATGCTGAAGATGGTCGTGATTCAATGACTGTCCTAATCTTTGGCTTCTGTGAGGCCTGGCCCTTCAAGCAGGCTTGCCACAGGCTGAGGAACCGTGGAGCAGGGAGGACAGAACTGGGTATTCTAAGAAATGTTCTTCTCTCTCGATGGCTTGGCCTCCAAAACACTTGCTATCATTATTGTTATATGCTGGGCATTGGTTCAGCCTCCCACCTGCAAAATGGGAACGATGGTGTATCCAACTTAGATGGTCATGGTGAAGACAAAACGAGAAAGTGTAGGTCGAATCCTTACAAGGGACCTTAGAAGGCCACTACCTCCATGATTAATCGTTGGGCAGTGTGTATGCTAGGCAGATGATGTGGCACTTCTTGGAGTAAATCTGCAAACACCCAACTATCTAGAAGTGGGAGGGGCGCTCAGGGGATGTGTCCCTTCACAGCAGCTATGCGAGCACAGGGCTGGCAGGGCACGCAAACACCGTGGCTGGATGAGGTGCCCTTGCGGCTGAAGATTCTACGATTCTACCTGTCTCTCATCTCTATCGATTTCTGCCCCTCTCGAAAACTTTTCATAAACACGTCTTGGAGGCTTTGCCCCCAGACAGTAATCCTCTCCAGCTTGTTTTCTTGCTGTGGCAAAGAGATGTCCAATCCAGACATCTCCTGTGCCCCGGGGGGCTGACGACGCTTGTAAGGAGCACACCGTCAAGGACAAGAGCGATCCCCTCGGGGTTGGTGCCCCAGCCCTCTCTGCCCTCACCGCAAAGAGGACACTCGCAGTGCCACTGCAGCAACCAAGGGCACAGGGAAGCTGAGGACCAACTGCACAGGCAGACTTGTTTGAAGAAAGAGACTGGGATTCGGCTCAGGACCCCCAGGGTCTCCAGAAGCATGCAGGAGCTCCTCCCCACTCTCTCCTTGGGTGCAGTTCACTGGCGCCCTCTAAAAATAACAGTGGCTATTCCGGGACATACACTGTGCTCTGTCTCTGGGGATGCCAGCACAGGCCTCTTTCAAAAATAGAGCCCCAATCAGGTGTACTCCTAATTCCTTGTCTCTCCCCGCCGGTCCCCGGATCCTTCAGAGGGATCTGGAGACAGATCCAGACGGCAGCTCCAGACGCTGGGAGGCTACCACGGGGATTCTCACCCAGGTTTGTCTCCTTCCAAATCCCTTGTCTTTTGGTTTCCACTTTAAAAAACGCATTTTCCCTTTTTGTAGAAAGTAATATATATTTATTCTAGGTACTATGGAAAAGTATCTCACCATCCAGAAATAACCACTGATTTAAGTCTGTCCTTTCTCCTCCCTCCGTCTACAACCGCCCCCCACACTTACTGACAGAACAGGATAGTGACTTTTTAATATTTTTTCTCCCTGAGTACATCAAAGGTATTTTCTATGCTACTAAATATCTATCCACAAGGCAATGTTTTAATCTGAGTGTAATAGGACAGAAGTTAAGCACAAAAAGTTTGCTTCAGAAAGCTCTGGGTTCAAGTTCTAACTCAATCACTTACAGGTGTTGAGGACATGAGCAGCTAGTGAACTCTTTAAGCCTCAGTTTACACATTTAAGAAATAGGGTCTATGACAGCACCTGTCTCAGGATTGTTAAGAAGATAAAGTGTGGTACTTCCTTCCTAAGTGCTTGGTAAACGCTTGTAATAATAATAGTAACAATGACAGCAGGCTCCGTGAACTATAATCGAGTTCATGACTCTCCTGCTGCTAGGTATCTAGCTGGTTTCTAAAGCCCATGTTCTCCTCCCACTCACCCATTCTCCGGGAAGTTCTGGAATTCACGGAGGGCTGTGAAGACAGCATCCTGGCTGGAGTCTCTACAGATGGGGAGCAGATCAGCGGGTGAACGGAGAGCTGGGGGAGCAGGCTGCCAGAGCGCCACAGGACCAGGTCTCCTGCCTCCTCCACAGAGCCTCACAAGGCTGAGAACGAAGCTTCCTCTGATGGTAAGGGCCCCACGCCTGTAGCCTAAAGGGGTGCATGGACAAGGGGCCTCCTCTGTTGATTCTCAGCCAGCTTCCATCCCAATCATCCTTATTCTCCAAATTCAATTCCCCAGAAAGCTGTTTCCCCCCATTTGGATTCTTTCACTGTGCCTGGAATTATTAGAAGCTGGGCCCTGATGAAGAGAACAAGGCCCTGGGGCACTTGGGTGGCTCGGTGGGTTAAGCATCTGCCTCTGGCTGCTTCTCCCTCTGCCCCTCCCCATGCTTGTGCTGTCTCTCACTCTCTCTCAAATAAATAAAAATAAAATCTTAAAAAAAAGAAAAGCAAGGCCTAGAGAGGTTAGGCAAATTCTCAGTAGTCACACAGCTAGTCATTAATCAAGCTTCAGTTAGAAGCTTATAATGGGCTGAATTGTGTCCCACTGGCCCCCATTCATATGTTGAAACTTTACCCCTCATTATCTCACAGGGTGACTGTATTTGGAGACAGGGCCTTTAGAAAGATGGCTAAGGTAAAATCCAGTCATGTGAGGGGGCCCTATTCTAAGAAGAGATTAGGTCCCACAAACACCAGGACCACCCAATGAGGCCACAAGGAGAAGGCAGCTATCTATAAGCCAAATAAAGGCCTCAGAGGAAACCAAATGGGCCAGCATCCTGATCTTGGAATTCTAGCCTTTAGAATAGTGAAAAAAGAAATTTCTGTTGTTTAAGCCGTTCAGTCTGTGGTATTTGTTATAACAGTCCTAACAAACGAAGGGAGCACTTAAACACAAAACTCGTAACAGTTTATAAGGTTACAAAGTCATTTCATGTTTTCTGATTCTTTTGAATTTACAGTGACCTCGTGAGGTAGAAATACTGTTTTTATTCCCGTGCGGCTGGAGGGGATCAACAAGGTGTCGAGCTGCCGTACGCAAAAACGCTTGGCCCAGTGCCTGGCAAGTGGGGGCAACTGCTGTTGCTCTCATCGTCAGGTACTTGCACCTGCCAGGGATTCTAAGGGGACGACTAGGAAGCGTGGATAGGAGCCACAGGGAGGACGGGTTTTAAACTCTATCTGAGGGGGATCTGCGCAAGGGACGAAGGGCCAGCTCCCATCCCAGGACACAGGACAGCGGGGGCAGCATGGCGGCTAGGCAGCCTACCACGATGGCTAGAGCAGCTTCGGCAGCACCTGGGAACTTGGAAATGCAGATTCCAGTGCTTACCCCAGACCAAGTGAATCAGAAACTGGGGGAGCGGCTCAGCAATCTGTTTTTCCCTCCAGGTGATTCTGATGCATGAACGTTTGAGAACCAGCGGGCTAGTGGGGACTTACGGAATAGGCGGGCAGATTGGAAAGGACCAGAAGACCTTTAACAGCCCTTCAAAGCCAGAGACACAGAAATTCATGAGGACACTGACCTCTCCCTCTCTTTTCCTCTCTTTTTTATCAGACAGTCGTCAGCTGAAAGAGCTGGGGCTGACTTGTGTCCTGAGGTATCAGCTGACTCCCCATCCATGAAGTTGGGAGACAGCCAGCCAGCCAGACTCCCACTGCAACTAGTGTTCCCCCCAGAATATGTCATAGATGCCACATCAGTGCTGGGAGGGGCCTTGGGGACTTAGCACCTGAGCAAATCTGCCCAGGAGAGGGCAAGGGTCATCCAAGGTCACACATCAGAGTGATGCAGGCCAGGCCTTCCAGGCTTACTCCCCAGAACTGCATGTCCATGCATGGTACCCTGGAAGGATGTGGTCATCCAGCAAAACCACCAGGGGCACCTGCCATTTCCATCCCACTTCTCTCTGGCTCAGCCAGCACATGGATGCTTTCTGATTCCAGGCAGATCAGTGTTGACAGAGCGTTTCAAGGTCAAGGCAGGGGCAGGAGAGGACAAAGCTGTTGCTCCAGGCAGAAGCACAGTCTCTGACCTTTGTGCCTGTCTGTACAGCTTCTGTCCACACTGGGGGATTATCTTATCTTGGAAATGCCTCTACCAGGGGCATTACAAGTGATTTATGCTCTGGTTGCCTCAACATCCAGAGTCACACAGAAGAGACACTTGTCAGACTTCGTTTCATCAGTCCTGGTAGGAAGTATGTTTGAAGGATGGGTGCTATTCTGCCCCACACAGTTTTCTGACCTTACGGGAAAAGACTGTGCTGCAGAGGGCCTGTAGGAAGGAGCTTTGCTTTTGGCTGGTGCAGTAGAGCCCAGCCCTAGGAGTCAAGGACACAAGTAACTNTGGGTGCTATTCTGCCCCACACAGTTTTCTGACCTTACGGGAAAAGACTGTGCTGCAGAGGGTCTGTAGGAAGGAGCTTTGCTTTTGGCTGGTGCAGTAGAGCCCTAGGAGTCAAGGACACAAGTAACCCCAGAAGCAAGACAGAGGACAACACAGAGAATATGATCTTAGCAGGAAGACAGCAGCTGGGAAGTTTGGGATTGGCCACTTGCTAGTCTATAATCTTGTGGGTGGGGCCCCAAATTGATGTTTCTAATAGCGATATTGATGTGGGTGGTCCAGGGACCACACTTCGAGAACCACAGGCAATAGTAACCTGCCTGGCCTTCCTCATGGAGTTCTAGCAATGGTTCCTTTGGAAGACCTGTGTGTTGGTATAGTTCTGCCCTTTTCCTGCTTTGTAGGAGTCCTGGACCATCATCACTTATCCTTCCTGAGTCTTGAGTTTCCCATCTGTAAGATGGGAGTAACAGCTACTGTTTGTATCTCAGGGTGGTGAAGGTCAGCAAGAGAGAAAATTAAGGCAATGAGTTCTAAATGAGTTCTAAAAATTATAATGACTTTTTAAAAAAGAGTTTGTTTACTTACTTATTTTATCATAGAGAGTGCAAGTCGGGGGAATGGCTGAATCCCAGGGAGAGACAGAATCCCAAGCAGACTCCACACTGAGTGCAGAGCCCAACACAGGGCTCGATCCCAAGATCATGACTTGAGTCAAAATCAAGTAGGATGCTCAAGGGACCTACGGAGCCACCCAGGTGTCCTCATGACTATTCACATGTAAATGGGAGCAAAGATTTACTAGGCACCTACTGTGAGTCAGAAACTCTCAGATGTTAGGATGCTTGCATAAATAAACCAGAATTCCTGAACTTAGAGAACCTGGGATGAATGCGAAAGGCCAATAAATGAACCCCTGATCTAATCAGTGCAGTAGCAGAGGTCACGGTAAACTTTGGAAGCATGGGGAAGAGCGGGGAAAGTGGCTTAGGATGGGTTTTTATCCTCCTGCAAAGGGAAGCCATTGCAGAGTTTGAAGGTGGAAAATGACCTGATCATGTTAGTTGCAGGGGAAAATCACTGTGGGCTGGAGAACCATTGTGGATCTCTGGGAGGGGCAAGTCTAGAGGCACGAAGGAGGCTGCCGCAGTGATCCAGGAGTGAGATAATGCAGAGAGGGATGCACAGGAGATTCAATGTGCAGAACAAAGCAAGCAGCAGAAACAGACTCCTGCCCAAATGCCCGGGTCACTGACCAAGACGGGGTGGACTGGGTGGCAGTGAAGGTGATGGGGCTGTGCTTCCTGTCCACACTGGCTGTGCCACGGCCATGGACAGACCTCATCTGGTGAGCACAGCCACTCTGACTGCCAGGTCTCCCCAGGTGAGGGACAGTCCCCCTGTCTTCCCTCCCCCTGCCCTGGCATTACCGAACTCTGCTGCTCACCGCCCCAGGCTGCAGCAGAGTCCTTCCCACCCGTGGAGTCATCTCCAAAATGAACAACAGTAGCAATCAGCAAGTAATCATCTCTCTCCCCCTATACAATGCCTGCATGTACAGATCATGTTTGCGATTGTTGCAAAAATGATAACATGAAAACCGGGGCTCCTGCCAAAGAAAAGGAAAGGGAAACCTATTTACATAAAAAGTGGTTCAGACCCAATCTGAGGCTTCCTCAGCCAGGGTCTGCGAAGGTTCTCGGCCTCTCTGCTCTGCAGAGGGTGGGAAGTCATCTTGTCAGCTCCTGCTGGGTTAGGGCAGCTCCCAGTGGTGGCCCCTGGAGGCTCTGGGAATTGCCGTGATAGTGGAGCTGTTGTGGCATCTGCCATAAGCTCTAGGCATGAACGAAGGGCAGCTCTCTGGGCCTTTCACTCGCAGCTCAGCTCCCAGCCAGCTGAAAGGAGGTGCTCTCGGAGGTACAAGGTGACTTTAAGAGCATCTCAGACAGAAAGCCAGTGGACTAGAGGAGGCCCATAATAATAAGCTGTCACTGTTACTTTGTTCCAAGGAGAGCTGTCTGAATCCCGTACTGTGCTAAGGGCTTTACAAGCCTATTGTTTCATTTAATCTCACTGCACAACTGTCCTGAAAGGTGGCTGTTATTATTAATTCCATTTTACAGAGGAAAAAAAAATGGAGGCAGAAGTTAATTATGATCTCATAGCTAGTAAACACCAAAACTGGGATTCTAGCCTAGGTTGCTTGATTCAAAAGCCCATGACTGAGTTACAATCAAAATGTAATCATAAGGATTGGGGAGGACGTGGAGAAATTGGAACTCTGTTCCACAGCCAGTGGGAATGTAAAATGCCACAGGCATCTGCAAAACAGTCTGGCTATTCCTCAAATGGTTAAACTTAGAGCTCCTATGTGATACAGTAATTCCTCACCTAGATATCTGCCCAAGGGGAATGAAAACATATATCCACATAGAAATTTGTACATCGATGTTCATAGCAGCATCATTCCCAGTAGTAAAAAAGCAAGAACAATGCAAATGTCAATCAACTGAAGAACTGAGAAATAAAATGTGGTCTTTCTGTACAAAGGACTATGGTTCAACATAAAAAGAAATGAAGTCCTGGTCCATGCTACAACATGGGCAAACTTTAGAAACATTATGCTAAGTGAAAAAAGTTCCCAAAGAGCATAAATTGTAAATTTCCTTTTGCATGAAATGTCCAGAATAGGAAAATCCAGACAGACAAAGCAGATTAGTGGTTGCCTAGGGCTGGGGGTTAGTGAGAAATCTGGAGTGAGTGTAAGAGGTACAGGTATTTTGGGGGGAATGATGAAAATGTTCCAAAGTTGACTGTGGTGCTGGTTGCACAACTCTGTGAATGTACTAATTAAAAACCAGTGCATTATATGATACATCTCAACAAATGCTATTTTTTAAAAGCCCATGTTTGCATACTAAAAAAAAAAAAGAAGAAAAAGAAAACAACCAGAATTCTCCCAAGTGAAGGCATCGAGAATTATTCTTTTTTTTCCATTCATTACACACATCTTGAGCCTCTATTATGTGCTAGGTACCTATCTCCAGGAGCCTGTGACTAGGAGCTTCTAGTCTGAGTGGAAGAGATAGGATGTGGGCACAGAAAATCATGATTCATGGGAGAAGATGCCAAGGGAATTTAAACAAGAGGATACTATTTCACACCCACTGGGTTGGCAAAAATTTTAAAGTCTGACATTACCACACTGGTGAAGATGCGGAGCCCCAGATATTCTCACCTACTGCTTGAGGGAGAATAAATAGGTATAATTTAGAAAGAAGTTTGGCAGTGTGTTCTAGAACTGTGAATGCGCATGCCCTGTGATCCAGACATTCCATGTGCCTCTTGGGTATAACTTGGATAAATTCTTGCACGGGGCACAAGGGAACATGGGCAAGAATGTCCACGCCAGCGTAGCTCATCCCAGAAGGCTGGAAATTACCAATCCATCAACAAAAGAAAGAATAAATAAGCTTTGCTATAGTCACACAATGGATTACACTCAGTGGGTAAATTCTAAAAGATGCAATGTATATGAAGTTTAAAAACATACCAAAGGACACTATCCGTTACTTCTGTATACACATGTAATAAAAATATAAAAACATGGGAATGATCAATACCAAAGTCTGGACAGTGGCCGCTTCTTAGGAAGGAGAGGAATAAGGTGGGGGGACAGCACACTTAGATATTCAACTGTATCAGGACGCTGAGAGCACTCCTTCACGGCAAGGGTCTCTTGCTTTCCCCTTTCTAGCCCCACCCACCCCCCTGGGACTCCGAGTCTTGTCCCTCAACTAACCTGACCTCCACCTTAACAGCTCTGTCATTCTGAAATTGTGGCAGCAGCGGATCCATAACATTATGTCATCTTTGGCTCCCTCCATCCCCACCCAGATTCCCAAGATGTTGCAGGTGTCATGAGTTCATTCTTTTTTATCGCCAAGGAGTGTCCCATGTCATGGGTGTACCACAGATGGTTTCACTTTGTGAAGGATACCTGGACAAGTTGTGGGTTTTGGCTATTAACACACTCTAATGTTTCAGTTCCGCAGTTGGGTGGTAGATATCTGGATTTTCACTGTACTACTTGCCCTACTTTTTGATGCAAAGAATGTTCCATAATTGAAACGAAGGAAGGTAGGAAAAGACACCACTCACACTGGCCAGCCTTGTGCAGCTCAGAGTACAGGGCTCAGGATGACACCTGAGACCCAGGTTCTGGGCCCCCAGCAGTCCAGGCGCCCTCAGGAAGTGGGAGCGGGGCAGCTGCTTGCTTCAAGGTTCTAAGCCGCTCGTGGGAGCATGGAAGGCTGTCCAGGGCCTTCAGCCTCTGGGGCCAGTTTCTAGGGGAATCACCCATTTGGCTACAAAGCCCTTCCCCCAACCTGGGAGTAGGTGGGGAGCTGCTCCTCATTGAGGAAATCACCAAGAAAAGGAGGTAGTGCTCCCAGTAGACAGAATGAGATCTGGCCTTTCGCGAAGGCCCTTGAGAAGAAGCCAGAAGTGCAGCCACGTGGCTGCCTGAACAGCACCAGAAATAGAGAGCATCTTCTGTTGGAAGGTAACAGAAAAGACGGGGAATGTTCTTCTTACTTGAGGTTCGAGCTGTAGGGTAGTGACGTCAGTGGGTGGATAACGAGGCCTGGTACTATCTGCTGAGGCCAGGTGCAGGCGAGATGGGTGCAGCCCCGGCCCCAGTGCACCTCCTACCCCTCTGCCCAAGTAGCTTTAACCTTTCCTGTCCAAATCTCTGCAAGCACCAGCTACGAATTTCTGGGTCCTGGGCAGAGCATAGGACAGTGACAGATTCACGCTACACACGCTATACACGCCACCTAGGGGCGCCCTGGCCCTCAGACACCCTGCCTGCAAGAGGTCCCAGTGGAAACACCCAGAAATGCCCCCACGTGCCCAGAGAACTGCAACGGGGGTGGGGAAGCCAGCATGGGCTCCGCGGCCCCTGCCGTGGGAGAGAGGCCAGGGCAAGGCGAGGGCCTTAGGGCAGGCAGGCCTAGGGCAGGTGTGCGCGGGAGAGCTATCTGTGTTATCTCACCTGATCCTAACAACGATGACACATTAGCATCATGTCAATTTTACCCACAAAGTTACAGAAGCACTGCAAGAGTGGTGAAGAAAGTTGCTCCAGGGATGGAGCCCTATGTCGGGCTTCTTGCTCAGCGGGGAGCCTATTTCTCCCTCTGCCTGTGCTCTCTCCCCTTCCCTTCAAATAAATAAGTAAAATCTAGAAGAAGAAGAAGAAGAAGAAGGAGAAGAAGAAGAAGAAGAAAAGAAGAGAAAGAAAGTTGCTCCAGGGGATACCCTTTGGGAAGGAGGAGAGTTAGGATTTGAACTCAGAGTCCGAGCTCCTTTGCTGTTTACAATAAACTTTTCTGAGAAAAGGAGTCATACAGGACCTTCTAAGCTACAATGAGAGGTTTAGGCTTCCTCTGGAGGGCAAGGGAGAGCCACAAAGAATCATTAAGTATAGAGGGTCACCAGCAGACCTCTGTTTTAGGGATCCTATCCTGGGGCCACCCGGGCTCCCTCCTCACCATCTCTGAAGGCCCAGCTCCTTGCTCTTACTGCTTTTCTTCTGAGCCTCTTCTGCCTCTTCCTTCTTTTTCTGGGCCTGGCTGGATGAGAGCCCACTCCACAGCCTTCAAGGAAAGATGGAAGTGCAATAAAACCTCGTGGCCGGTGCTCCAAATCTGGCTGCGTCCTCCTCAAGTCTCCCCAGATTTTACCCGCTGTTCCAGGCCCAGAGGCTGCCAAGGGTCTCCCTTCTCTGAGCCGTGCCCACACAAAGCAGGGGAAGAACAGAGCTGTTGCAGTCAGTGGGGTCTGGGTTCAAACCCTGGGTCCACCCCATGCCCCCTGTGTTTGCTGCAGCACACTCCCCTCCTCCTAGGGCCTGGGCTGGGAGGGGCTGGGCATGGCGACATCAAAGTCCCCCTCCAACACTGCACTTCCTCCTGGAGCACACCCTCACCTGACTGGCTGAGATGGCAACAACCCCCCACCCCTGCAACGTGCTGTTGTGAAGATCAACGAGAGAACGTGCAAGAAAATACTGGCCGACCACAACGTGCTTTACGAAGTGGGAGATCCTTATCTTCTAACCCAGTTTGTCTCCAGTGCCCCCTGACTCCCTGTCCTGAGTGTGCGTGTTTCCCCTGGTGGTGGGTGGAGAGGAGAGTAAGGCGGGCAGTCGGAGGCTGCAGTGGGGGGGGGGGGGGGGGGGGGGGCGGGGGGNCTGGACTTGCCTGGACTGGGCCTGACGTATTCTGAGCAGAGAAAATGAACCCACTACAGAGGATGGCACTTGCAGAGCTCGTGTTGGGAAGAAGGGCACTCCACCTGATTCTACTGGGCGCGGCGGTGCTCACAGGTTCCCAGGCTTGGGTGCTGCCGGCGGACCTGGACAGGCCCAGGGGCCATCCAGGTAGCAGCGGCGCTGGACGGGGGTGGGGAGGAGGGAGACAGAGAACCCACTGTTGGACCCCAGCGCTCTTCCCTCCCTCCCTTGTGCCCGGCACTGGGGCTCAGAGCTGACCTAGTGGCTGGCTTTGCCCGAGGAGAGATCCAGGATGGGTGGTGGGTACGAGGCCAGGGTTGGGATCCAGGCCTTCCCCTGGCTCTGCACTTTAGTCATCTGGGAAAACATCCTAAATTCTCTTAGCCTCAGCTGCCATAACTATAAAACGGGGATGATTCCGATGAAGGAACGTAATAGTTGAGTTGCCGTAAGGTCAAGTGAGACGATGCAGTAAAACACTTAACACATTATGAAATAATGATGCTAGTTGTAATTATGGGGTGGGGACAAAGCAAATCAGCCAACATGTGTGATGGGTCCTGTTATGTAACAGGCATTATCCAAGGAGTTCTCGTCTACACAGGCCATCTTGGTGCACCAGTGAAGATGGTGACAGAGGGAAGCATGGAGCCATGGGGGGACAAAGAAAGGCTGTCCAACCCTCCCTCCCCCGCTGTCCCTGCTACCCACCCCCCCACGTTACTCCCTTCTACTCCACACCCCACCTGGCTGGTCCTGGGTTGATAGCTTCTTCCCTAAGTGGGGGCACAGAGGCCTGAGACACCAGGAGACCAGGTCGAGGCACCCAAATTAACTCAGAGCCCACAGGAAAACCCCAAACTCTCCCCTTAAAAGACAAGCACTAAGAAACTTTAATCCCACCTGGGTGTCTTGGTGTCCCTCATGTTAATCACTCCAAACAGGCTGAATATTAACTGCATCTCTGAAGGAAGGAACCAGAAAATGTTGTCTTTGATAACTCACATGGCTCACCCCATTCCTGTCTCAGGTAATTTCAAGAGCTTTTGGGACACTGCACATTCACACAGTCCCAGAAAAGGGAATTCTACGTTGCTGCTCAAAGCCTGCAGCAATGACCATCAGGAAACCACTCCTTCAACAAATCTCCTCAAGTCTGGGCCCTCTCCTGAACATGTGTGTTGGGCTGGGTGGGGGCAGGGACATCACTCCTTTTTTTTTTTTTTATTTTTTATTTTTTATTTATTTTTTTTTTTAAAGATTTTATTTATTTATTTGACAGAGAGAGAGAGAGATCACAAGTAGGCAGAGAGGCAGGCAGAGAGAGAGGAGGAAGCAGGCTCCCTGCCGAGCAGAGAGCCCGATGTGGGCCTCGATCCCAGGACNATGCGGGCCTCGATCCCAGGACGCTGAGATCATGACCTGAGCCGAAGGCAGAGGCTTTAAACCGCTGAGCCACCCAGGCGCCCCCTCCTTTTTTTTTTTTTTAAAGATTTTATTTACTTATTTGACAGAAACACAGCAAGAGAAGGACACACAAGCAGAGGGAGTGAGAGAGGGAAAAGCAGGTTTCCTGAGAGCAGGGAGCCCAATGTGGGACTTGATCCCAAGACCCTGGGATTATGACCGAAGGCAGACGCTTAATGACTGAGCCACCCAAGTGCCTCTTAAAAGAGTGAGAGTGCTCACTCTTTTTCTTTTTATTTTTTTCTTATTTTTTTTAAAGATTTTATTTATTTATTTGACACACACAGAGAGAAATCACAAGTAGGCAGAGAGGCAGGCAGAGAGAGGGGAGGAAGCAGACTCTCTGCCGAGCAGAAAGCCCGATGTAGGCCTCGATCCCAGGACCCTGAGATCATGACCTGAGCCGAAAGCAGAGGCTTTAACCCACTGAGCGACCCAGGCACCCAGAGAGTGCTCACTCTTAATAGCATTCACTGAGTACCTACTAAGTTCCAGGAGACCGACATGCATCATTTCATTTAAACCTCAGAACAACCTTGTGAGGGGAGGTGTTATTATCCCATTTCACAGGTAAGGAAACTGAGGCTCAGGGAAATTAACTGTGTCCAAGGTTATACAGGTTGTTACATGACGGAGGCAGCTTTGAATGTAGGCATATCTGGCTATCATGCTACCTGCTTTTATAGTTACATTAGAGGCTTCCAGCCTTTTTTTTTTTAATTTATTTATTTGACAAAGAGAGAGAGAGATCACAAGTAGGCTGAGAGGCAGGCAGAGAGAGAGGAGGAAGCAGGCTCCCTGCCAAGCAGAGAGCCGGATGCGGGCCTTGATCCCAAGACCCTGAGATCATGATCTGAGCTGAAGGCAGAGGCTTTAACCCACTGAGCCTCCCAGGCGCCCCAGCCTTTCTTTTCATTCCCCGCTGCCGCCAAGGCTGCTTTATAGACATTCGTTTTTCCAACTTCCTTCCCCTTCCTATAAAATGCTAATATTGCAGATATACGATATATCTGTTTATGTACACCGGCCCACTGGAAGATCACAAACTCTTGTAACAAAGATTTGTTTCACTCCCAACCCTCCAAGAACAAATTTCACCCCCTTGTGAATGATAGCACCCCTGTTGAGAATGTATAAATTATATGCGTGGTTCTCGAAGTGTCGTCCCTGGAGTGGGAGAGGGCAAGGCTTACCCATAGACCAAGACCAGGAAAGGGAAATTAGCTGGACCATTTCTTCTCAAGGGAAGTGTTTATGTTTTCTTCTGAGGAACATGGCCTTTTTGTTTTTAGATTTGCTATCTGTTCCTCATGCTGTAGATTCACTTGCCACTTCCTAAAGGAAGCCTACCCAGCATCCCTACCTGAGTTTGGGGTAAGCCCCTTTCCACCTCCAGTTTCTAGCTGCCAGAGCGATGATCAGATTCCATAGTTACTGTCCATGTAAATGTTTTGTACACAAGAGGAAGGACTGTGGCTTATCCATCTCTCTATCCCAGAGCCTAACATGGGTGCAGCATGTGGTAGGTGCTCAGTGAGTGTCTGTGGAATGAATGAACTCACGGGCAAATTAATTTAAAATTGCTTGTGCTGCCTCTGCTGCACTGAGTTAATGCTTTAGCAAATACCACATCAGGGATGGCTGGATCAAGCAACAGCATGCAGCCATGCCTTCAAAATGTGGTACCCGTTGGGCTCCTTTCATAAAACCAGAGTTTTCATTGGGCAACACCTATAGTAATGTTCTTGATCAAGGCCCCTGTGGGGACTGAGAAGAGCACAGGATGAGATCTCAGAGAGACGGTGATGTTATGAGAAATGGATTTGGCCTATGGTACACAAACCTCCCCTGGCTCTCTGGGTACACGTTGTGGACCTTGGAGAAAAAAAAATATGATAAACTGTCAACTGGTAATAATCAGGGAAGCCCTAACTGATGAAGTCCATGCTCACACCAATGAAGGACAGGGGTAGCCACTTCATATCTCTATTTCCAATAGTAGGACTGACGACTCACCCTAACACAGCGTATGGAAAAATGCCAGATTAAACAAACACATTTATTTTTAAATATAGAGCTGAGCAGTCAAGAAAGAGAAGGAAATCCTCAGAGGTCAAAATAATCATGAGACAGCACAAATTCACAGAGGTTCCTAAACACCGAGTGGGTGATGGGTGTGAGGGCCTCTGGTTTTAAAGAGCCAAGGAAAGAAGCGAAGGCACAGTCCTTCAGAAGGTGGAAGGGAAACTGAGACTCTCACTTAAGGCTGAGACTCAGAAAGGAGACATTTACCCTTTGGAGAAAGGGTGAATCAGAAAAACACAAAATCCCACCTTACAGACGGAGGCAGTAAGGAAACTCGACCGTAGGCCTGGGCAGAGGGGAAAGAAAATTTTTTAAAATTTTTTATTTATTTCTTTGACAGAGAGAGAGAGAGAGAGAGAGAGAGAGAGAGATATCACAATTAGGCAGAGAGAGAGGAGGAAGCAGGCTCTCTGCTGAGCAGGGGGCCCGATGCGGGATTCAATCCCAGGACCCTGAGATCATGACCTGAGCTGAAGGCAGAGGCTTAACCACTGAGCCACCCAGGCACCCGGGAAAGAAAAATTTTAAAAGGCTGAGAATTTCCAATTACAAAATGACCCTCAGGTGGGTCTGGAGCTTGCCTATATGGAACTTGACTCTGTGGCCAGAAGGAAAAAACAAACAAACAAACAAACAAACAATCCAAGCTGAGTGTTTAAAGTGACCCCAAGTTGATGGTTCCTCCAGGTACCTGCCAGAAGCAAATGCAAACCCTTTCTGGAGCAATGAATTTTCAATTCAGGCCTCAAAGGAATCCCACAGAGTTTTAGCAGTCATAAATCCACAATTTAAAAAAATCACAGAGCACGTGAGGAAACAAGCCACCACAAGCAAGAGAGAGCAGAAACAATGAACAAATCAATCAGACCTAGGAATGCTACAGGTACTCAAATGATCAGATGCAGAAAATGAAATAAATGTGTACAATATTTAAAGAAATATGTCAAAGTAGTGAAAGTATAAACAAAGAACAGCCCATCAAAGAAGAAAAAGCAGACTGAAAGATAACCAACTATAATGGGAAGGCTGATCTATGGGCTCCTCCAGACTATTATTCTAAATCTGGGTTATAGTTTTTGAATAAACTTGGGCGTTGGATTCAGAAAACTAAAATGCTGTGTGACTTGGACCAATCACTGCCTGTCTCTGGGCCTTAGCTTCCTCATCTGCAAGTCAAAGTGTGGAACCAGATCACCTTATGAGTCCAACTCTATAAACTAATCTTCTATAATATGAGAGATCACAGTCATTGGGCATCTGTTTTTTTGTGCTGTCCTTGATTATCAGCATTTTACATGATTTTTGTACTTGCAATAGCTCACTGAGGTATGGGCTCTTATTATACCCAATTTGTGTACTAGGAAACTGAGGCAGAGAGGCATTAAATAACTGGCCCCAAGTCCAGAGCTGGTAGACCATGCTTGGTCTCCAGCGGCCTGATTCCAGATTCTGTGTTTTGGACTCTTAACATCTGAGATCTGGGACTAGGATTCTCTGACCTCTTGGAAACCTCCCATGGTGAGGGGCAGCTCAGTGGCCCACAGAGGCTGTCAACTTCAACCAGAACAGCCATCCCAGCGGGGAGTTGAGAATACCATGAAGTTAATTATCAATAACCAAACTTGAAGTGCCTTCTATGAACAAGGCCTCTGCTTATTTTAGACAAGAGCTATTTATGACAGAGTAGCAAGCAGTGACAGATGGCTGGGGCTCACCCTCCAAATACCCTTTGTTAAAGTTTTCATTGTGAAAGTACTTCTCTGTACCTTGGGTCCCTCATGTCTAAAATGGGGGTGACAATAATACCTAACATCCCTGGGTTGTCACAAAAGGCTTAAGTGAGCTAATACAAGTCTGGAGGGTAGCAAGCATGCCTCAAACGCTAACTCTTGCTGCTGCTGTTCCCGTTACTGTTTTCAACCCAGTGGGGAGAAGTCGGGTCCTGCAACAGATGACCTTGATTCAGCTCCGGGCTCCCCCACTTCCCAGCTGTGTGACTTAAAGTCCCTGACCCTCTCTGAGGCTCCATGGCCCCATCTGTGAATCAGAAATAACAATGCTTACCTCACCGGTAGTTGTGAGGGGGAAATGGACCGTGAAATGCCTAGCTCAGTGGCTGACATGTAAGAGGTACTCAACAAATGTCTGTTCTCACCCCTGGAGCGTTTTCTGCACACTTGGCTTTTCTGCCATAGTTAGAATCCAAAGAGGCAAAGGATTCTGTGCTCAGAGATGTTGACTCATGGTTCTTTTCCACCAAGGGAACTTTCACAAAAGCTGTGGGGGGTAGAAGAGGTCTAAAGACATCCATTTTCCAGCAGGTAAGTCAAGGCAGGGTGGTGATGGAGATCCACAGCCTCTGGGCCATCATGTGCTGCTTTGGCTGAACTGCCCACTGAGATGTGCCGCCGAAGATGCAGTCAGCAACAGGAAGAGAGCCCTACCATGAGGAGGATCTGGTCACTGAATCCACCAAGGATAATGACACTGACCTTCCCGTTTGGAAATCAACAATGCATTTGGCTGGTAAATGGCTCTGTGATCATTCTGCATACTCTGGACCGCGAAGCAGCAGTACCACCCGAGGATGGGGACAGGTAAACGAGGATAGTAAAGGGGTTTCAGAAGGACAGCCACATCTGGAGCGGTGGCTGTGTCATTCTGTGAGCCCCAAGCCTGCCAGGCCTCGGGGAAGGGCAGAATTCCACACCTGGCTTCCGGAAGAAGCACTGAAGGCTGGGACCAGAAGTGCTTGCCTAGAGGGATTCCTCTTTTGGGCAAATAGGGAACTCTTGGGTTTCGAGCTCAATCTGTGACACCTTTTGGATTTCATAAGTCACCTGCTCCTCCTATCTCATCCTCCTTAAGCTCAGGTGGCCCAGGAACTTTGATGAAGCTGATACCTGGTGCTGAAGATGATGGTGGCATGGTACAGTGGTGGCCATTCCAGGTGTTCCGAGTAAAAGTTGAAAGTGCAAACTCGGGGAGAGAAGAGGAACCAGGGAGGACAGATGGTCTGGGAAGCACGAACCTGACACCAGCACAAGGGTTTCGGTGGCCCCTGAGCCTCACGAGTCACCCTGCTGGAACCACAGTCCTCATTTTCTTGGCACGGGGAGGACAGTGTGATGTTCCCAAACAGACCCGGTTTCAAAGCCTAGCTCCTCCATGTCCTAGAACATCTACGTCCCTGAGCAAGATACTTTTCTGTGTCTCAGTTTGCTCATCTGTAAAATGGGGAAGATGCCCCCAGCTGCTATGATGGTTACATAAACGTGATACATGCCTGGCACAGAGTGGGTGCTCAATTAGCTGTTAGTTTCATTTTTCCTTCTTCCTTCATTTCCCACTCTCTTCTAGATTGCTGGCATTCCTTTACTTGCTAGTGAATTAGAATCAGTAGCGGATGACTTTATCTGCCCTTTGGTGACTGCCGTCCTCGGCACGTATAAATTTCTACACCATCAAGTAGATGCTTGTGAAAAAATTTTCAGTGGCTTCCTGCTTCTTAAACAAGAATAACAAAAGGCCCCAGTTCTTCTGCCTGGGACCCCAAGGCTTCCACCAGTAGGCCTCAACCTCCCACACACTTTCCTGATGCAATGCTCACCCTACTGGTACCCATCATGGTGCTGGGTATGGAGGAGGGCTTAACCCAGCCTTGAGGATGTTTGGGATGGTAAGAAAGGCTTTCCAGAGGCAGATCCATCCAAAGTTAACCTGAAAGCACAAGGATGATTTTGCCAATAGACCAAGATGGAGAAGGCATTCTGGGCCAGGAGAATATGATGTGCAAAAGGCCTCAGGCCTGAGGCCTCCTCAGGGTGGCGAGGCTTCAGTCCAGGCCGAGTCTTGTCACCTCTCCACTCAGATTGTCCTCACTTCTCTTCCTGTCTTTGCTAGCCTAACAGACGACCTCTTCTGCACTCTCTGCTGGACTCCAGCAAGGACCTTCCTTCTCGTGCTCATCTTTCAAAGTGTGGTTCAGGGATCCTTGCAGGTCCCTGAGACCCTTTTGGGAAGTTGGTGAGGTTAAGACTACTTGAAATATTGCCCTTTTCATCATTGTTCTCTTATCAGTATACAGTGGAGTTTTCCAGAAAATGTAAAACAATGGCACTGTATATATTATTGGTTTGCTGTGGAAAAGTCATTTTCATAAAAATGTGCTATTATATGTTACTGTGAGCATTTATTATTACTTTAAATAAGCTATAAATAATGATTTTAACTTTTTTTCAGTGCTAATTACTAGTGTGAAAAATTTTGGTAGACATAATCCCATAAACAAAAACTCTTTGGGGTCTTTAATAATTTGGAAGAGTCATACAGGGTCCTGAAACCAGACAGTTTGAGAACCACTGTGGTAGGGCATACCATGAAGGTGGTCAGAAGCATTAGTGGCCCTGGGAAGCCTTCTCAGATGACAATTTCTGCTACTGGGAAAAGAGCCACAGGCCGTCTGTCGCTGGCTGGACCCTTCTGGCTTCCCTGCCTCTCTCTTTCCCTCCCTTTCCTTCAGCTTCCTGTGAAAACCCTAGTGGCCGACCAGGCTTCTCACTCAGCCTCTCACTGGGTAATCTCTTCCCCAAGCTCAGGGAGGTGTATGGTCAGGAGGCTTTGCTGTTAGGAAGGCAGGACCCACACAAAGAACTCAATGGCTCTGATTGGCATTTCCCTGATGACTAAAAATGTGGAATATCTTTTGATGTGCTTATTGGCCACTTCTGATGTTTCCTTTGGAGAAATACCTATTCAAACTCTTTGCCCATTTTTGCATTAGGGCCTTTGTCTTTTTATCACTGAGTTTAAGAGTTCTTTATATATTCTGCATACAAATCCCTCGTGAGATCTATGACTGAAAATTTTCTCCCATTCCAGGCTCACCCTCACTTCCTGTATGGTGTTCTCTGCAGCACAAATATTGTTAATTTTGATGAGGTCCCATTTGTGTATTGTTTTCCTTTTTGTATGTGCCTAACCACTGCCTGCCTAATCTGAGGTCATGAACATTTATGCCTATGTTCTCTTCTAAGGGTTTAAAGCTTTAGCTCTTGCACTGAGGTTAACAATGCATTTTGAGTTAATTTTTGTATACAGTGTGAGGAAATGTCCAACTTCATGCTTTTGCATGTGGATAGCCATCGTTCCAGCACCATTTGCTGAAGGGACAGTAAGTGTCTCTGAGACTCAGTTGTCTCATCTCGAAAACGGGTTTAAAAGACCATATTGCAGGGTGCTCTGAGTATTCAATAAGACAGAACAAAGTGCCCTGTGAGCGACCCTGGCACACAGCAGACAATGCCTGTCACTGAAGGATCAGACAGTGCATGTGAAATGCTCTGAAACACTGGTCATCATCACTACGATTTGACCAGAACTTTTACCTCCCTAAAGGTCATCAGCATCCACTGGCTGACCTATAACCCTTTTCCCAGAACCCCCCATCTGAGGGGTCCTGGAAATCCTTTACTTCCCCCCTTCCCTTTTTTTTTTTAAGATTTTATTTATTTATTTGAGAGACAATGAAAGCGAGAGAGGTCACAGAGGAAGAGGGAGAAGCAGACTCACTGTTGAGCAGAGAGCCCAATGTGGGACTCGATCCCAAGACCCCAGGGAATAGGACCTGAGCCAAAGGCAGACGCTCAACTGACTGAGCCACCTAGGTGCCCCCCTCCCCTTCCCTTTCTTCTCTCTTACTTTCTACCTTAATTTTGCATTAAATGCTCTTGGTCTTAATTAATTAATCAAGTTAAGATTGTTAACCCACTCAAATTTTTTTTGGCAAGTTGGCAGGAAGGCCCGAATGAACAAATGAGCCAATTAAAAGGCTCCTAATTTAAAGTCAGAAAAGTGAAGGCCCTGGAGCTACAGAGATCATGCAGGCCAACCCACATGCAGGTGTCAGAGGTGGGCCATGGGGCCACTGACTCCAAGGGCTCTGCACTCCTGCGCTGCACTCCCCCACCCAGCCTGGAGAGATGCTTTTAAATCAGTCTCCCTCCTCCTCAGTGTTTGCAACACCTCCTGATTTAGTTTTCTCTCTGCATTTCATTAGTGTCCCATTTGCCTCATCTTCCTGATCTCTGAGGCAGGCGTTAAGCAGGAGGAGACTGAATTGGCAGCAAGGGCTCCCTGCCTCCTGATTGTGGGTGAGGTGACATGCAGGGGAGGAGAGCTGTGGCCCCCGGGCTGCAATTCTACATGGTGCCCTGGTCCACGTGGCTCAAGCCAGCAAACAGTAGCAGGACTCGAGCTGTGCTGCAGGCCTGGGGGGGGGAGGGGGGAGACGAGGAGCTGCACTTGCCCTTGACATCCCCAGGCTTGCAGGGATGGCTGGATAATGCTTAGGCTGTGTGCTGCTACCAGGACTGGGCCCTCCTGGATGGGTGGAGTGAGTGAGAAAGAGCGAGAGGTTAGCTGGGGGAGGAGGGCGGTGGGGGCGTTCCAGCACGGCTTCGGAATAGCATATATAAAGGCAGGAGGGCGTATAAGCAAATATCGATGTGGAATCTGTTGGGAAAGTGTTTGTTTATTCATTCACTCATTCAATGCATGCTTACCGAGTGCCCGTTCCAGGAGTAAGAACACTCCAGGGAACAGCACAGAGTAAATTCTTGCCCTTGGGGAGTTTATGTTCCAGTGGGGGAAGACAGACCACAGACAAGCTCACAGAGTAACAGATGACGCAGCAGGTGGAGAGAAGTGTCACGTGGACAAGAGCCAACGGCGCAGGGCACAGGAAGGCCTGGGCTGGGAGGGTGGCTCCTCGCACGGGTACGGGGGTGGCGGCAGGCCTCCTGCTGCTCCCTGAGCCGCAAACACGCTTGTATTCGGCACCTTTCGGCCCCTGAGTGCTCTGCTCCCTTGGATGCAATGTGGAGGTCTGTTCGCTGCTGTTCCTCTGCCTGAAGAGGTTTCCCCAAGACTGGAAAAAAGCCGTCTACGCCTTATGCCTTGAGGTGGGAGTGTGTTTATAATTCAAGGAACAGTGGAGAGGCCCAAGGCGTGAGTAGGGGTGCACAGGAGAGATGGGGTGGGAGGGAAGAAGGGTTAGCTCATTTAGGTCCTAATATGGGTTACCGTGAGGCCCTCAAACTTTCCTCTGCCAAAGATGGGGGCACACAGCAGGTTTTGAGTGGAGAGGTGATCTGATCTGACCGGTGCCAAAGTCCTGGAGAGAAGCATGGAAGTGGAGCCCCAGGAGGAGCCCCCTGCAATAATCCAGGTATAAGACCATGGCTTGGAACAGTGTGGGGGCAGAGGAGGTGGTCACAGGGCTGAGGAGGGGACAGAAGTGAAGGAGTCAGTGTACACTAACACAGTGTGCAAGAGGAAGGATGAGGAGAGATGAGGCCAAAGAGAGAGGAGAACATTCTAAACAAAAGAATCTGCCTGGACCAAGGCTCAGATTTGACCCCATCCTGCCAGACACAGATCCTACTACCTATATTTCTGCAATTGCCTCCCTCCCTCCTTGAGTTTGATAAGCCTTGCTGTGGGCCCAGCTCTATAGGGGCACCAACATGAGGTGAGGGACGACCCAGTGTCTGGCCTTCACGAGGCTCCCTCCATTGTTGCTAAAAGCTGTGTTCCCACGTGACGCCTGCAGGATGCTGGGGAAGCCAGGGGAAGAAAGGCCAGGATGGAGAGTTTGGAGGAGGGGGCTTTAATGGAGCAGGGGTGGCAAGGTTCAATTTCTTCTTCCGCCATTCATACATTACCAGTGAGCACAGTTAGGGTCGACGAGTTTACCTTTAGCTTAGCTATGTTACCTCACCGAGTGAACCTCAGTTTCTTATCTTACAAATGGGATTGTAAGGACTACCTCGTGGGGCTCCCTGAGTTGAATGAGATGCATAAATCAAGTACTTGGCACAAGGCCTCAATAGACATGACCCCATCTTACCCGTCCTTCCACATGAAAAGCTAACAATCTTAACAGCTCTCCTCAGACAGCCGTGTTGGTATTGGCTGAGTGTTCCTCCTGGTTCGTACTTAACACATTCTTCAGGCTGACAGCAGAAGCTACCTCTGCTTTCGTCCCCTGCGATATCTCCAGAGCCTCGCTTGGTGCTAGGCTTATTGTTAGTATTCAGTATGTCTTTGTCGAATTGCCAAATAAATGACTGAATCAGAGGTTATGTAAGATCTAGGCTTTAGCACTTTTTAGCTAGAAGACCTCAGACAACACAGTTAATTTCTCTGCTCCTCGATTTTCTTGCTTCTTAGACAAAAATAATATCTCCTGTGGCACAGACAGTAACTCTCATCAAATAACCTGATTTCCCCCCACACTTCCCAGAGCCCCAGAAGTCAGGCAGGACCGTGTGACTAGTTTGGGCCCACGGGTTGTGGGTAACTTCCAGACGAAAGCATTTAAGGGCCAGCACTCTGTCTTCTGGTTCTCTGCCTCGACTGCAGAGACCAAGGTGTCCGAATGTTCCAGGAGCTACCCCTACAATCCAGCAGAGCTTTCCTCAACCTGGCTTGAGTCACTCGGTAGAGCACAGTTCTCCACATCCCTTGGTTGGACATGGAGCATGAACAAGAAATATACTTTCACTGTGTCGAGCCACTGAGATTCTAGAGTTAATGCATTACTGGAGCATAACTGAGCCAAGCGAGACTCAGATGTCTACCTTGCAAGACTGCTTGGAGGATAAGGAAAAGTGCTTGGGTCATAGTAGGTTCTTACTGAAGGGCTCACTCCCTGGGTCCTGGGTCCCAAGTCCTCTGCCTCTTCAGCCTTCTTCACCATGACCTAGCCTCCATTATGAAGCTACCTTCTTTAGCCTGAAACATCCTTCCATTTTCCTGATGCAACCCAGGGGTTTTGTACTATTCTTGTCATTGTTCTTCTACACAGCAAGAGGAAGAAAAGCCTCGAGAGGGCCGTTCTGGCCAGCTGGCCCTGGCCTCCAGGCCCCCTGTCCAGGCAGCCACCCACTCAGCTTCTCCTGCCAACTCCCAACTATGCCTCTGATCCCACTCCAGCTCAGTTCAACATGTAACCCTACAACTCTGGACCCTGCCCTTGGTGTCCTGGATTCTGGAATGATCCTGATGGCTGCTAGTGCCCTCCCCTGACCCGCATGCCGCCGTGGTCCCGGACCTGCACAGTGCTTCCCGGCCGCCAGAGCCCACGTTACCTCCCACCTGGATGCCTAGGCCTTGCCCTAGGTCCTGCCCTCTCACAGCTGGCTGCTGGCTGGGCTTCTGGCACCCACCGTGCCTCCTACTGTACCTGCTCCCTGAAAAGGATACCGCCACTCTGGCCTGACCTCCTTTACCTCCCCACGCTGTTTAGTGGCTAAAGCCTTCCATCAAAACACATGCGTGGTTTCAAACTCCAAGACAGCATTTCTCATTAAGACCACAGATTTGCAGTTGATGACACAGAAAATCAGAGCAGACAAGGGGACTGACCTGGCTCCATGTCAGCACGTCGTGAAGAGTCAGCAGTGTCCCTGGGCCCTGCAGCCCTCTCTCCAGGGCCATCGGATCCTGGAGGACAGGTCAGGATCCTTTCTGTTGAAGCAGAGAACACAGACCCTACTGAGTGAGGTGGCAAGATACTCTGGACCATTTCCCACGGATTTCTCCCCAGCAGCCATTGCAAACACATGCCATGGGGGGAGGAGCTTGTTCCTGATCCCACAGTAAGTAAGAGAAGCAGTGGGGGGGTGGGGTCCCAAACACCCTTTGAATCCCACCGGAATGTACTTCCTTTATGCAGCTCTCCTGGGCAGCTCTGGCATACCTTCCTCTGTTCCCCCACCTCGTCTTGGTCTGTGGGAGTAATGGTCTTGTCTGACCAAACCCCTCAAGGGCAGGGACTGCAGATCAGTCCTCTTTATGACCCTAGTGCCCTGCAAGGACTTGGAGCAGAGGTGAACTGAGTGTTTTGAGAAGGACTAGCAGGGTGCTGTGGTGGGAGTTGGGGGTGAGGGATGGGCATGAAGCCCCAGCCCCCCTCAACACTTCTATCATTGATTCACTAGGCAAATAAACGTGTTGCTGAACCTCCTTGAACCTTAGTGTCCTGCCCTGTAAAATGGCGACTTTCCCTGGGATTTATCACATGGACGTGTTGGGAGTCACTGGGCCAAGTTCCTCACACACAAGAGTTCTGGCTCTGGCACACCTGCGTGTCACATTGCAACCGCTAGCAAATCTCATCCTCTCCTTGAGTCTATGTTTCCTCGTGTGAAACAGGAAAAGTCTGAACCTGGTGACTGGTGAGGTCCTCCCGACCCCTAGAAATCTATGATGGTGAATTTGATTCATCTGCCATCTCAGTGCCTAAGGAGATACCTGCGCATGATAAAGGTTGATGAAACGAGTAAAAGAGATGCTACCTGACTCAAAAGAAAAGTAAGGCAAAGCTCAAGGAAGGGTGCCTGGGTGGCTCAGTCATTTAACTGTCTGACTTCAGCCCAGGTCATGATCCCAGGGTCCTGGGATCGAGCCCCTTGTCAGGTTACTGCTCAGTGGGGAGTCTGCTTCTCCCTCTGCCCCTGCTCATTCTCACTCTGTCTCTCAAATAAATAAAATATTTTTTTAAAGATTTTATTTATTTATTTGACACAGAGAGATCAGATCACAAGTAGGCTGAGAGGCAGGCAGAGAGAGAGAGAGAGAGAGGAGGAAGCAGGCTCCCCGCTGAGCAGAGAGCCCGATGTGGGCCTCGATCCCAGGACCCTGAGATCATGACCTGAACCGAAGGCAGAGGCTTTAACCCACTGAGCCACCCAGGCGCCCTAAATAAAATATTTTTAAGAAAATCAAAAGCTAGGTGTGAAAATTAAAAAAAAAAAAGTTTTAAGTCATCTGCCTCAGGTCATTGCAAGAAGGGAATGAAATTTGAACACAGGTCCCACAGACCCAAACTCTGTTTACTTTCTCCTGCACCAACTGTCACACCCACTGAAAACACCACAAAATGCCTTTTTATATAAAAGACGCATTAGGCTGAAGAAGAAGACATGAAGGATGCCTTTAGGCATCTGAGGTAAAAATTATTTTTTAGAAATACCCTGACTACCTATTTGCCAAATATAGGTAGGGCCCTAGCTAAGAAGACAGAATTGTCCATATAAGGCGAAGAATTAGTGGTCACATCTATTAAAACCACAATTTTCTGAAGTGTGACATTTTGCTAGCTTCATCCGAATTTCACGTTTCTTTATTGACAATTGTTATTCTGACCAAAAAGGAACTGTACCAAGGGAGAATACTGACCAGGCCCAAGTGCAGACTGTCCCTTCCCTGCCCTCAGGGGTCAGGCCCCTGAACACCCCGGAACAGAAGACCTGCCGGGCAGAAATAGAACTGACTCGGTCTAGAGGCACACCAAGAAACGTCTCTACGAATCACACTACGTTCACTGTAATAAGAAACAGGCAGCACGCCCTAGAGCACAGGACTATCATTTTCGGCATCTTGAATGCGTAGTCACGGCTATCGCGCCCTTAATTTCTTTTTACCACACCTTGTTCATTGTAAGCGTCCCCACCAAAGTTTCAGAGAGCTGCAGGAGATTGTTGTGCTCCAACAATGGGCATGGTAAGAGGCACTTTCTCCTGTGTGGGGGCCGCTCCTGTGGGCCCAGCAGCTCATGCATTTTAGGACTCAGAGCTCTTGGCTTTGGGGGGTCCTGGCCATAGGCAGTGACTCAGACAAAATACTCAGGGTCTCCCTCAAACCCCTCTCATTTGTCCTAAAATTCCACTGCCCCCCTTAGCTTCAGGCCACGGCTTGTGTTTGAGGCCCTGGCCTAGGCTTTAGGATCTCTCCCCCTCTAAGGGAAGCCGCTGAACTAGTTTTTCTCCCCTTCCACCTTCCTCTTTGCCAGGGCTTTAGGGAAAACCTCAACTCCTTTTCTCCTTTTTATTTCCTCTTCAATTCATATCCCTGAATTCTCTCTTTTTTTGAAGTACCTCCAACAGGGACCACAATGAGTGAAAGGGAAAGGTTCATGGGTGGACTGACCGTCTCCGAGGTGCTTACGTAACTAGCATTTGATGGAGGGGAAACCCAGCTCGGAAGGGATCGGAACCTTCATTCATTCCTTCCCTTGCTCACTCACTCACTCGTGCGTGTAGTGAGGGCAAGGTGTCACACAGGACGCACTGATGACTCGGAAGCAAATCCTGCCCTCAGGAAGCTCATAGCCCGGCAAGGAAGGAGAAGTCCTGGCCGTTTTGCAACAGAGATACAGATGAAAGCCAGCGAGGGGACAGGGGAATGAAGAGACCAGCGTTGCTGACAGATCAGGGGGCACTTCCTGGACAACAGACCATTTTAGCTCAGCCCGGCGCCAGAGACGGTGTTAGGCAGGGTGGCCTGGGCTCAGCGCAGGTACTCTGTACCAGGGAGCAAAGCACCAGAGGGGAATGCATGCAAAGCACGTAGCCCAGCTTCCCAGAACGGGGGCTGTGTGAAGGGGAGCGGAGGACGACGCACCTGACAGGTGATGTGGGCGCCAACAAATGGGGCCCTGAAAACCGAGCCAGAGAAGATGGCCGTGACTCAATAATTAGGAGCCACTAAGGGCTGTTGAACAGACGTCTGATATGGCTGGAGATCTGCTGTGAGAAGATGCAACAGGCAAGGCTGGTGCAGTGTGGCTGGAAGGATCGAAGTTCCTCTCTGCGTGCCAAGCACTGGGCAGAGTCTGATGGGCTGCTTGGTATTTGATCTCATGGAACGTTCTAAACAACGGCGCCGGGCAAGCATTATCCTTCCAGACTTGCAGGCAAGAAAAGGAGACTTTAGGGAATTTAAGCTGCTTGCCTCTAATCCCCCAGCTAGGAAGTGGTGGAGACGAAATCTAAACCCTGTTCTTTCTCTTTCCAGGTGAGCCATAAAGCATGCCGTGACCGGCACAGGACACCCGGACCCTGATACTCTCAGGACGCCTTCTGCTCCCAGAGCACCTGCCTGCCTACCTAGGTGGGCGGAATGGGATTGTTTCCTGGACTGGCTCTAAGAGGCCCGGGTGGAATGAGGCACAGAGCACCTTTGCTTCGGTTCGTTTTCCCCAAAGTGGCCACAAATCAAGGAGATGAGCCAATGCCTTGAGTTGAATCCCAATCACCAGACTGCAGTCTCTTGCAGAGAATTTCAAAGGTAGTACCAGGAGACCATACTCTTGCCTCGGAGGGGAGTGTGCTTTTGTCTTTCCATTCTTTGCTAAGCCACAGGAGCAGGAGCAGCAGAGCCAGGAGCCCAGGTGGAGCGACTTTTGGACACCCAGGGATTTGCTCGAGCCATGTACAATGTCCATGAGGGACCAAACATTTCCACATTCTGGGCTGACTCCACTGTTTGGGAGGATTGTCTGGAGGACTCAATCCACCTGAACTGGGATGTCATATCTGCAGCCAGGAGACGACCATGGGTCACTCTATCAAGACACCCGCTATCCGGGGCGCCTGGGTGGCTCGGTCAGTTAAGCGTCTGACTTTGGCCTAGCTTATGACCCACGATCCTGGGATCGTGCCTGTGTCAGGCTCCCTGCTTGGTGGAGACTCTGCTTCTCTCTCTGACCCTCCCCCTGCTTGTGCTCTCTTTCTCTCTCTCAAATAAATAAATAAAATCTTTTTTTTTTTTTAAGATACCTGCTATTAAAACTTGGGGTTTTTTTCTACAGAGAAAAAAAAATATTTCCTCATTCTAACTACAGGTCCCGGTGGGCTGTATGCCCCTGAGAATCAGGAATGCATCCTTTCTTAGAGGAAGTCCCGTGTGACAGGAAGAGCAGGCGCTTTAGAAGCAAACAGAGGGGCTCTGGATCACACCGCACCCAATTACCGGCTCTGCAGCCTGGGGCAAACCACTGAGCTCCCTACATTTCCTCATTATTAAATGGGGATGATTAGAATGGATTAGGCTAAATGGCAGACCCCTGGCACAGACATAAGAACATAAAATAATTTATTTTCTTTTCAGGTTCAACATTCTGGGCATTGCTCTCCCCGTGAGGTGGCTCTCCTCCTCATAAAGTCCCAACTGAAGGGATGGATTTTTGGAGGAAAAAAAAAAAAAAGCTGAAACCACAGCAGGTTGTATGCATCTCTGACCTAGCGCTTATTATCAATTATTATCTTCTAATTATTGGTCTGCATGTCTTTCCCTTCCACCTGCCTGGGACCTCTTTAAGTCAGTGACCACTGTATCTTCAATTCCTAGCACACGGTTATCCCTCTTTCCCTCAGTTACCCTGTCCTAAGATCCAAACACACCACAGAGGCTTCAGCTCCTATGGGATTTTATTTTCCCGGTCTGGTTTGAAGAGTGACTTTTAAGCAACATCTTTAAGAGCACATTGGATCCTCCGAAAACCGTCTCATTATCATGCAGTCATTTGCACAGACTGCTTCACCTTGTTACCCTGCTAAGATCTTCGGTTTCTAATTTAAGCCAATTATATGCACCAACATTTTCAATAACATCTTAATAATACCAAGTCTCCCAGATCTCCGGACAGAATCGGACCAGGTTGAGAGGTCTGGGGTCTATCTAACAGGATACTGGAGGGCGTCCAGCAGTGGGAAAAGAAATGAGGCATCAAACTGGATTCAAATGCTGACTTGTGCAGTTGGGACAGCCCCACAGAGTGTGTGGGGCCAGGGTAAATGCTCAGTAACAGTTAATTTCCTTCTTTCCGCCAATTCCAGAGAAAAGCAAAGCCAGGAAACTTGTTGCAAGTAAAGAGGGAGAGACGAGGACGTTCACCACATTCTGGAGTCCATTTAGAATATGGGTTTTTTTTTTTTTAAGGTTTTCTCCCTAAGGACTAGAGGAAGCAGGTTATTTCATTTTAATTATGGCAGCTGCAGCTGCTGCTTGCGGACTCAAAGACAAATTTTCAGATTAAAAAGAAACACACACACACACACACACACACACACACACACACACACCCCAAAACGGGATCAACTACATACACAGAACAGCGCCTCCTTCAAAGAGCCCGCCAAGAGGGTGGAAAGATCTGGACCATCGTGCTCGAGTCGCTCAGAGCCAGGTGGAGCTCCCTGGGTGGGCATGCTCCCTTCCCTTCCCCTCCCAACCCACATCCTCTCCACCTGCCACGTGCAGGACCAGCCCACGAACCACGCAGGGAGATGCAATGTTTCTTGTCGAGCAGCTGCATATTTTTAATGCACACAGGGGGAAATAAAGGCAGCAGATGGTTTTATGTAATTGTCTCATGAATTTTTAACTGGTCATCCTCATTCACGAGGTCTGAAAGACTTCTGTTGCTACGGGACACACAGGAACTCTGCCCATAAGACAGAGCCCACAAGTGGCATAAAGCAAGAGCACGTGGGGAGTAAACCATTCTCAAACAGCCACAAGTGCTAAAAAGCAACCTGATGGAATCTGTGGTATCAGTGGAGTGTTTTCTCAATTTTTTCAAACTTGCTTTTATTTAACCAATGCGCACCCTTCAAGCCCATCATCAAAAATTTGGGCATTTCGGGGCACCTGGGTGGCTCAGGGGATGAAGCGTCTGCCTTTGGCTCAGGTCGTGATCTTAGGGATCTGGGATCAAGCCTCGCATCAGGCTCCCTGCTCAGTGGGGAGTCTGCTTCTCCCTCTCCTTGTGCCCCTCCCCCCAACTCATGCACAAGAGCTCTCTATCTCTCAAATAAATAAATAAAATCTTTTAAAAAATTCTGGGATTTGAATGTGCAGGATAAACACACACCTTTGCTCTCAGACTCCAGAGTGCTCCCCCAGCTCTGGTGTCAGCCTGCAAAGCCTCCCTCCTCCTACGTCTGCCAGCTCCTCCTCTTCCCTCAGGACCCAGGGCAGATGCCAGCATTTTCCCGAAGCTGCCCTTGCTGTATCAATCATAACTAACTGCACCCCCACATCAGAGAGGCACTGAGTCTAGGTGATTGCACTGGTAACTCTTGGGGGTGACCTGAGCTCTGTGCAGGCCTAGGGCACCTCCCTTCCTTCCCTCAAATGACCATGAAGCCAGTGCCATTCCTAAAAAGCGAGTCTGACCCTGCTGCTCCCGGCTTCAAAGCTTTGTTGGTGCCCTCCTGTCTTTGGGACAAAATCCAAACTCTGCCTTAGAGCAGGCAGTCCTCTCCACCATCTGGCCACTCACACCTCAGACCAGAGGTCTCCAGCCAGACCAACACCTCACCCTCTTCGCCGTTGCCCTTTCTTTGGCCTGAGAGGCCCCTAGAGTGCTCGCCCACATGTCTACTGTGTGCGCCCTATCTTATGCTGGGAGAGTATCTCTCGGCTTCTGGGAGCCACTTTTCCCACTGCTAGCACCACATGGGTCATGCGGGTCATCAGTGCTGTCTGGCAACCATTCTGCCTCGCTGCCTTGCAGGCACACGTAGGATCACACACCCCGAGAGGGCCATGTCACCAACTGTGGCCAGTGGGGTGAGCGGAAGTGCACTCCTTCCAGGCAGAAGACTTTTTTGCCAGTTAAGGACCCTCTGGAGCTTCCTTACTCTGGCTCCATGACTGACACAGGATGGTTTGTTGGTTTAGATCCCTGGGGGACTACAAGAAGGCCTCCACCCTCCCACCACTTCTACTGTCCCCAGTGGACATGGATTATGAGTGAGAATGCATCCTTTGTTATATACCAGTATGATTTGGGGGTGATTTGTACCCAGCATTAATTAGCTGATCTGCAGATATATGGGTCCTATGAGAATTGTCATATTCTTGAAGGACCCTGACTCCCCAGTCATCACAGATTGGCTCAGGACTGGCCACTTAATGAAGCTGGGTCAGTCATACTTCTGGGGGCCCCGGCTGCCCTTGGGGAGAGCAAAACCTGATCAAAGATGGACCAGTTAGAATTCTTCCCTGGGTATTGAGAAAGAATCCAATATCCAGGAGTAAAGATTGTAAGATGGAAAAACTTGAGAGCTATTGGTGGCCAAGGAGGTGTTACGGGTTGCACTGTGTCCTCCAAAAAAGGATACACTGGAGTCTTAACCCCTAATACCTCAGAATGGGGCCTTACTTGGAGATAGGGTCTTTACAGAAGTAATTGAGTTGAAATGAGGTCACTGGAGTGGGCCTGAACCCGCTACAACTGGTGTCCTTATTTAAAGGGGGGAAATTTGGACAGGCAGACACAGAAAGAATACCACATGGCAAGGAATTACCAGAAGCTGGGACAGTGGCCTGGGATAGACCCCTCCCTTCAGAGGGAAACTGGCAGGGAGCATGGCCCTGCCCGCACCTTGATCTGGACTTTGACCTTCCAGAACTGTGAGACAGTCCATTTCTGTTGTTTAACCCTTACAGTTTGTGCTGTTTTGTTACGGCTGCCCTAGCTGACTAATACAGAGGGGAAAGCTGGTCTTCAGTGAGAGAGAAGGAAGCTCACAAGAGAGCAGACTAGAGCAGCCAAAAGAGACAGAAGAAATTTAAGCAGAACACAATGAAAACTCCAATCCCCAATTCTGTCACATCTCTTTGCATTTTCTCTGGCTGGAAAGTTCAAGTCCTTGGACTCCATGAGGCAGTAGTCGAAATCCCTCGGTTTTGAATTAGTTAATTCTGAGGTTTCTGTCGCTTTAAACCAACAGTACTAACACCGTTTTTACTGTTTAATAATTACTACTATTAGGGCGAAGAAAAGGAAAGTAACGTGAGTGTCTCCACCGGATGCTAAATTTACCAGATAGGGGACTGATGGACAAGGAAGCCCACTGTTTCCAAATGCTGTCCAAACATGTCCCGGGAGGAGACAGGGTCCCTCCTGTCTGGGGTGTGGCAACCTTCATACATTCACACAGTTTAAGCCTCTTGGCTTTTCTTTAATCCGGTAACAGCTAGAGAAAATCTGAACAGGATTTTCTTCTGCACAGTTATGCCTTTCTTCCCAATCCAAACACAACTGCGTGTCTGGCCCCCTGGAATGCTCCAAAACAAAACAAGTCCCGCCCAAATCCCTCATCTCGGTTCACGTTATTTTCTCGGCTGCACGAACTTAGAGGCCTTTGTTTCTTCTGCTCTGCCCTCAGACTCTTCCTGTCCACATTCCCCTCTGTCTGAACTCCCATGCCAGCAACAAGGGCTCCAAACTCACAGACGAAGAGAGAAGCAATCTGAGGGACGGCAGGCTGCAAACTAACCATCTCAGACCACAGCCGGAGGTTCCTGAAAGTAACCCACCAGCCTTCTAGAATAACTACTGAACACAGACCCTCAGAGACGGATATGGCCAGAGAGTGGGGTGTGGGTTATGGGTTTGGTCTTGTAGAGTTGAAGATAACCATTCAAGGTGTAGGTGAAACTCTGGGGCTGCCATTATTCCAAGAATGAACAGAAAGAACCATTCTACCTTGAAGATCCTACAAAACAAGAGAGTCACTGCTCTCCTCCAAAGGTCTAGGGACAGCAATTATCCACATGAGCAAGATTTGATGGCTATAGATATTATAGTTGCTGCTCCCCCCACCAAAGTAAAGGAGGATCCTGGTTTTTCCTTATTTGTTCAATCCAGGAGATCATACAAGAATATGCCACCCAATCAGACTGCCAGCTATCTTCATCAGAGAAATGAGAAAAGAGCAGCAGTTCTCCAGAATGGGTGGGGGCCAATCCCGCCTTGAGCAGAGGGTGGTGGGGTGAGAGGGCTGAATGGCTGGTAGGCTAGTCATCTGTCTGTTTGCTCCCAGTCCCGTTCCTCGCACTTCCTGCTCTGCTCAAACTCACAGGGAACTGCAATGCCCAGGCTCCCTGGCGTACCAGCTTCTGGGCAGGTGGGCTTGGCAAATGGAAGACCGGGGCAGAAGACTGGAGGTGAGGAGAAGAGAGGAGCTACGGCCAATCTCTCTCTCACTCGCTCTTGCTCATCTTATTAGCACTGCCTAGCAGCAGCCACATAAACTCTGTTGCTTCGGGTCCTGACAGGCACCCTATAGAATGGTTCTAGCTCTTGCGGTCTAGAAACATCACCTTCTCTCATTGTTCCTCTGGTCTAGGGGTGATAGTGGTTTCCCGTTGATGCTGACCGCTGGGTCATCTCAACAACATGTACTGTTGAGCTTCTTGGCTGTTTCATCAACTGTGTGACCAATTCCTGTATTAAATTCCCCCTGTTGAAAACCTAGAGTAGTTTCTGTTTTTCCTGCTGAAATTCTGACTGCTCGAGGTGCTAAGAGAGAATCAGCGGGTAGAAGTCCCACTCTGCAGCCCTTGGTGAAATGGATGCACGAAGACACACTGTGTTTGGGTTGGGCTAGGGAGACAGTGAAGAACTGATCAGTGCAATCAAACCCCAGAGGGAAGAAGTGATGGGGGGGCCCCTGTGAGGTCGGGGAAGCAGCCCTGGAAGGAGGCATGCAGGAATACACAGTCAGGTAAATGTTCGCCGTTGCCACCCCCAACCTGGCCAGAAGTCTAGCCAGATTCAATGTGTGCAATCTAAGGTGGGGAAGGCCGATCATTAACGCAATAGATGCCAAGGAGCTCAGTTGTGAACTTCAGAATCCTTTGGCAGGTTAGGATGTCCTGAATCTCTGTACCGAAGCCAGGAGTTTAATGAAACTGAGACAGGCCAAGAAAGACATCTGTCAGCAAATTTAGCAAGACGTTTAAGCCTTAATGTGGTATGGCTTGTTTGGATGTTTTCTATGGGGATACCTACAACTCTAAAGGGTTCGCATCCATCCTACCAAACTCAGTGGGGTGGGGAAACCATTCTTTATCGAGAGAGGATGGAGATGGGAATAAAATAGAATACCTTAGTGACTGCTGAGAGACAGAGCATCCTCAGTTACTAAGGAATAATTTGGATGTGAAAATGTATCTATAAACAGACAGACACCGGCTGGGACCGAGAAAGACACATGGGAAAGAAGAGCCCACCAGAAATTGAGGGGCCATGGCTTGATGCTCTCCATGGACCCAGCCCCTCACATGGTGGGCAAGCTTCTGAGCAGAGGTCAGCTTCCCACAGTCAGACAGGGGATTCTGGGATTCGTGATGTATTTACTTTCTGCTTCCGCTCAGGCCCTTGTCACAGGTGGCTTTTAATTGACTGACCCAAGTGTCCCGGACCAAGGGCCCCCACAGGACCAGAAAGGACCACCAGGCGTGGAACAGCAGGGCTGTTAATGAGCTGCCACATGCTTTGCCTCCCTGGAAATCTCCTTCGGTCTCAGAGAGGAAGCCAGCCCTGAAGCTTTAGCACAGACACATCTCCACCTCAGCATCCCCACCCACCTTCTCCCACCTCACATGCCCCCCACACAGCCACACGTGCTTATTTCTACCTTGGTGAAGCTGAAGACATCTGTGGGGTGACAAACTGAGTTGGAAAGAAAGAACCTTCTCCAGAGATGGGAAAAACCAATGAAATGTGGGGGTTATGAATGTTTTCCTACTTCGACTTTTTTTCAGGTTTTGTTACGACTCGCCTTAAGGCTTTTTTAATAAAATATTTTTAGAACTGTTTAGATTTACAGAAAAATTGCAAGGAAGAGTTCCTACATACCCTGCATCCAGTTTCCCCATTATTAACATCTTATAATCTTGTATTAGTATGGTTCTTTCATTACAATCAACAACCACTACCATTATATTGCTGTTAACTAAAGTTTATAGTTTATTCAGATTTCCTTAGTTTTCACCTACTATTTTCTATTTGTGGATCCCACACAGGCCACCATGTTACATTTGGTTATCACACATCCCCAGGCTCTTCTTGGTGGTGGTAGTTTCTAGGATTTCCCTTGGTTTTTGATGACCTTGACAATTTTGAGGGGGCACTAATATTTTGTAGGATACCCCACTATCGGAATTTTTCTGATGTTTTTCTCCTGACAAGACTGGCTGATGAGAGTAAGTGACTCTTCTGTTTTTCCATGCCTCTTGTCTGGGGTAGGGCAACCGCTGGCCACTAGCTCAGGAAGGCTGCTGTGGTAGGCAAGCTCTGCACTGACCACAGCATTCACATGGTCACTGGTATCCTCGCCCCTGTGGACACACAGGACCCTCACCATGTGGCCACAAGAGACCTCTCCAGCATCAAGTCCCAAAGTTCCCTTCCCTTTCCTCTTGTCCCACCTGACTTGCTTGCAATTTCTCAAACATGCTTATAGTCTCTCATTTTCATGCCTGTGCATTTGTTGTTCCCTCTGCCAATAATGCCAACCTTCCTCTTGGCTAGTGGAAACCTTTCTTCTCTGTGCTCCATTATACATTTCTGTCCATTCCTGACTGCCTGACTTAAAACTGTGATTCCCTCCAACACTCCCAACCCCTTTCCCAATGTTTCTCCACAGTACTCTCCAGCATCTGACATTCTACTTGTTTATTATCTTGCTATTGTGTATCTCCTCTGCCAGGGTGTAAGCTTCGCGATATTTGTCTGTTATACCTCTGGCTAGATTAGGATGGTGCTTGGCACATAGAGTGCACTCAATTAACGTTTGCTGAANTCTCCTCTGCCAGGGTGTAAGCTTCGCGATATTTGTCTGTTATACCTCTGGCTAGATTAGGACGGTGCTTGGCACATAGAGTGCACTCAATTAACGTTTGCTGAATGAATGAATGAATGAATGAATGACAAATGCTGGAGAATTACACACACTTTTTGTGGTTGTTTGGGTACATCTGTTTCTTCTGGTGGACTATGAACTTCCAAGGGGAGGATCCAACTCCATGTAACACAAAGAAGTCTTGGTGTGCAACTGAATAAAGGAAACCTCATGTAAAATGGGGTTGGGAGGCAGAAGGGGGGAGCTCTCACCCCCTACCACTCATCCTCAGACCCCAACAGGGAGAATGTTGGGAGAAAGGGACCTTGCATTCCCAGAGGGAGAAGCCAAATAACTTCTTAAGAGCAGGNCAGACCCCAACAGGGAGAATGTTGGGAGAAAGGGACCTTGCATTCCCAGAGGGAGAAGCCAAGTAACTTCTTAAGAGCAGGAGGAAGGAAGATTTTTACTTTGCCCAGGAACAAGTTCGGCCAGTAAGAAAACAGCACAACTAAGTCAATGAGAAACCTCTGAACTCTTGCTTTCCTCCAATGGACTTTCATTCTAGGTGGCTGCTCCCCACTTCCCCCTTTCTCTATGAAGTAATGTTCCTCTCCTTTGATCTCCAGAAATGCCTCTGGTTAGCCATAGCTTGCCTGTCCCGAATTGCAATTCCTCTGCTATTCCTGCAATAAACCCATTTCACTGGTAAGATGACTACTATTTGACTTTGAAGGTAGACAGTGTTCGAAATTGGCACTTAATGCATGTCTGATGGGCCATTTCAGGAAATGCTGACCATCGTTAGCCACTGCTCCTTCTCTCAGGACATCGCCCACACTCTCTGGGGCAGCATCTCCATGTGGTCGGAAGAGACTACAGTGTCTTGTGCAAGGTCAGAAGTTCAGAATCTAAAGAGTTTCCGAGCAGGGGTGAGGCCCATCTCTTTTTAGAGCTGAATTTCTGACCTTAAACGGTGCTCCTGCTCCCTTACTGGAAGGTCAAGGTCATCACCAGGAACTAATTTGGGAAGGCAGAGACGACAGCAGCACTGATATCTAAGGACAGGGCTACCTCTCCCAGTAACCAGTGTGGGGACATGGACAGCCTCGCTGAGCCTCCTTTCTCTCAGCAGCTCGTGGAAATCATATTATCACTTTCTTGAGGCTTGTTGTGAGGACCAGCTAAAAAACGAATGGAAAAGCACTTCATAATCTATAAAGCCCCGTCTGGAGCACTTTTGCAGTCATCACCAACAATGAACCCAGGTCTCCTATTTTCTGAGCCTCAGGACATGGTAGGAACCATCCAGTCACCATAACATGGACAGGCAGCAGGTGGGGGGATGGGTGCTCCCAGGGAAAATTTTAAAAACGAGTCCCTGGGCCTTGTGACTAAGATCAAAGTCAAATGTTTTCAGTAAAGCACACACAGAAACCAATCATATGTTTATAGTACAAAAGACTTGTCCTTTGGCTGCCTAGCAAGGGCCCTCGGGCTTAGAACTGCACTTGTACCTGCTTTTACCTCAACTCTGCCTTTGATGCTTGCTTTAACCCACCGAATTCAGTGGGGTGGAGAAGGGGTATATGTTGCCTGGGGAAACCTACTTCCAAACCGTGGCTGGGGTTTTAGTATGCTGATTATGAATGGAACATGAATGGAAATTAACATGAATGGAAATTAATTTTACTTAACAATTCTGCATAACCAAAAGGAAATAAAGGAAAAAGGACAACAACCTGGAAAAAAATATTTGTAGCGTGGAAGATAGAAGAGGGTTAATAACCATCCAGCAACGATCCGCTGCAAATTGATGTGGGAAAAAAAATCTAGGATACCAATAAATAAATTGGGAACAGACATGGGTGTGTTCCACAAGAAATATACTAAGTGAATACACACATAGGGAAAATGTTCAGTTTCTCTAGTAATCAAAGAAATACAAATTAGAGCAAAAACAAAACACCAGTCTCCCTAAATTAGGAACCTTCCCTCCCCCACCCCACAATGCTGTGGAACTGGTCATTTAAAGGTACTTCCTTACTAGCTACACTGTCAGGCAGGCAGACTAGCTGAACAAAATGGATGGGACCTCCAGCTGCAGAAATCTATACCCAGGGCATCCACTTTCTCGCTGTGTGACTTTGAACAAGTTATTCAACATCTCTGAGCTTCCAATTTTCTCATCAGTAAAATAGGGATAAAGATACCTCTCCCCAGGGCATTTGCAAAGCTTCTTCACGTATGCTAACACTTCTGATTCACCCAGGTCTGAAGCTTGAGCGAGGCCCAGGCCTTAGCTCTGAGCTTTGAATGTGGAAACCAAACACAAAGAGCTGCCTGAAGTTACAAAGCCAAGCACTCTAACCCAGTTCTTCGGGGCTCTAGATCATGCTTTCTTCAGAGGCAGGGATGTGTAAGGGAGCCTGAAGGGAGGGCAGCAGGGGGACCCCTTCAGGTGGAGCTGAGGCTGGCAGGAAGTGAGAAGAAAGGACCAGGTGAGGCCAGCAGGGCACACTGGAGTGGGCTCTTTGGGTGCAGAAGCCTGTGTGGTGTGGCCCACACCTGAGCCCTTCCTCTTACCTGCTTTTAAACAGAACATGCCATGTGCTTGTGGGCCCCACCTGCATTTGGCCATGACAGCGAGTGGGGTTTCCATTTCTCTGATAGATGATTAGAAAAGCAGGAGGTAGCAGCTGGCCTGTTTATTATCCACTCCTACCGAGCACTCCAGAGTGACGGGCAGATGGGGCAGGAGTCGCTCCCTGCATGCCCAAACAATTCACTCTCCACACGCTCGGCAGCCGCTGGCCCAGTGACTTACCCTGGCGTTTAAGACACATTGTGTCCGGAAGAGAGAGAGAATAAAAAGGAATTTCTCAGAGTGTGATCTGGGACTCTTATGCATAAGCCATGTCTAGGGGAGGAACAGTGCATTTCGGGCAGAATGTCAGCCAGCCAGGAGAGGGGTCTAAGCAGGGCTGGTAGAAGGTGAGAGCGTGGACAGCAGCTTGCCATGCGGCCCAACTGAGATGCAGAGAGCGAGGTGGTCAAGAGCTCTCTGCACCGATTGCTTCCTGACTTGAAAACCTGTCCACGGCATCGGACTGCCAACAAGCAGAAATTCCAGTTTCAGAACAAGGCACATCATGATTCAGTTTCTGCCTTCCCGGCAACCAGCCTTCTTCCTGACCTTGCCAGGTATTTGTGGTTCCCGAAATGTGCAGCGCAGTGCCAGCCCCTGGTGCTCTCTCTGGATGGCCAACCTCTTCCCTACCTTTACCTTAAAAATTCTGATCCCACTGAGGCTGGCAGGCTGAGTCCCACACCACTCCTTTGGTTTCCCTTCAGCAATATTATAATTTATGCAGCTCCCTCCACTGCAGATAAGACCATTTCTTATCTACCCTTGCTTTGTGAGTCTAGTCTGAGGCCTGACACACAGTATACGGGTAGATACACAGACTGTATGAGCAAATACTCAGATATCCCAGTGAAATTTTTGGGTGGATGGGAAGGTTGGATGGCTGGATGGATGAATCAAACCGATGTTTTACAAAGTCCATCTGTTACTACACGGAAGACGGGTGGAACGAGAGACATCAAGAGCAGCAGAGAAGCGAGTGCACTAGTCTAGATTACAACTGAGGCAGGGGGATGGGAAGGATGCGGGGGACCCAGGTGGTCCTGGTAGTTGGACCGAACAGAAACTGGTAAGCTCACGGAGAGCAAAGGTTGAGAGACAGTGCAGGCAGCTGATCCCTAGTTTCCAGATGGTGTGGAGTGTGATCCACTTAGGCTAGATGGGGACCCAGGCATATCACTTCATTTTGGGGGGGAGAAGGGGGATAGGAGGCGGTAAGTTTCCTTCCTTAGTAAGGAAGCAGCCCCAGGAGAGCTCCAGCATGTACTCTTTCCCCATCTCTAGGTGGCTTTTTGTGACCCCCAATGGGTAGGCCTTTGTTAAGATGGCCCGAAGACACGGTTTACACGCTTAGAGAGAACAGAAGGCCATTTGGACTCAGCCCAGGGGCTGAGCGGGAAGAAAAGGGCTCTTGCAGTACAGCTGCACTGAAGAGTCTGCCGGCCCTGAACTCCCCACCCACATGGCATCACCTGAGGGAGCACGCAGGTGCCGGTGTAGTGTGATACATCCCAAGGGCGGCTATTCAATGTAGTGTGAGGAGCACAGACTTTGGAATCAGGCAGCTCTAAGTTCGAATCCTAGGTCCGCTCTTGTTAGTCAAGTACCCCTGGGCAAGTGCCTTCACTTGTCTGCATCTCAGTCTCTCTGCCTGTAAAAGGAGGGCAATGATTCCCTTTTTTTTTTTAAAGATTTTATTTATTTATTTCACAGAGGGAGAGAGATCACAAGGAGGCAGAGAGGCAGGCAGAGAGAGAGAGGGGGAAGCAGGCTCCCCGCTGAGCAGGGAGCCCGATGCGGGCTTCGATCCCAGGACCCTGAGATCATGACCTGAGCCGAAAGCAGAGGCTTTAACCCACTGAGCCACCCAGGCGCCCTCCCATTTTTGATTGTAAATGCCAATTTAAATAATCTTGCACATGCCTGGCACTTTCTTCCCTATGATATTCTTTCCCTTTGGACAACTCCTTCTTCATTTGAGCAATGGGGAGAAAATTGCTATACACAAGTGCATCAAGTATTTACTGGGTACTTGTTTTATGCTGGGCAGTGTGAAAACCTGAACAAAATCTGAGAGGCCTTGGCTCTCTTTGGGCTTAAATGAAACACCAAATGCTATTCACATGCCATTCCATTTAGGTATGGGAACCTGTGTCAGTTCCATCTACCTGGCTAAGCTCCGCCTATCTGGCTGTGGGCCTGGGGCAGTTCACTGCAGGGCTTTGAGCTCAGCGTCTTCATTGGTTCAAACAGGGCCTGGCCACCTCTGCTGGGCTGGGCAGGTAGCATGTACGGCAAAGTGAGTGAGGCAGGAAAAGTCAGAGTGTTCACCACCTCCATCTCTGCTGAGAGCAGCTTTCCTGGGCCTTCTCAAAGGCTGCTTTCTGCTTTCTCATTTGAACACGTAACAGGTTTCACCCTCTTAAGTGACACCTGCTGGAAATGTAATTGTGCACGCAATTGCTATGAGGGGACGAAGGCAGCTTCAGCACCCAGCGCTGGTGCTTCCCTTAGGAAGAGAACCAGTGTGCTCACGAAGCCTCTCCTGCAACCTGGCCAATAGGGCACAGGGCTGGGCTTTGGCCCTGGACGACAACAGAAGGCAATAGCTGCTGAAGCATTCAGATTTCCAGAACCGAGTCTCTGGCGCTGAGCGCAGGGAAGCCACAGGGCCTTATTGTGATACAAAGAGCAGAAGACAAAAAAATCCCACCGGAAGTTTCCCTGACATTCTATCTAGAGACCCAAAAGCAGGGCCCGGTGGTAGAGGACAAAGCGAGAGGTGTGGGGTTAGGATCTGGGCTGGGGCTTCTGCTCTCCTCCCCAGCTGTGGGGTCTGACAAGATAGGAAAGCAATGGCCTTAATAATAACACGGTAAGAGTTAGCATTATTGCTGATAATCTTGTTAAGGAAGGACCAAGAGGGGGACTTGAGGCAGGGAAGTTTGGAAAGGCAGAAAGAAGGGGACAGAAAACTGGATCAGAGAATGGGAGAAACAGGTCTTAGTGCCAGGCTCTATGTAGATACAAATACATAAATATAGGACTATAAATAAATATATAAATGCACATGTATCCATCAGGCTTGTCATGTTCAAAAATTGGTAATTGGGTGATGCCCAGATGGCTCAGTTGGTTAAGAGACAACTCTTGATTTCGGCTCAGCTCACATTTTCAGGGTCCTGGGATTGAGGCCCACATCAAGCTCTGTGCTCAGCGGAGAGTCTGGCTGAAGATTTCTCTCCCTCTGTCCCTCCCCTTGCTTCTGTCTTTGTGCTCTTCTCTCTCAAATAAATAAATAAATAAACAAATAAATAAATAAAATCTTTAAAAAATTGATAATTGGCCTGTGGTGCTATGAAACTGCTCTTTTTCCCTCTTACTCCCCCTCCAGTACTCCTCCCCATTCTCTTTTACTTTTCTAAGATTTACCTGCAACCTCTGGATAAGAATTAGAACAATCTTTTTTTCTTTTTCTTTTTTTTAGCTGAATTCGTTTGCCTGCTTAGACCAATTTCTTTGACCCCCTCAAGACTGAGGTTCAGACGTTTCCCTCTCCACATTCATACAAGCCCGAGGAGGAAGCTGCCGCCGGCCCGTGAGCTGCGGGCTGGTCTTGTGAAAGTGTCTGCAGTTCTGTTTGGGAGACTGGCCTCCTGGGGGGACACTTGGGGTTCCTGGTCCCGGCTCACACAGTACTTATTCTGGGGGTGTGAGTCCGGGCTCCGATGCAGCCACAAGGCCTGCGTTGCCCGAGGCGACTGTAGGACACAGGTTATGTGAGAAACGATAACTCGGAGCACGTGGGTCTCCAGATGTCTGCTGCTCCGTCCTGCAGCGCCAAAGAGCGAGGAGGGAAAGGCACATCTTTGTTTGGGGAAATATTTTAGAAGCCTTTTAGAGATGTTCCTGCCCCCTAATGCAAGTCTCCTGAATACAATCTAGACTTTCCTTAATGGCTACGGATGGCGCCCAACTCCTTTTTACTCCCCTCTCTTAGGAGGCCCTTTGTGACCGGTACCTCTGTAGTGGTATTTGTTCCTGAAGGAAGTGGCCCTGGTGCTTTATGCCTTTGGCATTTCCAAGCCTACTCCTTCTCGTGCTGCAGTGCCCTCCCTGACCATCCGGACTCTGGTGTCACTTTGCGTTCCCCTTGTTCTCCTCGTTGGACGGTGAGTCAGCCGTTGGAACGCAGCTCTTCTACAGGCCCTGGCTCGCTGGACTCTGATGACCTGGCCACATCTCTAGCAGGGGCCGCAGACTGGCCTCGTCAGCACCCACAGCCCCCCACTCCCCTTGAGCCTTTCATTCCACCGGGGTTATCCAGCTGGAAACAACACATTGCTTTCCTCACAGCCAGACCCCGGTTCCACGGAGCCAATGCAGGAACACTGGGCAGAGGCTGTCACAGGTCAATCAAGGCTTCCCACAAACATGGTGGCCAAGGTGTTTGCTTGTCCAGATAAAGTCAGTGTACGTTCCACTGTCGAGTTCCTAGAGTTTTGAGACCCAGGAACAGGGACAAAGGACACTGCGTTCCAGCAGGCCTATGCGGTGTTTGGGGACTCCTCTGGTTCTGCGGCATCCCAGCTTGGGTGTCTGGTCTTCCTGGAAAGTTTGGAAGCCACTTAATATCCTGTATTAATCCATTTTCCGATTTAAACTAGCCAGAGTAGATTCTGTTGTCTGAAATGAAACAGGACTGAGACAACATCTGTCTGCCCCCAAATTTTAAGCTCCTTAAGAGGAGGGATTCATTTTCAAGCGTCTTTATCTCCCCTGGGCCCAAAACACACTCTGTGCCCTGAAGCCCCCCTGACCAGGTGACTACACTGAGGTGACTACCACTGCTTGGAGCCATCGCTGCTAGGCTGCGGTCACTTAGCTTCCCCAAGCTCTTGTACAGAGCAAGACTCAACAAGCAGGTGATGATGTGGGTCTGGAGGACTTCTTATCAGAAAAGGGAAAGGACTGTGGTACACACACACATTGCAGTGTGTTTTGTTGCTACAGAGGTTTTTTTCTCCCATTTCCTGCCTGGCTGGCTCTCTGCCGGGTTCCGAAGAGCGGAGGGACTTCCAGATAATCAAAGTTCTCTAACCATACGTACTGTTAGTAACTCCTTTCAGAGCCCTTCCTGTCCAGATGTACAAAGAGAATAGCAAAGGGAAATAAATCCAACATTTCCTCGCTACACCCACTAAACCGCTAAATCTCAGCAGTTCTGAATCATCAAGCCTTGCATTTCTCATTAACTGCCCCTCATACGCAGCATTTTCAATTAAGCTGGGAGCACTGCTATACTAATTATGTGATGATATTAGTCCCTGCAGATTAATATGCAGCTAACAGTTTAGGAGTGCTGTCTGGATTGTGTTCCTCTATCTACTTGAAAATAAAAATTTCCTTGAAAGCTGTCCTTGACTTGGGGAGCTCTCAGGTGAGTAGTCCCTGCAGAGATAGGTCTGGTTGCATGAGAATCTGATCCCATTGAGCCAGGGACAAAATATCAGAGAAGCCTGGGGCTGGAGGTATATTTTATACCCTCTGCACCCTCCCAGAGTCCTGGGCTCAGAACAGGTGCAAGGTTAACACTTCTCATCAGACCAGCCTTGAAATGTCCTACTAAACCAAAACCAAACCAAACCAAACCAACACCAGAACCCCTGCACAATACGCTTTTCGTAAAAAATATGGCTCTGTTTCATGAAAAATATAAACAATGAAAGGGGAGGAAGTCATATTTGCTTCTGAGTCAAATACCTTTACATCCCACAGCTCATTAATCTCCCAAGTACCCCGTGAGACAGACCCTAGCATCCTCATTTTACAGATGAGAATACTGAGGTTGAGGGAGGTCAATCCCAGAGTGTGGGGCCAACTCAGGAGGCAGCAGAGACCTGGGTGCACTGGAACTCGGGCCCATGCTCTGTCCTGTACCCCTGCTTTCACTGACTCTGGTATGGTGGTGCCTTGATGGGGACTGGGCATCCCAGCAACAGGAGAAGGGCAGAGGGAGTAACCCCCGTGTAATAATAGTAATAGTCAGAAACAAAACATGAATCATCCGGTTCACTTGGTACTTCCAGCACTCTGCTCAATGCTTTCCATAGTTCATCCTTACCCTAGCCACTGGGCTAGGCGTCATTCTCCCCATCCCAGGAATGAGGAAACTGAGGCCCAGGCCTTTCAGGTACAAAGACAGAAAGGGCCAAGCCCAGAGCCAAGGTACCATCCCAGGTATTCTGACCCTGTGATGACTGCTTAAGGAGCGGGGCACTGCTATCCCCATTTCATGATGACACGTAATTTCGTTGCCAGAAAGTGGTGATAATAGGCCTGAGTGAGTCCTGAGCATCTAGGACATGAGCAAATGGCATGGCAGTGGGCAGACCATGCTGGGCACAGGAAGAGCTTCACTGAAGTCGTCAGTAGTGGTGTTGGCGGTGTTGGAAGTACTGCGGTAGATAGGCAGGTGACAGCAACAGGACTCGTGGCTCTTCAGCACTGCCATGGCATGGACTCCGCCATAACACAGGCCAGGCAACTTATAAGGTCATCCCAAAATGGTAAGGGGTCTGAGCAACAATGTGAAAGTTGACTGGTAAGTCAAGCCCATCCCCAGGCAGATCCTCCCAAAAGTCCTCATGGGCGCCTCTGTCTCCCCATGACCACGTCCATTGCCGAATACCTATGGAAACCTAAGATTCAGAGACATTGAATAACTCATACGTGGCCATGCAACTAGTCAATGGTAAATCGGGACTTAAGACTGATTGATTGATTGATTGATCTATTAGAGAGAGAGAAAGAGAGACTGAGCATGCTTAGGGTGGGCTTAGGGGGGAGAGGCAGAGGGAGAGAGAGAGAATCTCAAGCAGACTTCTCACCGAGCATGGAGCCAGACGTAGGGCTCCATCTTACAACCCTGAGATCATGACCTGAGCTGAAATTAAGAGCTGGACGCTTAATGGACTGAGCCACCCAGGCCTCCCTGGTAAATCAGGATTAAACACAAGGCCATCCAATCCTAACACTTGTCTGCTTTGCAGGCGTGGGAATCATTTGATCATTTGTGCCTTGATACTTGGGAAGTTTCAGTATTAAATCATCTTGCTTGGGGCCTTTTAAAAATAAATCATTCCATTAAAATCTTTCCCAATGTTCCCTTTGCCTAGGATCTTTTTAAAGTATTTTCTACCTTTTTTTTTTTTAGTTTGAGTAATTTACATTTTTCCAGAAAACAGCTCCGTTATGGAGGTCTTCAAACTTGTGAGAGTACAACGGTACATTGTATTGTTATCATTTTAAATCACGTCGGTTGTTCTATTTCTTTTCTCATTAATTAGTTCTCCTCATTTTAATATTAGGTGTTTTTCAGTGCTCTATCTATTTTGCATCATGCAGTACAGTAAGGAGCAAACACACACAAGGTTATTTTAAAATGCTGGCCACGGTAGAAGCTGCCTGGCTTGAAAATAAGTCAGAAGGTATCTTTGAGAGAGAATTCTTTTGGAGGGGAAAAATGCCAGTAGGAGCCGGATGGGATAAGAAAGGGGAGGCCTCCTGGATTCAGACGGAGATGAGTTCTGTTGTTCTAAGAGAGCAATGGATGGATCTGACAGGAGACAGCTGGAAGAGGAGTGTGTGTGTCGGGGTGGGGTGGGGGACCCAAAGGGAGGAGGACAGGGAGAGAGCACCGGGCACCCAGGTGTCGGGCAGAGAAAGGTTGGCCAGGCAGATCTGGGGAGATCAAGGAGGGCCCTGGATATCTAGGAGCCTATGGGTTGGGACCTGGACTATTTGTTCCTATTATTGAGAGAATTGTTCACTCCAAACTTGGAAGAGATCCCAATGAGAAGACTACGCTGATCCCTGAAATCCTATGGGCTTCCCAAGCAGGCAGAAGGAAGAATGTCTGAGGCTTGATAATACCTCACCTACAGGCTCCCGTGGGGATTAAACAAGGTAATGCTTGGTAGAGGCCTAGCATGATGCCTGCTCCCTGCGGACCACTGCTAAATGTTAGACATACTTACGGAGAGGGACAGACGCGGGACGATATGTACACACTGGCGTGAGTGAGTGGAGGGGTGGGCGACATTGGTAGGGTGGAGAATGGAATGTCCAACCACAGGCCTTCTAAAATCCTTGCAGGCCCAGGGAATCTACACGTAACTCCAGTTGCCCTGAGCTAGTGACGAAACAGCCGATGGGTGGCGGGACCCTGGAGTCGTTCCCAGAAAGACAGAGTGTGGAACCTGGAACTAGACAATAACCCCCAGCCAGCTCATCTGCGACCTGGGATTTGCAGGGCCCCTGCCATGGCCCAGACGGTGGGGCAGCCGTCCCGAATTTCATTTCTGATCCTTGCATTTGGGCCCCATCTCAATTAAGATCAGTTAGAAGTCAATTTCACAGTGGTTGGCTTTAGAAGATCCCCGCAAAATGATAAGCGAGAAACAGGCAATCACTTCTTTGGGAGCAGAGGCCGCCTTCAACAGAGCCTCAGATGCTTTATTTATTTTGATTTGATTTTAATTTGGTAAATAATGTTTATTTAATTTTATTCTGTGATTTCAAAAACAATATATATACAGGAGGGAAAAACAGCTGTGGTAGCCCTCATCAGAGCTCAAACTAATGGTGATTTTCCCTTCATCGGTTGTGAGGCTTAAATAAATACATTTCCCCAAGCTGATAAGCAATCATTTCCAAATGTAGAAAAAAACCAGCAAGGTGGAAAGAAAAGGAAAAAAATCATCCACAGTCCCACTACCCGGAGACAACCACTGTTAACAGTTTGTGTGTGTTTCCTTCCTGTAAGTTTTCTCAGATTGTTTTACACGGCGGTGATCACACTGTGCATGTAATTTCATATCCTGCCCTTTGCATTAATGGTACACCAAGCGCATTTCCCCATGTCGTTACAAGCTCTGTAAACATCATTTTTAACGGCTACAAAATATTCCAGTCGAGGAATGAATCATAATTTACCTAACCAATTCCCTCAAGGGGAGCACTTAGCGGTTTCCAATTTTTCGTTCTTGTACATAAAGCTGCAGGGAACACCCATGTGTATACATTTTTGTCTGCATTTCAGATTATTTTCTTAGGACAGATTCCCAGAAGTAGAATTACCGGGTCAAAGGATATAGACTTTTGCGAGATTCTTGAATCCATTGCCAAACTGCTTTCCTGAGCAGTGGTCCCCATACCCGCCCCCCTCGCAGTGTGTGAGGGCCCCTCGGCGCACAAAGGTAGCCCTGTCTGGCACATTTTTTTAAACCCTACACCCTGGGAAGGGAAATTGCCACTTGTCTAGGGTCTGGGAGGGCTTTGATTCCTCTGTCTCCCCTTTGGTGGCCCCAGAATGGGTCAGTGGACTTCCAGCCCCGCCGTGTCCCCTCCCCTTGTGTCTGTCTTTGTCGCCTTTCATCTGGGGGCACAGAGCAGGGCTCTGTGTGTTCCTTGTTCCCATCAAGGGTCCATGACACAGCAGGAGGCAGACTCTTATCTGTGAGTCGGAGGTCATTTTCAGCACTTCTCAGCAACGTATGAGACTCGAGGTACCGTGTTTTCTCCTTTTCTGAAGTACCCTCCTGTGTGGGCACACACGTCCCTGTCAGGCTCACACGCGGCCTCGCTCTGGATAGCGCTGGAGAAGACGACTTTCTGCGTTGTGCCCTAGAGGTCACTGGACATGCCCAGATCACATGGCCGTGCTGAACTTACAGCAAATACAAAACACTTCAAAGGGAAAACCACACGAGCCTTTCCACATGTGGAATCGAAAAGCTCCCACCAAATGCTCTAGGGATATTGAGTCAGGAGAAAACCAGAAACACCAGAGGAGGGAGGGCTGTAAGAACAGAGCACCTGTCATCCAGAGAGGAGACTATGTGCTCCCCAGGGAGAGGCAGGAAGAGGTTCGAGCACCTCCAAGAAAGCCGGGGTTCTCATAAACAGTGGGACAACCAGGAGGACAAGGGTCTCTGTTTCCACCCATCAGCACATCAAGGCTCAGACAAGTCACATGTCCAGCCACCGTCACACAGCCAGCGAGAGGCAGAGGAAGAATTTCCAGGAGTGTCCCGCTAGAGTTTGCTTCTCAAACTTTAACGTGGGTGAGATTCAGCTGAGGGTCCTGTCAAAATGCTGACTGGGATTCAGCAGGGCTGCAGAGGGTCTGGGAGTCTGCATTTCCAACAAGCCCCAAGTGATACAGATGCTGCTGGTCCAGGGACCACACTTGGAGTGGCAAGCCCCTATGCCATGGGTCTCAAAACTCAGCAAGGCTCAGATCATCAGGAGACCCCCCTTAAACCACACATTACTGGGCCCAGCCTCCACAGTACAGGTCTGGGCTGGGGCCTGAGAATGTGCATTTTATGAAAGTTGGAGGTGCTGTAATTGCTGTTAGTCTAGGGGCCCCCATCTGAGAATCCTGCTCTACACTACAGCTTCATGGAGGTGGAGGGGGAGCAGGTCTTGGCCTGCTCACATGCCGCTTTGGGGCCCTCCTGTGTTCTGGGGAACATGGTAGTAGGCCTTTCTTCTTGGGAGACTCTGGAGTGGGATTGCAAAAGAGGTCTTGCTTTTGTCCCAAGACCCTCAGCTTTTGACGGTGGTATTAGGATCTCAGGGTCTCCTGTGTGGGCACACATCTGCCTGCCATGCTCATGCGCAGCCTCGCTCAGGGTCTGTGCGTGCACGTGTGTGCGTGTGTGCATGTGGGTGTGTGTTGAGAGTGGCATGCTGAGTCCCTAAGGCCCTGCGAACATCCCTCCAGAACCAGGCAGTGATAGGAGAGGCATGAAAGTTTCTGAAGCAGCTTGAGGACTCACCCATAAAAAAGCCCGTTTGCAGTATTTCAGTTATATTATGTTGTCGAACAGAGTTTCCTGCTTGTTGGGTCTTGGAGTTTAATAAAAAAATATATTATGACTCATTCCAAACTTTGCAAAAGTCCTTGGGGAATCTGAAATGAATCATGTTAAGCTCCTGTTATAAAACAAACAGTCCTCTCTTTCACAAGCCCGTATCCACAGCAAACTAGCAGTAGGGGTGAGGGAAAGGGAAGACAGGGAAGAAGATTCCGAGCAAGGGGTGCAATCTTTGCCCAGGGCCTCTCTTAAATAACCAGAGACCTCTGGGCCAAAGGAAGGCAGAACCTAGTGAGGCTGTTTGTGGGGGGAGGGCGGTAAAGGCTTCTTTAATGGTGGATCAACTCCCTAACAATCAAAGATAGCTTGATGAAAACAAGACCACAGAGGTCACCTCCTCCAGAAAGGCTTCCTAGATTTCTCTAGGAAGTTTCTCTAGACAGAAGTGCTCTCAACCGCATGGCCCTTTATATTTGCTTCTGAACACAGAAAACCATCTCCTTATATGCCAGCTGTTTGCAGCCATGATGGCTCTCCACAGCACTAAATCTCTTGGGCTGGAAGAACACAAGTACACCTGTGTCCAGAGCTTCTATCCTGCCTGCTGCACACCCTGCAATGCAGCAAGAGCTCTGCAACCAGTGCATGTTGGACTGATTGACTCTATAAAGTTTCTCAGTCTCCGTGGCCACCGGCAGCCCAGGTTGTACTAGGAGAACCCAAACTTGGTGACAGGTTGGTAGACAAGTATCAGTAGGGCATTTTTGGGCACCAACTATGTTTCCTCCTGCTGAGTTCTGGCTGGGTACCCTCCCTGGAAGCAGAGGCCATGCATAGGAACCCTGGCTCCCCCACTTAACTAGCTGGAGGACTTTGGGCAAATCACGTCACTACTCTGCACCTCAGTTTCTCCATCTGAAAGTCAGAGATACTAATAGAACTAACATGATGGCAGTGTTGAGAAGGTTAAATCAGATGATGTGTGAAAAGCACATAGTGCCTAGTGAAAGAAAAAGAGAAAGAGAGGAAAGAAGGAAGGAAGGAAGGAAGGGAGGGAGGGAGGGAGGGAGAGAGGGAGGGAAGGAGGAAAAAAAGAAAGGGAAAGAATTAAGTTAGTAGAACACGAGACCCAAAATCCAAGAGAAAGAGAGAGCAATGCAAGAGATTAAGTCCCTTTATAATTTCAGGCCAAATTTCCACAGATAAATGCATGGAAAGGATAAATGAGGAGGCCAGATAAATGGACTACTTTTACAGAGTACTCAATAAATGTTAGCTATTATTAAGACATTGCTGAGCACACAAATGTTATTTCACCCCATCTTTATTACAACCTGTGAGATGATTTTTATTTCTCAGATTTTACAGCTAAGGAAACTGGGGCCTCTCTCCATGGGGTTGGCAGAGCTATCTGTGTATAGCAAAAAATAATAAAAAGGCAAGCGAGCAAACTCAGTGGAAAATAATTTGGCATTTTGCAGGAGAGTTAAAGATTCTAGGCTTTTATGACCCAGCATTTCCAAACCCAACAGACAGGCACAGCTAAAAGACAGGTATGAAGATGTTCATAGCATCATTGCTTATAATTACCAATCACTAGAAACAACTCCAATCCCCCCCCAAAGCAGAACAGCTAATTTTTGGATACTTGTGCAATGGAAGATCACACAGCAACAAAAATGAACATACTTGAACTACACAGTGTTTGAACGAATCTTAAAAACATGGTATTGAGCAAAGAAGACCAAGCACGAAAAGATATTACCTGTCTATATGACATACAAAAATGGGCAAAACTAAGGGAAACTGTTTCGGGACACACATGTAGATGTCAAAACAATGAAGAAAAGGAAGGATGAGATTCTCATCAAAGGTAGGGTGGGGGCGAAGGGAGGATGAGACAGTTGTGAATGGCGGGGGACCCAGAAGCCTTTGGAAGCGTTACCAGTGTTCCTTTTGTGAGCGGGTGGTGGTGACATGGGTGTTCACCTCTTGATTATTCATTGGTACATATATATGTGGTATACTTTTCAGTATGAATACTATATTTCATAATATTCCAAAATTTCCAAACAAAACCAAAAGACAAGGACTGCCTTACAGTGGGGACTCCAGAATGTCATCCCCAGAATTTAAAGCTGAGTCATTTAAGGACAGAACAGAACACAAATTCGGCATTCGAGAACAAAGTGCCCACACCAAGCCTTCGGCGGTAATCTGGAGGCTCAGTCTTCCTTTACGACAGCAGAAAGCATCATCACCATGGTTATGGCCTAACTGTTGTAGGTAAGGCCCCAATGGGTCCAGGTCCTGGGTTGGGTGTTTACGTCCATTGTCACTAATCCTTATAACAGCACTCGATGTAACCATTAACAATTTATTCTATAGCAATGAAAATATGTGAATGTTCCAATGTCTCTTGGCCAGGAAGTGGGAGAACCAGGACTTAACTCATGGCTGTTCCAGGACCATGCCTCCAGTGCCATTATACCTCATGGCCTCCTTCTACACCAGACTCACATTCTTGAGGAACTTCTTTTATATCAAAAGACTGAACTAAGACAAGGGAATTTTCTGGACTTTCAGGGCAGCTGAAGATTAGTTGAGGCCTTAATTAAGGTTGCATACGTGTTCCTTCCTCCCATTTGATAGGTAAGAGATACCTTCAGCTGGGTCTTCACAGGAGAGCACAGAAGCTCTGTTCACCCAGGTGGCTCATACTCTGGGCCCTTAGGAAGGCACAGGGCCAAGTCTTCCATCTTGTTGAAGAGATAACATGGTTCTTCTGGAGCTTCGCAGTGACCTTATAGAGCTTCACTGAGCATCTCTGGACTCAGAGTGGAGGCACCATCACTCTAACCCTGAGAGACCTGTGCAAATGTCCCAGTGAGGTACCTGGCACCCAGTAGGCATTTGATGAATAAATGCTTGCTGACTGAGTTTCCATGGAATGGCCTAGATGATTCAGGGGTTAGAGGAGAAGTTCTGCAAACTTCTCCTTCCCGAGAATTCATTCAGTTCTGAGAATCAGAAAAGGCCAATCCCTCCCTTTGTGGCCAGGGACCACTGTGTTAGAGCATTCCCACCAGGGCCAGAGAAGGGGGTTTTGCTGGCCTGTGGAGTCAATGTCTGGCAATTCTTTCAGAAGTGTCCACCATGCCCCCGAGAGAACGTATTTTGGGTGTCTCCATTGTATCTATAATTCCATCCCTAAAGTCATTTTGCATATCTTTCCAAGGATTCAAAAATAAAACTCCTGCCCGATAGAGGCAGTAAAAGGATCTTCAGAGAAAAAAAATCTTCAAATACTATTTTTACAAAAACCCTTTTCCTTCTCTATCTTCGCTAGAGACCTCTGAGTTATGAAGTGCACTTAACACCATTAATTGCCATGGAAACTACAGCGTCTTCCACAGAATATGGTCAACTTTTTCTGCAGAGAATTTTTTTTTTTCTGCTTTCAGCAGAGACTGTGAATAATGGGCTGTTTTTGTTCCTTCTGTGGGAAGACAAGTTTCTCTTCCCCCACCCCATTCCTTTTGATGTGTTACTCTCGCACCACCCCCCCAACCACAAGTGATAGCAGGAGCTGGTGACCAGGTTTTTAGAAGGCCAGGAAAGCGGAAGAATGTCCTTTGAATTCCAATTTTCCGATGATGCTGTCTGTGGGATCCAGGTGTCCTCACCTGTTCTGATTTTATTCAGCTTCGTTACCAACAACCCAAGTGGCATGCAGTACCAATTATTAATAATTCCCATTTGGTTTTGTGCTTACAATAAAAGCAATAGTTTTTATCCAGTACTTACTACCTGCTGCTTTTCTACTTACTATGCACACTAGGTGCACTATATTTTTCTCAAAGGTACCATGTAGATATTAAGATTATCCCCATTTTACAGATGAGGAAATTGAGGCACAAAGAGATTAATCCACCCCCTACAGGCACAGAGCTAATAAACATGCTAAGAAAAATTTTGACATAGGCTCTTTTTTTTTTTAACTTAAATTCAAGTTAGTTAACATATAGTGTAGTAGTGGTTTCAGGAGCAGAATTAGTGATTCTTCACTTACATATAACACCCAGTGCTAATTCCAGTAAGTGCCCTCCTGAATGCCCATCACCCATTTAGCCCATCCCCCCACCTACCTCACCTCCAGCAACCCTCAGTTTGTTCTCTATAGTTAAGAGTCTCCTATGGTTTGCCTCCCTCTCTGTTTTCATCTTATTTTATTTATGCTTCCCTTCCCCTTTCATCTGTTTTGTTTCTTAAATTCCACATATAAGTGAAATGATATGGTATGTATCTTTCTCTGACTATTTATTTTGCTTAGCATAATACCCTCTAGTTCTACCCACTTTGCTGCAAATGGCAAGCTTTCACTCTCTTTTTCTTTAAAGATTGATTTATTTTAAAGAGAAAGAGCGAGATAGTGAGCAAGCATGGGGGGAGGGGCAGAAGGAGAAGGAGGCAAGAAGACTCCCAGCTGAGTGATGAGTCCATTGCAGGGCTCAATCCCAGGACCCTGAGATCATGACCTGAGGTGAAATCAAGAATTAGATTCTTAACCAACCAACTGAACCCCCCAGCTCCCCAAGATTTCATCCTTTTTGATCACTGAATAATAGTCCATTATATATATATATGTATATATATATATATATATATATATATATATACACCTCATCTTCTTTATCCATTCATCAGTTGATAGACATCTGGGCTCTTTTCATAATTTGGCTATTGTAGATGATGTCGCTTTAAACATTGGGGTGCATGTGCCCCTTCAAATCAGCATTTTTATATCCTTTTGATAAACACCTAGTAGGACAATTGCTGGGTTGTGGGGTAACTTTATTTTTAAGTTTTTGAGGAAACTCCATACTGTTTTTAGAATGACTGCACCAGTTTGCGTTGCCACCAACAGTGCACAAGTGTTCCCCTTTCTCTGCATCCTTGCCTACATCTGTTGTTTCCTGAGTTGTTGATTTTAGCCATTCTGACTGGTGTGAGATGGCACCTCATCGTGGTTTTGATTTGTGTTTCCCTGATGATGAGTGATGTTGAGCATATTTTCATGTATCTGTTAGCCATCTATATTTTTTCTTTGGAAGAGTGTTTACTCCTGTCTTCTGCCCATTTCTTAATTGGGTTATTTGTTTTTGGGTGTTGACTTTGATAAGTTCCTTATAGATTCTGGATACTAACCCTTTATCTGGTATGTCATTAGCAAATAACTTCTCCCCTTCCGTCAGTTGCCTTTTAGTTTTGCTCATTGTTTCCTTCAGTGTGCAGAAGCTTTTCCTCTTGATGAGGTCCCAATAGTTCATTTTTGCTTTTGTATCCCTTGCCTCTGGAGACGTGTATAGTAAGAAGTTGCTGCAGCTGAGATCCAAAAGTTTGCTGTCGGTGTTCTCCTCTAGGATTTTGATGTTTTCCTGTCTTACATTTAGGTTTTTCATCCATTTTGAATTTATTTTTATATATGGTGTAAGAAAGTGGTCCAGTTTCATTCTTCTTTTTTTTTTTTTTTTTTTAAAGATTTTATTTATTTATTTCACAGTGGGAGAGAGATCACAAGGAGGCAGAGAGGCAGGCAGAGAGAGAGGGGGAAGCAGGCTCCCTGCCGAGCAGGGAGCCCGATGCGGGCCTCGATCCCAGGACCCTGAGATCATGACCTGAGCTGAAACCAGAGGCTTTAACCCACTGAGCCACCCAGGCGCCCCAGTTTCATTCTTCTGCAGGACATGGGCCCTTCTAATTCCAAGTCTAATCCATGCATTTTCTACTATGCTTCTAGACTACCTTTAAAAAAAATGGCAGCATAACCCTCAGCCAATAACTCAATCATTAATGAATTGATTGGATCATTAAATATTTATTAAGCCTCAACTATATGCCAGGCATAGTGCTGGGTCCCATTTCACATTTATCTATCCAGCAAACTCAGCCATCTGAAACTCTTCTGAGAAACAAGAATTACGCAAAAAAGCTTCTGAGCCACCCAAACATATCATAACATTCACACAGTTCATTTATTTGAGAAATACTCCCCCAGCTTCTCTACTTCCTCTATACACAGTGTTGGTAAGCTGGTCATCTAAAATCAGAGATCTGGGTATTTCAGATCTGTTACTCCCAAGCTCCTTGGCCTTGGGTGACGTATCCCCTCTAAGCTGGTTTTTTACCATATTTAAAGTAGGAGTAATCTCAGAAGATGGTTTTGAAGGCGGAATTAGAAAATGTATATCAGGTATGTCTAGTAACTGATACCTAGTAGGAGCTGAATATCCATTTACGCTTTGCAGTAGTTACAGCATTATTCATTCACTCCAGAAACACTTACTATGCATCACTGATCACCAACACACCATCTATCCATGCTCTGCACTAATTTTCTCCCAAGAAAATGCCTAGGACGTCAGTTATGAGACCGAGAGACGCCGAGTACAGGGCTGAGCAGGGTGCCAGGCACAGGGCAGGCACCTAGAAGCACTGGTGCTTTCCACTGAGGGCTCTTCTCTGGCTAGAGAGTCATTGTTTGTGTTTGTGTTGAGGTGACCTGGGATGCAAGGTACAAGGTAGGAAGGGACAGAGCTAGAGGAGGAATACTCCTCTGGTGACTTTCCAACCTACGGTCAGGAGTAATTAGATTGGAGGCATTTGTCGCAAGTGGGGATTGGAGCCAAACATGGCCATGCCACCGAGGGTCAACCCTGCTTCTTTCAAACCCTTTTGCATCTTTCAAAAGTTCTGCTGTAACTTTGGTTCTTCTAATTGAGGCTGTCTGGTTTCTGGGCATTAAAGAAAGGAATGGTCCTAGGAAATACTGCTTTCTATCAATCCAGCATTAGACACAATTCGATTTCTTAATGACATTTGTGACCATTATGCCATGTTTCTAATTGAAAATGAATAATTGAAATTCTAATTATTACAGGAGTCAATAGAAGGCGACTCTAGACAGCAACTTGCTAGGCAAAGGCTTTAATGCTCAATCATTTCTTAAATCCAACAAGGGTCTGGTTATTCAATTATTTAATGAACATGCAATTTTGGGGCTATATCCTGGTAAGAAGTTTAAAATAAAAAGGACCCAGTAGTGTTTTTATTTTTTGGTTTTGGGTTTTTTGTTTTTGTTTTGTTTTGTTTTGTTTTTGAGAAGCTGTTAAGTGTTGGGCTTCTGGCTTCCAGTTCTGACAATATGGTAAACTAAATTTACAGGCTCTCCCTTCTGACCAAAACCATATAAAAATGTGGGACAAAATTAAATGGGAAAATTAAATCAGGAACATTAAACTAGAGCACTGAGTGAAAGAGCTGAAGCGGAAGTGACCCACACGTATGTGAGACACAAACGTGGACATAACAGCTAAGGACTGGAGTTTTCATATCCCCGTGGGGGCAAGAAGATGGAGACCCAGCTGCATGGGAGGCAGGGGGTTGAACGAAGACCCTGCAAGCCCCAGATAAAGGCAGGCTCTCAAAAGGCTCTCTTTCCTCCACAAATGAGATCTCTGTCCATTGAACTAGAGTCAAGGCAAAGAAGCTTGTTTTTGCTCAGGGCTCTGGAAAGAAAACAATGCCCATGATATAGACAAATGCAATCCTGTACCATATGCAAGTACAAAGTCCAAATTTACACTACCTCTGGTTACAGGAATTCTAAACTGAGAAAATAATGTAAAATCTGGCCCGGGGCCAGTGAAACCTCTGTGTTGTTTGGTCAAATCAGGCACAAAATAACTCTACAGATTCTTTAAGGGCATTTCCATAACCTTGAATGCAGGGAAAGCCCACTCAAATAAATAAAACGATAACCACAACTAAAACAACATCACCTGAAGATGGGTTTACAGAAAAAAAAAAAAAAAGGCCAGGAAAACACTTCACCAGCAGGCACAGTAAGAAGGCTTAACACCCTTGAAATACTAAAATTAGCTGACAGATTATAAACGTATTTAAATGACTAAAAAAGAAAAGTGAAAGGATAAAAGTCACGTTAAAAGAACAAGACACACTATGAAAAAAATAAAGGCAGGCTTGAAAAAGAACCAAATAAAACCAGGGAAACGGAAACAAAAAACAAGCACCATCCTTAAAATTAAAATCCAGAGGCTAAATGATACAGCAGATTATGTGCAGCTGAAGAGAGAACTAGGAAGCTCAAAGATAGGTTTGAGGAAATTTCCCATAATGTAGCTCAGGGACATAAACGGAAAATATGACAGATGTATTAAAATAAAGGTGGACAGAACCAGAAGAGCCAACACAGATCTCATGGGAATTTCAAAAGACAAGAATGGAGGAGAGGAGATACATAAAGAACTAACAGCTGAGAATATTCGAGAACTGAGAATGGCATAAAACTACAGCATAGTAAAGGCAAAGAAAAAATTTGTAAAATCTCTCTGTTAGTTTCCTTTAGTTTTCTCAAGAAGATCAATGCTTGGGAAGCTGAAGAATGAAGAGATGAGAAGATTCGGCGGATGAACAGCAGTGCAGGACTTGGGCAGTCATCCGTGGGGAGAAGGGCACTCTGTCGAGAAGTCCACTCTAGTGCGGCAGTCGGGGAACGAGGGCAAGCACTCTGTCCCAGGAAGTGTACGGGGTGGAAGACTGCACTATTGTTCCTAATTCTTCGTCCCTCATCTCACAGCCCTCGCTCTGAACTTTCCAGTACCTCCCAATGAAGGCAGATGGTTGAGACGCTGCCCCAGGGACCCCACGGATCCAAGGAAATGAGGAGCTCACGGCGCAGACTTGGATCCAACCTGCAGAGCAGAGCCACGCCCAGCTGAGGGCAGGTTAGCTCCTCGGACACTGGGCTCATGCCCAGACACTGGAGCAGGAATAATTTATTGCTTTAAGCTGCTGAATTGTCCAATGTCTTGTTAATGCTGCATGATGCGGCAACAGTTGCCTAAAACATATATTATCTCAACAGATTTTCCAACTCTGAAGTAGGCATCATTGCTCAGCTCTGAGTTAAGGAAACTCAAAGGCTCTAAGTTGCAAGAAGCAATGCAGCTTGCCAGGGCCACACGAGACAGAGTTCAAGAACCAAGGATTATTCCATATGCAAAGCCTCAACTTCTAACTTCTATATTGGACTGCTCTCAGCCCATGTTTTTTGGGTGAAGGGATGGATGAGCAGACAGATGAGTCACAACCCATCTAAACATCAGCTAAACCTGGGGCCAAAACATCAGCTGCACTCACCCAAACTCACACTCAGGGCCTGACCACCTTCAGGCCAGGACAAACTCATGAATGTACCCAAGGAGGCTCACTGTTCTTGTTTGGGGTGTCTGATGCACAAGGAGCTTGCCCAAAAAAATGAATCCTCTTCACGCCAGGAAAAAAAATGCACTAAAGTAGAAAATAATCACAGCCTGTCAGACTCCTTGGCATGCTGATGATCTTCATGGTCCAGCAGATGGTGTCAAGGATGTGACCCCCAGAGGCTCACAATAGGCAGCTGGCGAAGGCCTCATCTAAATGGATGGCACGGAGTCCCACAGCTGATCCGTGTCTTAGTGCACGGTACTTAGCAGCTGCCGGAGCATGGTTTGACTGGTAGAGCTCCCCTTCTGAACCACTGGGATGCTAAATAATTAATTGCCTTGTTCTACTTGGGATGGGAACAGACAGACCCTTCTGAGAGGTTACAGAGGGTTCCCTGCTCAAGCAGCAGAGTATAAAGATGTCTAGACCCTGAGCCCTCCCTGTGATTTGCCATCTCAAAACAAACGGAAATAAAATCAATGATAAAATTAAAATATTTGAGATTTGGATCTTGCTTTTAATTTTACGATATACTTTAAAATTTAGTTCTGGTCCAATAGGAAAAAAAAAAAGAAAAGAAAGAGAGAGAAAGACAAGGATATGAACAGTCTGTTCAGAGAAGAACAAATACAAACAGATCATAAACATATGAAAAGATGTTTGCACTGATAATTAAAGAAATGCAGATAAAAACAACAATGAAATAGCGTTTGTTTTTTTCCCCACCAGGCTGACAACAATGGAAAAACCTGCTAATTTCCAGTATGCGCTCCTAAGAAAGGGGCACGCTCAGCTTCTGCCAACAGGTGTGACATTTTGCAGGACAATTTGGCAATCTGCACCAAAATTTAACTTTACCTATCTATTGGTATCTATTTTTAGGAATTGATTTTCCAGTTACCCCCCTAAATATGCCTGGATAGGCAATATATGGAATTCATAGAGTTCAAAACATAAAGAAAATCTTGTTTAAAAAACGAGAAAGACTTGAGTGTCTAGTGGCTAGAGGAGGAGGTTAACCCCTTCCGGTAGTTGAAACGCTGTAAGGACATGCAGCCGTTAACAAGAATGAGTTCCGTGAGGGTTGAGAATGAAACATCTAAATACGCATCAAGGCAAAAACACAAAGGTGCAGACAGTGGATAAAATGACCTCTCTGGTGTAAATAAAAGATGGGCCTCTTTTTCTTTTCTTCTGGAAAAAATACCAACAAACTCTTTCAGAGTGGTTACCTTTGGAGAGAGGCAAGGAGCAACCTCAGATGAATTAAGTGTTGTGTTTTCTCTTCCTGTACTCTGCACTTTCTGACCATTACATCTATTCTTTCTTCTTTAAAAAGTTAATAGGAGTTATCTGGGCAGTGAGATTTAAAAGATTTTTTTTTTGTTTTCCTTTCCCTTGGACACATGAAAGATCTAATAAATGATAGGACTTAGTATAATATAATACTATGTGTTGACTCTAACGTATTCCAGTGCCAGGCAAGCTGNAACGGGGAGGCTGGGAGCACCACGCCCCCCACGCCAGTGGAAGCAAACCTGTGTGCTGGGAAGCACACGGCAGGGGAGACTTTTTGAATCCCTGCCTGGGTTCCTTGGGAAAGCCCAAGCTGTTCCCCTAGGGGAACAACTGGAAAAGGAAGGAACTGGGACTTGGAAGGTGGAAAGAAGACAGTGGATGTCACAGTAGAACAGATGCTGTCACGTGTAGCCTTGAAAACCTTGAAGGGGACCAGGAAAAGTCTCGAGCTACTAAAAGGGCATCGTGGTGCCAGGAGAGCTGTAGGAGGATCCCCCTGGGCTGACAGGGTCCCTCTGGGCTGGGGAGCATAGGCAGAGGCCTCAAGGGTGACAGCGCTGGAGGCCACTGCATAGGGACAGGCATGGTACAAATCTTGCAGATTGGGAGGAAAAAGAAAGGCACCTGATCTTTTCCATCTCAAGCGTCCAAGTGTATTTTCCCACTGAACTCTCCACTGAGAAGCACAGCGAGCCCTCTCTCCTTTACCACTCAGGGCCCAGCACACAGTAGGGCACCGTGTGGGGACCAAAGGGGATGCTGACACCATCTGCTCTTTCTGGCCCCCTACTTTCCTGCCACCTGGTTTGCATCCCACCTGGATCCCTGCATGATCTCAGCCAGGTATCCACTGGCAGAGCCTGGGTCTGCCTGCAGAAGTGATTTACACATGCAAAGAAGTTCAAAGAACTCCTCCTGGGAAGGCTGACCTATTTCACCAGTTCCATGATATCTGAGCAGTAAAGAGTCATTTGACTCTATTAGATCAAATGTAAAAATAAAATTAAAATTAATTAAAAACTACAGCATACAGCTCCTTACAAAAACACCTTTGATGTGCATTCAGCATATCCAACAGCCGCAGTTTGAGAAGGCAATGAGGTTTCAATTATCCCAGCTACTGGCAGAAAGAGATAACGTGGATAAAAGAAATCCACAGATAATCAACATTTAAAAATCCTTTATTCTTTCTCCCATTTCAACTTCGTTCTTAACACGCTCTTGTGAGAATCTACAAGGAGTGTTCAGATTTGCTTAGTCTTCTCTCTTCTGTCCCTTTTCCTAAGAGGGAGAGATGTTAATAACAGTAAGGAAAACAAGTGGCCCACACTGAGAACCCACCGTTTGGTCAGGACAGGGCTGGGCTGGACATTCTCCGTTTGCCCCTCTAGCTTCTTTCTCTACCCTTTCCTATGCTGCTCTGGCCTCCAGAAGGCTGACTCTGGGTGTTATTGATTTCCCTTTCCCTCTGCTATCTGGTTGGTTATAGCCAGGGGGAGCACCAGCCCTCAGGGTGGGATGACAATGGGGTTGGGGTAATTATCCCCACCCCGCTGACTCTCCCTGCCAGGCTGTGATTGGCGGTGGTTTCTTCTTCCTGAGGCCATGGCTCCTGTCCAGGCTCCTCTCTTGCAGGTACAACTCCTTCCCTTTTAGGCCTGCAGATGGTAATGGTTCCTTGCTGTTGCTACTTCTGGGGTGTTGCACCATCCCTCACTGCTTCTCTGAGACAGACCTTTGCTAAACTCTTCCTCACTTACCCCATTTGAGAGTGTTACTAGTTCCCTGCACGTACCATCGATCGTCTCATTTAGTATACACATTTCCTAGAGGAATAGACAGCCTTAAAGAGGACAGCTGATTTGTCTATGGTCACACCTCCCAGAATTGGCAGAACCAGAATCCCAAGCTGGGGCTGTCCAACCCTGAAGCTTAGAGAGCTGACAACTTGATCACATCACTGAGAAACTAGAGCCGTCAGTGAGAATTTGCAAAATGATGCCAACTGCGACATAACTGCTTAAAAATTCCAACTCAGAGTTGAAAGAATTAGAAGGCTGGGTCCTTAAGAATGACCATGACAGGTGTGTCTGGATCCACTAGGAATCCTGCCCCCTATCAGGTACTTTGCCTCTTGGATTTCAGCTCCTAACGTCTTGCTCCCGGACTCAGAGCCTCACACTGGCCACCTTCAGATTTCAGGACCCCCACTGGGCTCTCGGGCTTTCCGGGATGGGGCTTTTGGCAATGAGAGGGAAGCGAGGTTAGGTAACTAATAAACGGTCTCTATCCCTATTCATCCATCCATCCGGTCACACGACAGTTACTGAGGGACTGTTCTGTTCCAGGCCCTGTGGGGTTGCTGAGATGCACAAGACATGGCAGGACATCCAGACAGGCCACTGTCTTATGCTATGAAGAGATCTGTATGGGGCAGGGTGGAAGGGCAGCCGAGGCCACCTCACCGAGCTGGGATCAGTGGCAAAGTCTTCCTGGAGAAGGCAACCCCCGAGTCTCATTTTAAAGGGTGAGGAGGAGTTAGCATGCTGCGGAATGGGAGGCAGGGCAGCGAGGCAGGGACGGTCCAGGCAGAGGAGGTGGTGTGAGCAAAAGATGATGTGTGTGCCATATCGGATGTTCAGCATTTCTGAGCATGGGATGCACCCGGGTGGTAGGAGACGGGCTGAGGAGGCATGTAAAGACCAGTTATGGTAGCCCTCGTTCAGCGGACTCAGGAGCTAGGCCTAAGTAATGAGATGAGCACCCAGGGGCCTAGCCAGCCTAGAAAGCTGGATACTGTCTCCAAACAACAACAACAACAAAAAACAAACAACAAACAAACAAACAAACAAAAAATACCAAAAAACCAAAAAAAACCCCAAAAAACAAAAAATGGGTTATACCTTCTTAAGTGAGTGATGTAAAATGTTTTCACTGTCCAAGAGTAAATACCATAGTTTACTGAATCCCAGCAGACCAATCACTCAGGATGCTGTCCCTCAGTCTCTCCAGTTTCAGATCAGGATTGGATGTAGGGCCTGAAGTGCTCCAAGCCTGCAGGTACAAAGGTCCTCAGTTGGAAGGACAGAACGGTGGGAGGGGTCACAGGCCAGCTGTCAGAACACCGGCCACAGGTGCTCCCTGAAGCCCAACAGTAACCATGGTGAGCAAATGTTGATCCACTCGCTTCTGTTCACCTGCACCTTGGAAGGGGAGAGGGTGAGGGGCAGTCAGCTAACTCGATGAGAGTAATTAACAGGAAAAGTTGCTGTGGATCTTCAGCACATGGACTGCCTGACTAACTGCCAGTCAGGCCAAGCCCAAGTAGAAGCTTCTGGAATGAAAGAGAATGCACAGGCTACCGGGGCAGATCATGCAGAATCTCCAGCAGACCATTATCAAGGCCACTGCATGTGCTGTTTCAGAAGGGAAAACCTCAAACTAAACTTGAGACCAGAGAGTAGCCCAGCTCTGCAAATGCTATCATTAAAAATCATCACAGATAATGTGGTTTTAATTAGAAGGGTTGAGATATTGGCAAATGTTCAAAAGACCTGTCATCTGAGAATCCGCTAGCATCGTGGGTGCAAACAGCCTGCAGAATGTGAGCCTGCTCCGGCGGAAGACTTTGAGCCTTCTTGCAAACACCTGTGACTGGAAGGTCACTCGATTCATGGTACAGACTGAGCAGAAGGAAAATCTAGTGCTATCCTCCTTACATTAATGAGGAGATGGAGGAGAAAGGTGTGGTGGCTTGTCATGTGCCGAGATAGAAAGGGTTTTAAGAGTCAGACTAAACAGGCCTCTCTACCAGCTAACAACAGTGAGACCTTGGGCAAAACACGTAACCTTCCTGAGCCATGATTTCCTCGGGCATCAAATGGGAACAACTGTACCTATACCCCGAGGGGTTATGGGAAAGAGCAAGTGAATTCATGCCCCTCAACACAGGACAAGTGACCTGGTGTGAACTGGTTGATCAGAAGGCACTGACTTCCTCCCCTTTACTGCTGCCCTGAGCCAGAGTATCTGAACACCAGTCTTCGTGAAGCCCAAGGCTAGCACCCTTCAACAATGCCACAGTACCTCTCATTCTTGGCAGACAAGGACTGGGACAGGGCTTTATTTCATCAGGGTCAAATATGCATTGATCAAAAGTGGCCTTGACTTATAAAACGCCAGTTTTCAAAAGTGCAAGTTTCCCGCCTCTATCTCTAAATCTTATCCCCTCTTGCCCTGGGGAATTTTACTGGCAGTGACTCCATTAAATACCAATAGATGGCCAGGCTTCTGAGCATATCACCTAATCCCCGTCCCCTAAAAGCACCAGGGGACTTAGGCAGATGCAGTCATTTCAACCGAGGGAGACTCAGGAAAAGCTGCTTGGCTTTGGCTCCCCAGCTCCGTCGAAGGATGGGTCCGTCGGTTATTCATGCAGGCTGCCTCCTTCTCTAGAGATGGGCAGATCTTCGCTCTCATCTGACAGGAAACAAGCCCTGGACGGGCAGTCCAGGTACAAAGGTCCTGGCTCTACTACCTACTAGCTGTGTGGCCAGGACTGGTTTTGTCACTTCTCTGGTCCATTCTAAAGTGGCAATGACTGAACTTTCTTGGTCCATAAATACAGACTATCTAAAGTGTGCCGGGCCTAGTGTGCAGTGCTAGAAACAGGAGTAAGATTTATACTCGGGTGTAAAGGAGCTCACTGTTCTGAAAAAAGTCGGAGGGTGTTCCTGGGGCAGAAGTAGGCATGCAGTCCTGAGAATACTGCTTGGCTCGAGGGAGGGAGTGGCCAATTATGTACATGCCCAGACTACACTGCATAGCTTGGCTGAGGATTGAACGATGTAAGGGATATAAACTGTAAAGTGGTGTTTGAAAGTAAACTAGTATTCATTCATCATCCATCCACTCTCTCATCCATCTAGTCACCCGTTTCATTTTTTTAAAGGTTTTATTTATTTATTTGAAAGAGAGAGCAAAGGAGAGTGAGAGAGAGTGAGCACAAGCCAAGAGGAAAGACAGAGGGAGAAGCAGACTCCCCGCCTAGCAGGGAGCCCAATGTGAGGCTTGATCCCAGGACCCTGGGATTACGATCTGAGCCGAAGGCAGATGTTTAACTAACTGAGCCACCCAGGTGTCCCCATTCATCCATTCCAACAATAAACATTTAGTGAGTGCCTACTATGCACTAAGCATGAGGCATTGGACATGTATCAGTGAACAGATGAAAACCCCTGCCTTTCTGGATGGAACTTACATTCTAGTGAAATCTACCATCCACCTATCCCATCCATCCCAACCATCCACCCATCCCATCCATTCATTCATCCATCCATCCATCCCATTCATCTATCTATTCAATGCATGTGTCCATTCATCTATCCAATCATCCATTCATCCCTATAAACCATTAATTCAAGCAGCAAGTATCCATCAAACCCCTACTATGCACTGGCCACTACACTGGGTGCTAGGAAGGAACTAAGAGAGGAAAGAGACAAGAATTGTCCTTGCTTGTCATACACTGTGGTTACTCAGGCAAGATCCCTTGCTCTGTGCCATCTTCTTGGGTCCCACATGCAGACAATGACTAGTCCTACCCTGGCCATGCCATTCCTCTCTCCAGAAGCTCCCTGATCAAGAAGACAAGTGGGCTAAGAAAATGATGTGTTTTGAGGCTGGAATGTTTTTTTCTTGGAAGCAGAAAGAAAAGGGAGAAAACAAAACCACTTTCAGAGAGCAGCCAAATTGGTTTGTAATTGGCTGGGCTCCAGAGTGGCTATTCTTGAATGACAATTTGCCAAGAGGCACAGGGGCCACTGTTTCTCTCTGACCTGAGCTGACAGGTGTGGAGAAGGGGGCCAGCTCCTGGGTAATTTCTGATACGAGTCATGCAGACTGGACTTTGCGTATGGGAAATTTCCTGGTCAACACCTCCCCTTCTGCTGAACCCCATGCCCGAACGGCTCAGCCTGCATCCCAGCATAAGCAATGCCTGGCAGCGGACCTCAGTAAGGGAGCTCAGCTTCCTTGGGCTTTGGCAAGGGGGCCTAGCAGAGCTGCCTTCATGTTTCTGGTGTGGAGGAGTCCAACCCCACTAACCTGTATTCAGCCCTGTGTGAGGGTCTGTGGGACAGAAACAACTTAGCCACCAGCTGTGTTCCCGGCCTTCTGCTAAGGTCTGTTCCCATGCAGTTTCATTTAACGCTCCATCAACCATCCCAGGAAGTGCTAGAGAATGGGTATGGGTTTCTTCTTGGGGTGATGGAAATGTCCTAAAATTGATTGTGATGAAGGTTTCACAACTCTGAGCGTCTACTACAAGCCACTGAATTGTACATGGGTGCTTTGCGAATTATAATTCAATAGAGTGGGGCGCCTGGGTGGCTCAGTCATTAAGTGTCGGCCTTCGGCTCAGGTTGTAATCCCAGGGTCCTGGGATAGAGTCCCGCATTGGGCTCCCTGTTCAGCGGGGAGCCTGCCTCTCCCTTCTCCCTCTGTCCCTCACCCCACTTGTACTCTTTCTCTCTCTGTGTGTGTGTGCGTGTGTGTCAAATAAATAAATAAAGTCTTGAAAAAATAATTCAACAAAGCAAGGCAAAGTGAAGCTGTATCGTTCAGATGAAATCATTTGAATCCATATTTTCTAGTTCAAGGCGTGAATATCCTCAAGGCCTCTCTATCCTTTGTTACTAAATAATAAAATGCAGCTCCTGCTCTCAAGATGTTTATTTTCTAATAGGAAAGAGAAGCCAAAGACTCAAACTATTTACAAATACAGGATGGAACAGGGTACTTCTCGATCCCAGGACCCTGAGATCATGACCTGAGCCGAAGGCAGAGGCTTTAACCCACTGAGCCACCCAGGCACCCAGAACAGGATACTTCTCTATGGGAAATTTAAGCAGGAGCACAGGAGGTGGTCTGAACCAGCTCGCACAGAGCACGGACCGAAGGTCTCCTCAGTTGTGCCAGGAGTACAAATCTTCTGCCCCCTTCCCTTCCAGCACACAATTCAGATCACACACCTAGCTCCAGGACAGGGGACAAATCTGCTTAAGCAGTAACCTCAGACTTTGTAGTAACAACCTTAACACACATATGGTGCTCATAATAGGCCAGATACCCTTCCAAAGGCTCCAGATACAATAACTTCTTTATTCTGCTGCACAAGCCTAGGATGTAGATCACCATCACCCCAGTTAGGCCTGAAGGTCAGAGAAATGAAGTAACTCGTCCAAGGTCCTATAGCTAGTAGGGGCAGAGCTGTGATCCCAGCCCTGGTCTTCTGGCTGGAGTTAACATTCACAACCTCTACACTAGGCGGCTAATGGGTTCCTTTGGGATCCTGTCTCACTTTCACTGCTTCTGTTCTGAGCCCTCCTTGCCTGAGACCTAAATTCCCTAAGGCTGCTGGGGTTGGAGTTACCCTCATGGCGAGTGGCCACATTCCAGAGTGGTAAGGGGTGTGGACTATGATTAAGCACATCCCCTTAGAAAAGAGAAGAGAGGAGAGGAAGGGTCCCAGCCCAGGAGCCAGTGGCCAAGATTCTGGATGCAGCTCTGCCACCTAGTCCCAGAACTCCTTGCTTCTCTCCAGGCCTCAGGTCTGTCCCCTGTGAAAGGCGTTTAGGGGACTTTCCAGCTGCCTTTTGCCCCAAAACCCTAGGACTCTCAGTCCACAGTCTGGTACCCCACTCAATTCACTGTCTTGGGCTGCTCTCTGATTTCAAGTCCTGGATGCATGCTGTCCCTACCTGTGACCTTCCTGATGCCCAGCAGCCAAGGAGGCTCCCTGACCACACAGATCTGGGGCTGTGCTGGATGCATGCTGTCCCTACCTGTGACCTTCCTGATGCCCAGCAGCCAGGGAGGCTCCCTGACCACACGGATCTGGGGCTGTGCTGGATGCATGCTATCCCTACCTGTGACCTTCCTGATGCAGCAGCCAGGGAGGCTCCCTGACCACACAGATCTGGGGCTGTGCTGGACGCATGCTGTCCCTACCTGTGACCTTCCTGATACCCAGCGGCCAAGGAGGCTCCCTGACCACACAGATCTGGGGCTGTGCTGGACGCATGCTGTCCCTACCTGTGACCTTCCTGATACCCAGCAGCCAGGGAGGCTCCCTGACCACACAGATCTGGGGCTGTGCTGTCCAGGGGCCTTGCTCGTGTTTAACTCCATTTGCGCCCTCACCCAAGCTACCAAGGAAATAGCCACTCCTTCCTAAATATCACTTTCTGTACTGACCGTGCCCCACTCATACTAGGGGGCTCAATCATTATTTATTAATGAATGAAGGCCTGCAACAAACCCTTATTACAAGGCTGTCATGACTGTTGACTGATTTGTCTTCTCTACAGTGCTACAATTTCACAGATGCCTATGGTTTTTGTGCCAGGCCTCACTCTGAATATATTCAGGATAAAATAATTGGGACTGAATATTCTAAAGAGGGCATACAGTGAACATACAATGTTCAGAGTGGACTCAGAAAACCTGGGATGCACATGAGTGGGAGCTGTGGGGTCCACACAGCCAATGCTGAGAAGAATCTTTCTTCTAGGTCACACACCTCTGAGCCCAGACCAGGCAGGGTACATGAGGACAGTGTGCCGCTATGTTAGGTTAGAAAGCGTCACCTACTTCCTGATCCTGTCTCCAGCTCTGGCATCTCTGGGTTCTGGCCTCTGTTCTGCCTCAGATGAGTTATGGGCCTGGGACAAGCTGTTATGACTCCTTGAACAATTTCCTCACAGTGCAACTTCACAGGGTCAATGGAGAAAGAAAAGGGGAACCCAGATGGAAATTATCTGGTGTATCAAGGACACTCGACAAGGCCTGGTACCCTCCTGTGTTCCCTTTCTACTCTGACCGGTCCGATTACCTGTTGAAATTCACACACTCTCAGCCATCTGATGGTTCTCCAGATTCCAACCTGCCTTTCCCTCTTGGGTGGATTGGGACTGAGCCCCACACCAGTGCCCCTGAGTGAGCTCTTCCCACTCTCCATCGTGTCTGAGGGCCAGACAAGGAATGCACAGAGACAGAGCCATGGGTGCCACAGAACACGGTGGTTTACATGTTTTAGGGGATTGTTTTTTCTTGAAGAGGAGGGATTCTATGGGTATGTGGAGGGATGAAACTGTTTAAAAAAGCCCAGATTTGGGGGCCCCTGGGTGGCTGTCAGTTAAGCATCTACCTTTAGCTCGGGACATGATCACCGAGTCCCCATGTCATCGGGGTCTCTACTCAGTGGGGAGTCTGCTTCTCCCTCTCTGTCTGGTCTGCCCCTACCCACTGCTTGTGCGCTCTCTCTCTCTCTCTCTCTCTCTCTCTCTCTCTCTCTCTCTCTGGCTCTTCTATCTCAAATAACTAAGTAAGTAAATAAAAAGTCCAGATCTTGACAAAACAAAGCCAGTGCCTTCTTCCTCTACCACCTCTCAAATTTCTTCCTCGATCCCTAGAGAAAAATACAGAAGCAGGCCTCTGAGTTCCTCCAAAGAAAGATGTTACGCTGCCAACATTTGGTTTCTTATAACCCCCGAATGGATGAAAGCAAGTCATGTGCGTGGGTCATGGAGACTCTAAAGGGGCCTATGGAGGAACATGAGATCACAGCCCAGCAAGGGTTTTTTTACATTTTGAGAAAAATAGCCTTCAGGATAGACTGCTTTTTTCTCCAGGCAGAGATGGTGTTATGGAAGATAAAAGTCTCAGAGCTAGAAATCTGAAGTTGCAATGGTTTGTGAGTGCCCATAAGAGCCAGGGACCAGGCTCGCCCCTTCCCAGACATGATGCGTCCCAGCTCAGCACTTGACTTGGAAAAAGTCTTGGGGGCTCAGTCTTCTCACCAGTAAAATGGGGCCAGTTGTGATGCCTGCCTCCCGGGGCTGCTGTGCAGGAAAACACAGAAAGGCGCGGACTTGTCCAGTGCCGCGTAGCACACCGTTCGCTGACGGTTTCCTGTGTTCATCCAGGAGTCCTATTCACGGAGGCCAGCCATTGATTGGACACGCCAATCAGGACCTTTCTTTGAAAATTACCAGAGTCAACAAAAACATCTGGCTCGGGGCAGGGAGCCCCGAAGGCAGGGGGCGCCAGCCTTGATGATTAAATTACTCCTATCCCCGGTGAGAGCTGAAAACAAATTGTATAAGTGCAAACCGCTCGTTCCATCCCTTTCCCCCGACGCTTTGAAGCTCAGTCTCTTTCCCACCCCCGTTTCCTCACTACAGCAAGAAGAGATGCTTCGGAAATGAGACCTCAAGCTGTACCTCTGAAAACAATTTAAGAAGGAATGTGTGACACAGTGAGTGGTAGAAGCAGCTTGGTGTATTTGGTTTTCAGGGAGAGAGACACTTGGATTCAAACCCCAGCTTTGTGATTCTGGCTAAAGTACTTAACATCTCTGAGCCTTTTACATAGGTCAGCTATAATGGAGGGACGATGAAAGCTATATGGAAGGGTATTTTAGGAATACATGGGGTGACACATAAAGGTGACCGATATCAGAGATGCTTAATACTCATTGAATTGAGTTGAAAGGAATCAGTGCGTACCATTCCTTGAGCCACCCCCTCCCCCAACACCTTTGGTGAAAGTTCAGCTTTTCTAGCTCTCCCTGAACCACCCACCCAGCACAACATTCTTTTCCAATGGGCTCAGTGGTGAGAGGAAGATGGAAAGCATTTGGCCAGAATGCCGACCTCATTAACTCCCCTGTCTCTCCATCTGCTATCTATCAGGAACCCACTGCAAGGAGGCAGGTGACCAGTACAAGCCCTCCCTTTTCCCTTTCCCTCTGGGCCAATATGCGTCCGTGCAAAGCCACCCACAACCATGGGCCCCTGGCAAGGCTCAGCCCTGGTGACTTGTAGCGGGAGCAGGGGCTGTTCTGGGCTCAGAAAAAGAGAATCGAAGTTCACAGCCAAGTTGGCGGCAGCAGCTGGGCCCAGCTGGCCTCCTCTGTAGGTCAAGAGAGAGTCTGAAAACCTGTAAATGATGCAACACACGCAGTGGAGTAAGGAGGTCATTATTCACAGCAAAGGTATCTCCGATTTAAATGTTTCCTTATTCCCTAAGGGCACTGAACTTGATTTATAAAAGGGAGATCTCCACTCTAGTTTTTCAGGAACATGCAGTATCCAGAAAGTAAGGTACGAGAAGTCCATGTAGATGGCAAATGATCAACAAATGCGAGCTGTCATTATTACACCAAACAGATGCTGAGTACTCTGTTCTTGTGGCTGGTAGGACTCGGGTTTGGCTCTGAGTTTCCTGGCAGCCATTGGGAAGCAGAAAACAAGATTAGTTTCACCATTTCCAGTGTCTACAAGGGCACACACATTGCTAACCCAGAATGAGTGCAACCATTACTGGTATTGAAACCATAGAAGAACATCTTCCACCGGCTGTCATAGGTCAGACATTGGATAATGTGAGTAAAAAAAAAAAGGTGTTGGGGACTATCCCCCCAGGAAAATGCAGGGGCCAGCTTTTTCAAGCAGACGGTAGCCCTTACTTATCAGTGTCTGTGCAGAAAGGCCACCCGTGTCCCTGAGGTATCAGGGCGGTGAAAGGATGGCCGCAATCACTGTTCCTCATTCCAAGCCGCCAGCACCCCACATTCACTTTTGGTCTTTTTGTTTTGTCAGCAAAGGAATTAGAGTATTATTAATCAACCAATCAGTCAAATAAGCCTCATTACCATTAAAGAAGAGAAAGTAAGCTTTATTTATGCAATTATAAAGCATTTAAAAAACAAAGAGATTATTATTAATACTTGAGCCTGGCAATCTTCCCAGAGTGGTAAACCGACAAGGGCTTTGTTCTTGAAGAGGCAACACAGTGCTTATAGATTCCTGATTCTCTATTCCAACCTCCTGGTGTACATAATGCCTCCTCAAGGTTCAGGAAGGTTCTTAAGGCTCCTCTGCGCTCAGCGCTGTTTGGGGAAACAGCAGTGGGTTGAGAGTTAGGAGGCTGGTGTACTCGGTGACCCTGGTCGAAACAAACAGCCTCTTTGGGCCATGGATTCTCAGCAGTAGCATGTTAGAATGTGCGTAAAAATCACTGGGTAGATCTTTTAAAATATACATGGTCCCTGTTCCCATTTCAGACCAGCCAAATCACAATCTCTGAGGGTGGGGCCCAGAAAATGGTATATTTCACAAAAGTGCTCCAGATGATTCTAGAACACAAGCAAGGGTTGCCAACCATGGCCTAGTTACTCGCTAGTTCCATTCTACCTCTGACCTTACCCAGTCTGGGGATTTCTTAAAAGACGTCTGACCCCGGGCTCTTAAATACCAATGTCTGCAGCGGGCCCACAGGTAATGTCATGAGTGACATGGGCCACATATGGAGCAAGAAATGCTACACAGACAAAGCATGACCCCTGGTAGGTTATAATGTTTTGAAGACACGGTACAGGAAAATTCCAAGAGCCAAATCCAAAGTATCTGCCAACCGTATGGCCTCGAGGCCCCAGTTTGAGATCCCTGATGAACAGACAGATGCCAGTCCCCCATAGGTGGCCAGGTCATGGCCTGAAATGCACGGAAGGGCATGCGTGCTGGTGACACACACCGTTTCTCATCTGAATTCCCACCGAAAGCTCCAGGCCTGGAGCAGGCATTCTGTAAATGCTGTGTGCAGGGAGGAACGTACGAACCGGTGAGTCCGGGTGGGTGTGGACTGCCCTGGATTCTACAGAGTTCAGGGGTCTAGTCCACACGGGCCATACGCAGAGCCCTTGAAGCATGGCTTGTCCAAACTGATAAGTGCTGTAAGTGTAAAACACACTCCACAGGTCAAAGAGTGAGCATGAAAATAGGATCTTAAAAGTTTTAATCAATAAATTTTTATATTAACTACATGAGGACACAGTATCATATTCTGAACATCTCGTGTTAAATTAAATATGTTATTAAAATTAATTTTGCCTGTTTCATTTTTTTCAATGTGACTACCAGAATACTTATATTATATTTCTATTTCTATTATATTATTATATTATTTTTCTATTCAAAATATTGTATTTCTATTTAAAAGTACTGGTCTGAGCCATTTGGCTTTAATTTTTTTTCAGGCATGCATCCATGCCTTCCTTGTGTATGATGTTTTTTCAACCTTTTTCTCCACTGATTAAGTCTCTCCCCCTCTCTTTATCTAGTAGTAGGATGATAAAATGGAAGATAGGGAAGGACTGGGGATCCAGATAAAAAAATTCGCCTTTCTCTAGGGCTAAAAGGGTACGGTGCCTGTTCCCATCTGCTACCCTCTGCCCTGCATGACTCCTCGTACACGACCACAGCAACGGTCTCAGTGCTCTCCCCCAGAGGTTTCCTCATTCTGGATGTCCCTCTTCTGTCCCACTCAGGGAACGCTTACTCATCCTTTAAGATCCAAGTCATGGGGCGCCTGGGTGGCTCAGTGGGTTAAAGCCTCTGCCTTCGGCTCAGGTCATAATCTCAGGGTCCTGGGACTGAGCCCCACATCAGGCTCCCTGCATGGCGGGGAGCTTGGTTCCCCTTCCTCTCTACCTGCCTCTCTGCCTACTTGTGATCTCTCTCTCTCTCTCTCTGTCAAATAAATAAATAAATACAAATCTTCAAAAAAAAAATATAAGACCCAACTCAAATGCCACCTCCTCTCTGAAACCCTCCCTGGTCTCCCAGCTAGAGTAAAGAGCACCCCATTGGCCTCTCCCAGCACTGGGCTCAGATCCCTATTGTAACACTTCTCCTAGGAATATCTGGGATCTTCTGACCAGTTGGTCTCTTTCATTAATACTTCTTTTTTTTTTTTAATATTTTATCCATTTATTTGAGAGAGAGATCACAAGTAGGCAGAGAGGCAGACAGAGAGAGGAGGAAGCAGGTCCTCAGCTGAGCAGAGAGCCCGATGTGGGACTCGATCCCAGGACCCTGAGATCATGACCTGAGCTGAAGGCAGAGACTTTAACCCACTGAGCCACCCAGGCACCCTCTTTCATTAATACTTCTTGAGTGCAAGGCTGACCTCTTCTTTTTTGTGTTCCTAAGGTCAGACTTAGGATCTGACGATGCTCAGTAAATGTTGGCTGAATGGATAGATCTTCCTTATCAAAGGGAAGTATCTTTATTCTTTCCTTCATCCCCTCAACAAATGCGTACTGAGCATCTACTATGTACCAAGCATACCAAGCACAGTCTAGGCCCAGGGAACGGAGCAATGAACAACGCAGACTAAAATGGCTGCTCTCGTGAGCTTCCATGCGAGTGCTGGAAAGTACCTTGCTTCATTCTGATGCTCAGATGTTCAATAAATATTCACTGATGTTGCTGCCACAGAAGAGGAACTATGAGTGGAGGGGAAGGGAGGGGGCTGAGCTCTTGTGCCCTGGAGCCCATCTGTCTGAAAGGTACAGGCCCTTACATTTGCTACTAGTCTCACCAGAGACTTCCTTAACGGAGTCTTTACAACCTTCCACTTACATTGTGTACTAAAGAGTTTAGGAGGTGCAATAACAGTGTGACAGTAGGTATTTATTGGTTCTGATAGAGACAGAGGAGGCTCTGAATTGACCAAAGCAGAGCTTTCACTTTTCTTGCAGGCACAGCCCAAGTGACCAAGGAGGCTGGAGACTGGGAAGACTTTCACAGCCATCTAGAAAGACTAACCAGAACAAACAAAACAAAACAAAAATGGAAGTTTTTGCATTCATTAAACAAAAGCTCTCCGCCCTTCCGTGGCAGACTTTGGTGGGAGAGACAGGCCTCTACACAAATTAGGAGTTCCAAGCGAGGGTGAGACAGAGGCTACCATGGTTGGCCAGCGGACATATCCTTTGGCTACCTCGTGGCGGCACCAAGCTCAGCCTGCATAGAACCAACTCCTCACCTTCTCTCTAGTCACAGAGAATGACCCACCATCTACCTAACCACTTCAGCCAGAAATAGGGAGCCCCCTGTTGCCCTCTCACCATCCCCATCAAGTCAGTCACTGCTTCTGGCCAGTTCTGCCTCCTGTACCCGTCTCTCCAGCCCCCCGCCTCCCTGCTGGCACCAGCGTCCCGCCCACCGCCCTCAGGCACCTGCGTGACTGCAGAGTCTTCTCACTGACCTCTGTGCGTCTGCTCCTCACAGGGCTCTCACCCCATCTATCTCACCTCAGGGTTCTACAGAGGCTGCCTCTCCTGTTCAGACCCAGAGACGAAGGTCCTCATGTGAGGAGAAGGTAGAAGGCAGCCCACAGTCTTAATTCTAAGATCTACAAGAATGAAGGTTGATGCTGGGTAAGCTATCTAGAATGATGGAGGACACGTAAGGAATCCATTTTAGAGTCAGACACACATGGCTTCCACTCTTAAATCTGTTACTTCCCTGCTGTGTGGCCAAGGAGAAATTACTTAATGTCTTCAGTCCTTGGTCTCCTCATCTGTCAAAAGGGATCGTCACACTTTCCTCCCTGGTCTAGAGGCTCTTGGTCTATATACTATATGCCATTGAGAATCAATAATATGAGCCATATCTAGCACTCAGTCCAGTGTCCAGCACAAAATAGATTCTCAGTAAATAGTAGATAGCTAAAAATATGATTTGCAGATAGTAGTTCTTTGTCTCCTTAGGGAATACCACCACTCACCGAGAATCTGGGCCCTGTCCCAGATAAGACACCTCATTACTGGAAAGTTCCAGATGCCTGTACAACCTTCTATAAATTGACCAGATTTTTTACTGTGCCAAGATAACCTAACTCCCTTCTAGCAGAACCAAGATGGAAGGCCCTTTCTGTTCCTATCATGTGAGTGCCAGGGATCTCTAGCTGTTTAGGCTTTGAGTTTCTTAACATCATTGTAAAGAAGGAAACATAATCACTTATAAAATTCCCAATGTTCAAGAGAGAAGAAACCAAGTGTTTAAGAAAAGCACAAACCACTCTGGAACTGAGACCAGAAAGAATTTTCTCCCTTCTGAATTCAAAGAGAGAATTGGGGATAATACAACAAACTTTTCCCGAAGGGCTGGGTTGTAAATATTTCAGTCTTGCTAGGCTATCTGCTCTCCACCGCAGCACAGAAGCAGCTACATAGGCAGTATGTAAACACATGAGTCTGACTGTTTCAATAAAACTTTATTTACAAAAAACAGGCAGCCAGCCCATGGGCTGTAGTTAATCAACCCCTGGTGTAACATAGGAAACCACATTCCAGATGTCTGAAAGCTGGGAACCTTAGTTCTCTATACTAAATGATGGGAGTTGCTGCCTCGAGTGAGAAAATAAGTGAAATCAAGTACAGTCAATCCTTATTTGCAGAATATGTATTGGCGAATTTGCCTACTCACTAAAATGCCTTAGTAACCTGCACATCCAGACACATTGCACTCTTGTGGCCCTTCACGGCCATGCATGCGATGTGGAAATTTGAGTTTCCCCATGCACGCATTCCCAGCTGAGGCCGAACGAGGCAACGCTCTGGGTTCTTGTTACAGCTCTCGTACTGTAAACAAATATCCTTTGCGCGGTCTATTTAGTGCCACATTTTTCACATTTTTGTTGGTGATTTTGCTGTTTAAAATGGCTCCAAGAACAGTGCTGAGTGCTATCCAGTGCTCCTAAGCAGGAAGGCTAGGATATATGTGCCTTACAAGAAAACACATGGATTAGCTAAGCTCCATTCAGGCATGAGTTATAGCACCATTAGCGGTGAGTTCGGTGTTAATGCATTAACAATATATATTTTAAAAAGGTGCATTTACATGGAAATACGCATGACATTATGTATTGATCAGCTGATGAAAATCTTCTGACCAGAGCTGGCAGGAACCTCACTCTCCACCTCTCCAGGGGCAATGAATGGTTCAGTCTTCAGTAATTCAGCGTTCATGGCTACTTGATAGAACATAACTACTGGGATCAATGAGAACCGCCTGTATACCAACATGCTGTCCAAAGCAGTAGCTGGTGACGATGCTGGTACAGAACTCTCAGTTAATACAGATGCTGTGACTATGCTATTCTTACTAGTTAATCACGGGAGCCGTCTTTCCTCGTGCTGCAATAATGCTATTACTAATTAACCATGCTACTTTAATTCTGTGTGTATTATTTAACAAGAGGGCTATAGTGCTAGATTGTTAATAAGTGGTTATACCAAAGTCAGCCAGAGAATGCGTCCACAAGTTCCTTTTCTCTTGCCTTCCTGAAGGCAAAAATTCCCAAAATGAAGCCTTCCTAGAGACTAGGTCCCAGGGGCTTCTGCAGACAGAAAGCAGAGAAAAGCACTCTCTGGAGCAGTGATCTGGGGCAAAGCTCAGAGCAGCTCCTTTGGGGAGGAGGGAGGGGGCAGAGAGCTGTAGCCACCGGGACCTGTTGGCTGTGCCCACTCCTCTTCAGGACCCTCCCCTGCCCTGGCTGAGCAGACTCTGGGAAGGAGCAACCCCACTCCTCGCTGCCCTAGTTAAAATGCCAGCCTGGTATTTATTTGTTTTCTCCCAGACAGATGCCAATTATGGGGGGCTGGGGAAAGAGACAATGGCCCAGATCTGATTGACAACGGCTGCAGAACAAGGGGCCTCTGTGGCATGTTTAATGAAAAGGCCACTATGTTTTTATTGCATCTATTTGATTTTAGAGTGTCTTTTAAAGAAACAATTCAACCAGCAGGATTAACTGCTTCTGGGCTTTCTCTTCTCCCTGTGGCCCAGTGGGTGTCCTCTCACCCTATTTCCCTTCCTCCCTCTCCACCAGCAGGTTCCTTCCCAGACCTTCCTGGTCCTCCCAGAGAAGCCAAGGACTAGACATAGTCCCCCCAGGCCAGGACTCTGCAGGGGCTCTCCTCAGCACTGCCATCCCTGCTGGCCAGCATCTTATCCCTTGTCTGGCCACCCGCAAGAGCCTCTGCGCTTGCTTGCCACTGTTGTTCGTGACCTAGAAGGTTCCTTCCCCACGGGAGGCTTTTAGATGTACAGAGGGCAGGTTTGGGTTGTTAGCAATGAGTCAGGGAGTAGAACGTGGGCTTAGTGCCAGAGGCTGTCCAGAGTGATCCCCCAGTGATTTTACTCCCCTCGCCGCTTTGTAGACAAAGTGATTTAGTTTCTAGTCCCACAGTCCAATTACCAAATTGTATGGCATGTGAATCGTATCCAAGTAAAGCTGCTTATATATATTTTGAAAATCTAATTACCATACTTCCCTACTCAAAACTCCTAAAGGACTTGGTATCATCCTCATAGGATCAAGTTCAAACTCCAAACATGACACATGAAGGTTTCATCAAGTTCTAGGCCCTTTCATCTCCCCAGTTTACGTCTTCTCACTGCTTCCCACAGACCACATGGTGGAGGTTCTCATCCCCACCCCCAACACCCTCTTCACTTTGATCCTAGCTCTGCCTGCTGTTCACATCCTCTCTGTCTACAGCGCATGCCTGCACACCTCCTTCCCTGACAAATGCTTAATCCTCCTTCAAGGCTCTGTTTAGGCATCACTTCCTCTGGAAAGCCCACCATGACTCCTCCCAGCCTCAGGCTGCCTCCAGGGGTTTCCCTTCTATGATCTGCAGAACAGTCGCTCTACTAGACAGCCCCAGGCAGGGAGCAGGGAAGATTCAGTGCCCCACAGAGAGCCAGGCTTACAGAAGAGAGAAGAGCTCCCCTTCTCCCAATCAGATGCAGCTCTGACTCTTCCCGTTTTATGTATTAGGGTTTCGTGAGAGAATTTGTTTGGAGAAGAATGTCCACTGTCACAAAAGATTTGGAAACATTGTTCTAGGTTGTTGCATTTGTCTGATGGGGAAACTGAGGCCCTGAGACTCCTTCATGATGACTTCTGAAGGCTAAGATGGAGTCAGTCAGTCTGAGGATAAAACGCCAGCAGGTCATTACACAGCATTCTTGCCAATGAGGGTCTAGAGATCTGGAGTGAGAGAAAGCTGGAAAGGGAATGTTCAAGCTGAACCCAATAGTCAGCTATCCTGACAGTTCTGATAAAGCTCCTTCCCAAGAGGAGGCACGTCCTGGAAGAGGCTGCAGAATGTTAACTAGGAAGACAGGTTTATGCTTCCAGAGCCTTTCTCTTGTCTTTCTAAAGGACTTTAGAGATGGTAAAGCCACTTACTCCTCTGGGTTCTTGTGTCTGTCATTTATTTGCACATTTGACAACATTCCAGAATATTCTAGGTAGTGGTCTATTATCCATAAGAGCTCATGACCTCCCTATGGGGGAGAAGGGGTGAACCGTGTTCACACTGATACCCCCACAGACACTACGGGTAGATAGTCTTTTTGCTAAGTACTCCTCCTTAATTTACAAGTAGGAAACCCGGGTCCAGCCTGCTGAAAGCAAGACCCAAGGTCTCTAGCTGTTTAATGGAGAAGTTGGGTGGAACTCAAGTCTTCAGAATTTCACTGCTCACCCCCAAGCCCTGACCTTGCCTGGCTGGTGCAAACACAGGCCCCTCAGCACACAAGCTCCCCATGCTCCTTCCTACCTGGGCAGGGGACCGAAGTAGTGGTGCGGTGTGACCTGGCATTGCATCATGGGGGGACCATGTTGTAAGCCTTCCTATTCTTTAAGTGACTGAATTCCCCAACCCCAGGAAAGGAGATAAGGGGAAGCAAGTAGGTACTCATTGTGCACTGAGGACCAACTGTGTACCAGAAACCTTGTCTCTCTCTCTCTCTCTCCCTCTCTCACAGTTCACACACACAGTTCATAGTCTAGTAACACATTTAAGTATCTCATTGGGTTCCCATGACAACCCCAGAAAGTAGCGATTACCATCCCCATTTTCCAGAAGACAAAATCAAGGCTAAGAATAAATGGCCCTAAAATAGGGACTTTTCAGGCTCAAGCCACATCTTTGTAACCCCAAAGCCCAGGTACTTTTTCCGGCACCTAGTTTCCCTAGCATCCCAGATTGACTCACTCCATCCTAAGTTCCATTCCATAGCATTGTAACAAGATCCAGCCAATGCAAGTTCAATTCCATTCAACAGTCATTCCCCGAGAGCCAACTTTATGTGACTATCCCCCTACCCCAGGCCATAAGACAGAGATTACCAAAGTAGAGTCCTGCCCTCCCAAAGTCACAGGCTACTTCCTTTCAACACGAAATAGTATATGCTAGGGAGGAAGGTAAGGCAAAGATTTTTAAAAAAGAAACCAGCGTCTATTGTGTCCTTACTGAATACGTGACATGTTCTGAGGCTTTATAATTTAATACTCTTAATACCACCATGGGTTTATTCTATTGTTGTTATTCGAATATTAGAGAGGGATTTGAGACTCGAAGTGATTTTGTCACCTGTCCACTATACTGCTGTGGGGACAAAGGCATGGCCAGGTTAGCCTGAAGGCAAAGACTTTGCTAGACGCAACCACTGCATTATACTGGAGGTTCATTATATGGGAGAAAGGCTTCCTGGGAGCAGGTGGTTTTCTGGCTCCAAACAGGATCCCAATCTCTTCCTCCTAGGACTCCTTACAAAAACAGAGGTAATTAATTGGAGATTTTTTCAAAGCCCTCCCCTGATTTTGATCCTAAGAAAAGCAACCTTTTCCTCAGCGTGCCATAGGCATTATCATACCACACCTTGGCCTAGTCCCTTCCCACCGCCTGAGATCTTTCCTTCTCTTTCTTACCCTGCAAGGTCCAGTCAATTACAGCCTCCTGAAGTCTTCTCCCCTCCAGCATGGACACAAGACCCCTTCTCCCTCTAAATTCCTAGTAGGTCTTGGAGCTAGGGGGAGGGGGAGGGGGAAGAGGGCTTAAGTTACCAAAAGTCCAGTATTTACAAGGCATGAGGTGGGCAGTTTTACATAATTCCACCTCTCAATCTCACTTTGTCTTTATACTACTTATTTCATGAAGCAGGTGTTACCATGACACAGAAAATGAGTCACACTGAAGTGTCATTACTTGCTCAAGGTCACCTAGCTCATGAGCACCAGAGTGAGAATTCATGTATCTGACCCTCAAGTCCACATTGGTAGCTTATCGTGGTTGGTGTGGTACTTTCTCTCCTGTAGATGTCTGTCCAGATATGAACAGATGGTGTACTCCTTGAAGGCAGAAATAGGGTTATTGCTGTATCTTCTGAACCCTTGACATGTAGTAATTGCTTATTGAAATCTTACCAGATAAATATTTTATTTTCTTTCATTATTTAAGTATAATTAACATATAGTGCTCTATTAGTTTCAGGTGCACAAAGAGTGATTCAACAATCCTATACCTTACTCAGTGTTTATCATGATAACTACACTCTTAACCCCCTTCATCTATTTCAGCCATCCTCCCATTCCCCTCCCCTCTGGCAACCACCAGCTTGTTCTCTGTATTTGAGTCTGGTTTTTGTTTTTGTTTTGTTTTGTCTGGTTTTGTTTGGTTTGGTTTGGTCTCTTTTTTGTTTGTTCATTTGTTTTGTCTCTTAAATTCTACATGAATGAAATCATATGGTATTTGTCTTTCTCCGTCTTATTTCACCTAGCATAACACCCTCTAGGTCCATCCATGTTGTTGCTAATGGTAAGATCTCACACTTTTTTATGGCCGAGTAATACTCCATTGTGTATATATACTATATCTTCTTTATCCATTCATTGATTCATGGACACTTGGGCTGCTTTTGGATCTTAGCTATTGTAAATAATCATGCAATAAATCATAGGGGAGCATGTATCTTTTCAAATTAGTGTTTGTGTTTTCTTTGGGTAAATATCCAGTAGTGGAATTACTGGATCTGTAAGGTAGCTCTATTTTTAATTTTTTGAAGAGCCTCCATTCTGTCTTCTACAGTGGCTGCACCAGTTTGCATGCCTGCCAACAGTGCACGAGGGTTCCTTTCTCTCCATGTCCTTGCTGACACTTGTTGTTTCTTGTGTTTTTTATTTTAGCCATTCTAACAGGCATGAGGTAATATTTCACTTTGCTTTTGATATGCATTTCCCTGATGATGAGTGATGTTAAACATCTTTTTATGTGTCTGTTGGCCATCTGGATGCCTTCTTTGGAAAAAGTGTCTATTCAGGTCCTCTGCCCATTTTGAAATCAGATCGTTTGTTTATGTTTTGTTTTGTTTTGGTGTTGAGTTATAAGAGTTCTTTATATATTTTGGATATTAACCCCCTTTTGGAAATGTCATATACAAATATCTTCTCCCATGCAGTAGTTGCCTTGTCATTTTATTGATGGCTTTCTTCACTGTTGCAAAAGCTTTTTATTTTGGCGTAGTCTGAATAGTTTGATTTTGCTTTAGTTTCCCTTGCCTGAGGAGACATATCTGGAAAAATGTTACTACGGCTGATGTCAAAGAAATTACTGCCTATGTTCTCTTCTAGGAGTTCCATGGTTTCAGGTCTCACATTTAGGTCCTTAATTCATTTTGAGTTTACTTTTGTGTACAGTGTAAGAAAGTGGTCTAGTTATATTTTTCTGCATGTAGCTGTCCAGTGTTCCCAGAACTGTTTGTTGAAAAGACTGTCTCTTCTCCACTGCATATTCTTGCCTCCTTTGCCATAGATGAACTGACCATCCAAGCATGGGTTTATTTCTGGGCACTTGACTCTGTCCCATTGAGTTTGGTGTCTGTCTCTGCCAGTACTATCCTGTTTAGCAGGAGTCCGGACCCCAGCCTTGTGGTCTATCCCGAAATCTGGGATTGTGATACCTCCAGCATTCTTCTTTTTCAAGAATGCTTTTGCTCTTCAGGATCTTTTTGTGGTTCCATACATATATTTGTTCTAATTCTGTGAAAAATGCCGTTGGTATTTTGATAGCTATTGCATTAAATCTGTAGATTGCTTTGGGTAGTATGGCCATTTTAATAATAAATGAATATTTTAAGTGCCCTTAGAGCCTCCATGTTCAGTGGAGTGCCTTATACACTTTCTCATTTTCTAAAAATTAAGACAAATATTTTATTGGCAGTTAAGCTTAGCATGAATGATTTTGTACTTTCCCTCTACACACACACACACATATACACACACACACTCCATAGACAATGCTGTTCCTGCTAACATTTCATTGCTATTTTAACTTAATTATTATAACCCTGACTGACCCCTGGCCTAGGTAGAAATTTAACGCCAACCTACTGTGGACTTTACTCCCAGCCCTTGTGTGGCCTGGGGATGGCTCTGGATTCTCAGGTTTGTGGAGCAGCATAATGGCAAAAAATGTGGACAGCCTGGGTTCCTAGGCCCTGCTCTTTCTCTAAGTAACTTCTTAACTTGATTTTAACTAGTTAATTTCCTTACACCTTAGTTCTTCAAAAGAAAAGTCCTCTTAGGTTCCAACTGAAGCCCTGATGTTCTGTGAATCAGGCCAGAGGACCTCTGACATTCTAGTGAAGGATTTTTTTAAAAGATGAAGATGAGCAAGCTTTCTTAACCACAACCCCAAGTCCAGATAGATGTGCTCCAATGCCACCCAACAGCGTTGAGGTCACCATGAGACTGACGGCATCTGGAGCAAAGTTCCTCCTGACAGGTAGAAATTCCAGTGTTGATTTCCACATCAATTCCTAGGATATAAAGTATGATGTAGGGGCATCTGGGTGGCTCAGTCAGTTAAGTGTCTGCCTTCAGCTCAGGTCATGATCTCAGGGTCCTGGGATGGAGCCCCATGTCCAGCTCTCTGCTCAGCAGGGAGTCTGGTTCTCCCTCTACCTCTAACCCTGCACGTGCTCTCTGGCACTCTCTCTCTCAGAGAAGTCTTTTTAAAAAAATCTTTTAAAAATATAAAAAATAAAGGACGATTAAAAATTCAGGATAGCTATCCATCTCAAAATATTAAGAATAAGCACCTTTTCAGAGCTCTGTAGCAATTCCTTCTATAAAGAAGCCTTTCTGCAGGAAGCAGTCTCAGGGCTGGAAGAGAAAGTTTAGAGAGATGCAATCAGGAGAAGAACAAACCCTTCGAAACCATTCTCATTTTTTTTTTTTAAAGATTTTATTTATTCATTTGACACAGAGAGAGAGATTACAAGTAGGCAGAGAGGCAGGCAGAGAGAGAGGAGAGAGGAGGAAGCAGGCTCCCCGCTGAGCAGAGAGCCCGATGTGGGCCTCGATCCCAGGACCCTGGGATCATGACCTGAGCCGAAGGCAGCGGCTTTAACCCACTGAGCCACCCAGGCGCCCCGAAACCATTCTCATTTAAGTGTATTATTTAGAGTTATAAAAGGAACCAAAGGAAGAACTGAAAATGTGATGTACTTTGACTCCTAATTACAAGTGCACCCTGGGAGGAGGTGGGAGAGGTGGGATGTCAGTGAGTTAAACCTTCACTTAACCCAGCAGGAAGGCAACAGATACTGTGTAAAGCTGATACATCACTTTGGAGCAGTTTAAGAAAATATTATGTAATGATATGGAAGCAATCATCTGAAGAACAAAATCAAAATAAGTTAAATGTGGAGACCGCCTGGGTGGCTCAGTGAGTTAAGCGTTGGACTCTTGGTTTTGGCTCAGGTCATGATCTTAGGGTCATGGGATCAAGCCCTGCCTTGGGCTCTGCACTGGGTGTGGAGGCTGCTTGGGGTTCTCTCTCTCCTTCTCCCTCTGCCCCTCCCCCCACCCTACCATCCCTCTTCTTTTTGTACCCTGTCCCTTTCTCTTAAAAAAAAAAAAATAAGTAGTTAAATGTGGTAACCTCAGGAGAAGGGGTCTGAGGTTGGGGAAGTATTTTATTTTTCAGTATAAGACTTTCTGTACTATTTTATTTTATAATCATTCATAAGAATACCTTTGATTTTAGTAAATGAAAAAGCAATTTGCTCTTCAGGCAGTCACTGTCCTTCCAAGTTTGGAGCCATTCCTATGTTTCCGTTCTGCTGCATGTCACTGCTGTGGGTTTTGGTGAACAGGACGTTGTATCAGGGGAGTATAGGCTGTGTGTTCTCTTTTCATGTTAAGAGGGTAAGGGGCAGGCACAGCACAATCTTTCTAGAAGCAGTGGTGAATGTTCACAAGTTCTCCACACTCTCTCAAAAAGTACACTATCTGAAAACATGACTTAAACCATCAGTAATGAAGCTGGGGAAATAGCCCATCCTCCTAGTTCATTGACAGGGGGACGAATTGCCCGGTTTCACATCTTTGCTAATTGCTTGGAGTAAGGGACCTGGGAAAGCACCTGTAAAGAAAACCCCATCCTAGGGATGGTGTGAAAAGTTCAGATCTCTCAGGCTGGCAGCCAGAGATGGGGTGAAGAGGGTACAAATGGTGCCAGGCTGGACTCAAAAGACATGGGTTTTGGCCATGCCCCTGACAAGGCTGGGCTGTGGGCTCTGAACTGCTTATAGATGGCCCCAAACAGAACAGCCCACTTGGGGTCCTTCTCTCCCAGCCTCACTCTCCTTAGCTACACACACAAATTTAAAAATCGCTACCACTAGAAGTCATTTTAAGGATTAAAGGAGTTAATATAGCAAAAGCACTGGAATTCTGCAACTTCCTAACTGATCTCCCCAGCCTTACCTCAGCTTTACCTTCCCTGGGTCACAACCCTTCCATGGCTTTCCACTTTCCTGCTGCATTATGTCCCAATTTGATGTGAACCACACAAATGACGTGAACCACGCACGCAATTTTATTTATCTGGGATCATGACCTGAGCCGAAGGCAGACACTTAACTGACTAAGCCACCCAGGCGCCGGCCACACATGTAATTTTTAAGGTTCTAGTTGCCTCTGAAAAAGTAATAGGAAGCAATTGACATTAATTTTAATAATTACTGTATGTATTTTATTTATAAATACATTTTCTTTATCCAAAACATTATCATCTAACACATAATCAATATAGAAGAATCATGAATGGGTCATTTTCTATTTTTTTTTTCATAGTAAGTCTCTGAAATGCAGTGTGCATTTTACACTTAAGGTAGTATGACTTTGGACTAGCCACATGTCAAGTGCTCAACAGATACATGTGGCTGTTGGCTACCATTCTGGATAGTGTAGATCTCAAGCTTCTTTCAGATTCTCCAAAGGACCACACACTCTCTGGCCTCTTCTCACATGCTCTCCTGTTGGCCTGAGGCATCCTCCACCACCCCAACCCATTTTGCAGGGCTCTTTCAAATTAGGTCACTTCCTCCAGGAAATTCCGCATGGCTCTGTTAGCCTAGGGTAAGGGCGCCTCCCACATGTTCCCACAGCATTCCTTTAAAATATGTACTAAATGGGTTGTAACTGCTTGGATTTCTTGGACTTTAATCTCTACATATATCTTGTCTATCACTGAACCTCCAATGCCAGGACATTCCTAATACATAACAGACACCTCCAATAAACACACATGGTATGGCTTGCTGAAATGAAACACCCTTCAGGCCTTGGGCATGGATCTGCTCAAGGATGGTCCTAAGAAGCGAAGGAAAACTAACTGTCCCTTTCTCCACTGACCTATCCCCAGACCTTGGAGTCAGGCAGTTCTTGATTCAAATCTTGATTCTGAAGCTTAATAAATCTGTGTCCTGGTCAAGTCTCTTTACCTCTTGGAGCCTCAGTTTTGCCATCTGTAAAATGTGGCTATCAATCCCTAACTTGCCTAGTTGTTGCACAGATTAAACTGATGTAAAGTGGCCTAGAGTTGTACCAGGCACACGGTGAGTGCTTAACACCTAATTTCATCAAACCGAAGATGTCAGCAATTACAGTTGGTTTTGTCGTAAGAAACCTCATGAGGTAATGAGGCACTGAAAAAAGGACGAAGCAAATCTCAACAACAATGCCCATTAAACTATGACATGCACATAGCATGTAAAAGGCACCCCGATCTCAGAGTTGTTGAAGTGTTCAATTACATGTGTCTTGCAATCTATGACATACAGCAAATGCCCCCCACTGTCCCCTGGAGAGTAACCGATCAGGACACGTAGGGAGTAGGTGCTGAGCTCTGCTGTCCTTGAACTTCACTAGAAGGTGAGGAATGACTGCTTACGGAGTCCCCACTATGTCCCAGCCACTTTCCTTACATCATTTTAATGACTCCTCAAAACAATCTTATTTGGTATATCCCTCATTTTAAAGAAGAGATGGTAGCTCAGAGAGGCAAAGCTGCCTGCTAGCACACAGCAAAGCCAGGACCGGAACCCCAGCCGACAGCATGCACGGCTCTGGCCGCCTCCAGCAAGGCAAGCCTCTTCCAGAGGCCTGAGCTCCTGAGGCTGACGGAAGGCCCTAAAGCCTTGTCAGCATCCTGTTAATGCACTGTAAAGGCCTAAACTCCTCAAACAAGCTCAGGATCAAACAGTCAGACAGGCGCTTATTAGATCTAATGCCAGGAACAAACCTTGCAAACAACAGGTTACAGAGGCCCCTGGCATCTGAGGGAGGAGCGGAGCCTTGCTCTCGGGGGGCAGCCAGCCGGCTGGCATCGTGGGGCGGTAGCCCAGCTCCATGCTCTCCCATACCCAGCCGAAGGGAAGAAAGAGGAAGAAAGAATGCTGGCCTCCTCTGTCCATGGCATCGGCAAGCTTCAGTATTCCTCAAGAGCACCCAGTGGGGAGGGGGAGAAATGCGGAAGGATCTGAGGGGACCCAAAGGGCCAGGCGTGGTGATTCTGGAGTTGGGAGGGGCTCAAGTACAGGGAGGCCCTAGAGGGGCGGAAGTCACCCTAAGTCAGAGTTACTGAAACATACAGGTCAAATGTCAACAGCTGGCTGGGTGGCAAGGGATAAGGACAAAGGGCAAGAAGACAAAGTTCCCCTGTTAGCCACGGGGGACGGGGTTTGTTCCCCAAACCACGGAAGGTCTCCTGGAGGAGGCAGGCTCTTTGCTCTCCTAGGTTTGCCGAGGCTCAGATGACAATTGCTGGTGCTGCAGATTTAAGATACGGGGATTTTGTTCCTTTAATTCTGTTTCCTTAGAAAGTTCGGCCTCTGTGCACGGAGTCAAGGAAATTGGGTCACTGCTTTTTTCATCTGGGGAAGGCTGTTCTTAATGAGAGTTTCTTGAGCCTTTTCTGCGGGTAAGATAGCTCCCTCCGTCCCCTTTCCGTTTTGTTGAAGAGAGAGGAGCCGGTCTGCTGCAGCGGAGGGCGGAGGGCGAGGCTCCCCAGGCTGCCCAGCAGTGCACAGCCCTCCCCTGTCCTCCACTGAAAGCCCAGCTCTGCGGACGAGGAGAACAGAAACCCCTGAGCTGGCGTTTCCAGCTGGGGCATTAGATGCTGCTGCTGCTATCAACTCGGAAAAAATTAAAAAGCCTCACGTAGGCAGTGGCAGCCTGGTAGAAGCAGCAAGATGGCTTGGGTCACTGGAGAAAGCAATCTTTCCATCTCAGTTCCGCTGTGCAGTGACCTTCGCCACGGTGCGGCGTGGGTTATATCCTAGCGGCCACCATTCACAGGACACGTGGCCTTGTCCAGGGGGCTTCTCTCTGCACCTCAGTTTCCTCGAGGGGCTGAGAGAGCCCAGGCGTTTTCACACTGTGCTCAGGGGATCCCAGGGTCTCCCCTCCCCACCTCCCCCACTTCATCCAGACAACCTTAGGTTTCCTCTATTTTATACATTGTGGGTCCCCGTAAAATTTCCTTTGAAGAGAGGCTTTTGTGGCCAATAAAAGTTTGAAATTCACCAGACTGAATAATCTTGTACATTGCTTCCAGGCCTGACAATCTCTGATTCTAAAAATCACCAAGTTACAATCTATATGGGAGAACAAATAATACTCAAAGACTCAAGGTACTGGATGTGTGTGTGTGTGTGTGTGTGTGTGTGTGTGTGCGCGTTTAATCCTTTACCATTTTGTTGTTGTTGTTGTTGTTATTTTTTGATGCATCTGCTTCTCAGACACAAGCCACATACAAACATTTCACCGGGAAAGTTCGGCTGCTCTCAAGTTACTGACGTGCACAAGTGCCTGCAGGCAAAGGGAGGCAAGCGTGTGTTTGTGCCCAGCGCCTGCTTGTGCTTTGCACTCTGCAGGTGGGGAAGACACCGCTGTCCCACGGCTTGCAAACAAGCAAACCAGTTGAGAACAACACAGCTCTGCCAGGCAGGTACTCACACCCTTGTCTTTCTACTTCTGCTGCCGGCCTGTCTCTACTTCCCAGGCCCTCCTTGATTCATGCCCATCTCTCTAAACTGGGGCGGGGGGGGGGGG